>JAJHZJ010000470.1:3876282-4476282 GCA_023548195.1 Bettongia penicillata ogilbyi
AAAGTAGAAAATCTGAAGGTATATATTTCCAGAAATGTCTTGTCTTTGGTATACTGTTAACTAAAGCCCAGTATGGAACTATATAACTATGCCTACATGTCGGTATCAATGCAGTAACAAAAGATGTAATGGAAGGTCCCTATGGGGAGTTTCGGAGACCAAAGATAAGAGCAATACATGACACGAAAGTAAAGACAAGACTAGGGTGTGTATGGCAGCAGGAAACGCTCACATTGCTGAGATCGTAGGATCAAAGAAGTATCAAAATATCAAAGTGTTTATGTTTGTGGTGATCAGAATTCATTTATTTCACTTAATACGAATTAATATTTATTATTGAGGTATCTAGATTGCTCAGTGGATAGAGTGTTGGGTCTAAAGTCAGCAAGATCTAAGTGCAAATGTGGCCTCAGACACTTTCTATCTGTCTGACGGAGCAAATCACTTAATCTCCGTTTGTCTTAATCCCCCAGAGAAGTAAATGACAAACCACTACCACATCTTTGGTGAGAAGAGCCCATGGACAGTCTGTTTCATGGGTGAGGTCACAAAGAGTCAAATATGATTGAATGACTGAATGAATGAAAAAAATGATTACCCAAAATCACTGCCTCAAAAAAACTGAATGATTTACTTTTGGAAATATGAAATTAAGTTTCTGTCTACAAAATATGAAAAATTATCAGAAGATATATTATTAGAACTGCAGTTTCCCTTCATAAAATGTCTGTTTTTCTAATACCAATAATGTTAATGGATATTCTGTGTAAGTACTGGAACAATAGCAAAGTTGTCATATACTACTTTTTTGAGGATTCTGGCTGATTATATTATTTTTCTCATTAATCTATTTGTTTGGAGTTTTCAACAAACACTTCCATAAATTCCAAATTTTCTCTCCTTTCGTCTCTCCTCATCCCCCAAGATGGCATGAAATGTTATATGAGCTCTACACATACATTCCTATTAAATACATTTTCACATTAATTTTCTTGCATAGAAAAATTAAAGCCAATTGGAGAAACCATGAGACAAATGAAACAAATTATAACAAAGGAGAAAATAGTCTGTGTCATTCTGTGTTCTGACTCCACAGTTTTTTCTTTGGATGTGGAGGGCATTGTATCATGAGTCCTTTGGAAATGTTTTAGGTCCTTGCACTGGGGCAGCTAGGTGGTGCAGTGGATAGAACACCAGTGCAAGAGTCAGGAGGACCTGACTTCAAATCTCACACCAGTGCAAGAGTCAGGAGGACCTGACTTCAAATCTCACCTCAGACACAATACTCACTAGCTGTGTGACCTTGGGCAAGTCACTTAACCCCATCTGCCTCATTCTGGGTCATCTCCAGTCCTCTTGATGAATATCTGGTCGCTGGATTCAGATGGCTTTGGAGGAGAAGTGAGGTTGGTGAGCTGCACAGCCCTCCCTCACTCAAAACAAAGTCAAGTGCAAGTCATGTCATCATTTCTCTGATGGCATGGTCTTCTTCAGCAATGAAGGCCAAAAACACTCATCAGATCCTTGCACTGTTGTGAAGTACTAAGTCTTACAAAAATAGTCCTCACACACTGTGGCTGTTGCTGTGTATAATGTTCTCCTGATTCTGCTCACTTCATTCAGTATCAGTTCATATATGTCCTTCCAGTTTTTTCTGAAGTCCACCTATTAGTTAATTCTTATGGCACAATAGTATCACATTATATTCATATACCATAATTTGTTCAGTCATTTCATAATTTATGAGCATCCCCTCAATTTCCAGTTCTTTGCCACCACAAAAAGATCTGTTATTACTATTTTTGTGCATGTGGGTCCTTTTTCCATTTTTATGATCTCTTTGGGGTATAATCCTAAAAGCAGTCTTGCTTGGTCAAAGAGTATGCATATTTTTATAGCCTTTTGGGCATAGTTCCAAACTGCTCTCCAGAATGATTCGATCATCTCACAGCTCTACCAACAATGAATTAGTGTTCTAACTCTCCAACATCTTCTCCAAATTTATCACTTTCCTGTTTTGTCATGTTAGCCGATCTGTTAGATGTGATGTGGCACCTCAAAATTCAGATTTGCATTTCTCTAATCAATAGTGATTTAGAGCATTTTTTGTACGACTATAGATAGTTTTAGTTTCTTCCTCTTAAAACTACCTGTTCATATTTTTGGACCATTTATCAACAGGGCAATGGTTTGTATTCAAGTAAATTTGACTCGATTCTCCACACAGTTTAGAAAGGAGGTCTTCATTAGAGACACTAATTGTAAAAATCCCTTCCCACATTTCTGCTTCCCTCTTAATCTTGGTTGCATTGGCTTTGTGTGTGCAAAACTTTTTCAATTTAATGAAATCAAACTTATCCATTTTGCATGTCATAATGTTTTCTATCTCTTGTTTGTTCATAAATTTCTCCATTCTCCATAAATCTGGCAGGAGCATGATTTCTTGCTCTCCTAATTTATTTATAGTATCAGTCTTTATGCCTAAATCCTGTACTCATTTGGACTTAATTCTGATATATAGTGTCAGGCATTGGTCTATGCTCAGTTACTGAATTGCCACTGTCCAGTTTTCCTAGGAGTTTTTGTCAAACAGTGAGTTCTTATCCCAGAAGCTGCTATCCTTGGATTTATCAAACAGTAGACTGCTGTAGTCACTGACTGATCTACACGTCTATTTCTCAGTCAGTACCAAGTGGTTTTGATGATCTGGCTGATTATATTTCTGCAATATTTAATCAGATATCTAATGATTAGTTCCATTGGAAAAAAAATGCTCCATAGCAATTTTATAAAAGTCATTCTATATTGCAATGAATGTTTATTAAGTGTAAAGTATAATAACTGCTTAGCAGGAATCTAAATCATAAGGCAATACTGATTCCAATAATAGGGGCAGAGAAGCAAAAAAAAAAAAACACTAATCTGTATCTCCACTGCTATTTACTGATTGACTTTGATGAAGTGTTATTGTTATACATTCTTTTTAACACCATGAGTTGGGCTGAATCTGAACAATATACAATGGCATGTAATGCTCTAAATCTCAGTTTGAATCTCAAGAATGAGACAGTAAAAGTTTAAGCCTCATTAGATTATCTAAAGGATCAAATGCAATGATGTATAAAAGGGGTAGCTAGTGGAAAAGTGGATTGAGCATTAGACTTTGAGTAAGGAAGCTCTGAGTTTAAATCCAGTCTCAGATATTTACTATTTGTGTAACTCTGGACAAGTTATTTAATCTCCTTTTAGCTCAGTTTTCTCAGTCATAAAATGGAGATCAACCTGCCTTGCAAAGGTTTTCATGAAAATTACCTGAGATAAATATTTGTAAAAGTTCACAGTATAATGCCTAGAACATAGTTCATAATACAAGGATAGTGGGAGTTTGGGACAACATATTAGAAGGAGATCGCAGAGAGACGCTTTGCTAGAACTGGGTTCAGGACACGGTAGCATTGTCCATACATGGTTCTAGGTTGTAGTCTCAGGGCCAAAAAAAAGAAAAAGAATTTGCAGCTACAAAGGAACAATGTCACAATTAAGGTTCCAGGGTAGAGAAGAGTGCCTATCATTACCATAGGATAGTAGTGACTCTGGTTTCAAACCCAAGATAGTGGGGAACACTAGCAATTGTGGCTGTAGTAGAGCAGAGGATCTGGTTACAGTTCCAGGGACAGGAGGAATGTTAGTTCTGGTGCCTACAAGGTTCCTTCCTGAATAATAGAATTTACCAGAGCACATAGGCCAGGAGAGCAGTGATCACGTTTCTTTAGATCATACCACCTTGGAAGAACTGAAAATTTAGTTGCCCAGAGCTAGTTCTAAAATTGCAGAAAGAAATGTCTAAAGCTTAAGACAGTGTCCTCTAAACTCCAGAAGCAGGAACCAACTTTAATTTAAAGTGAAGAAAAATATTAGAGAAAATGAGCAAAACAAAAACAATGAGATAAACAAAAACAAAAACAGGAACATAAATTTCAATTGTGATAGGGATGGTCAAGACACAAGCTTAGGAGACAATGGTGTCAAAGCAAGTTCAAGTAAAGTCTCAAAGAAAAAAATGAATTGCTTACAAACCCAGCAATAATTTCTAGAAGAGATCAGAAAGGATTTTAAAAATCAAATAAGAGAGGTAAAGGGAAAATTGGGAAAAGAAATGAGATTGATGCCAAAAATAATTAAAAATAGAAACAGCCAAATATTAAAAGAATCACAAATACCTACTGAAGAGAACACCTAAAGAAGTACAAATGAACAAATGGAAAAGAGTCATAAAAATTAACTGAAGAAGAAAAAAGAACTCCTCAAGATGTAGAATTGGCCAAATGAGAAAGAGATAGAAGAGCTTAATGAAGAAAATAATTCCTTAAAAATTAGAATTTGGCAAGCGGAAGCTAATAACTCCGTGATTCACCAACAAAAAATAAAACAAAAATCAAAAGATAGAAAAGAGAAGAAAATTTGAAATATCTAATGGAATAAAACAACAGACCTGAAAAATAAGTCTAGGAAAGATAACTTAAGAATGATTGAACTATATCATAGCCATAATAAAAAGAAGAAGAAGAAGAAGAAGAAGAAGAAGAAGAAGAAGAAGAAGAAGAAGAAGAACCTAGATATCATGATACCCTAGAACCATAGAATTAAAGAGAAATTGAAAAAAATTCACTGTTCAGTTCTTCAAAGAGATTCCAAAGTGAAAACTCCCAGGAATATATTCCAGCTCTCCCAAGTCAAGGAATAAATGTCATGAGCAGCCAGAAAGAAACAATTCAGATACCCATGGTCAGAATCACACACGATTTAATTGATTCCTCATTTAAAAAATAGAGAACAAGGAATATGATATTCCAGAAATCAAAGGTTCTAGAATTGCAACCAAGAATCATGTACCCAGCAAAGCTGAGTACAATACTTCAAGGGAAGAAACAGATATTTGATGAAATGGAGGACTTTCAAACATTTATGATAAGAAAGACTATAGGTGAATAGAAAATTTGATATTCAAGTGTAAGACTCAAAAAATGTATAAAAAAAGGTCAATATGACAAGTACTTGGAAGAGACTAAATAAACTCTAACTGTTCATATTCCTGTAAGAGAAGATGGTAAATGCAACTTATAACAAATTTATTATTTTTGGGCAGTTGAAAGGAATCTATATAGACACAGGGCATGAGGGTGAATTAATTGAGTTGAACTCATCTCCAAAAATAACGGAGAAATGAGAAAGAGTGACAAAACAGGAAGGGAGATGCAGAATGGGGAAATTTTTCTAACATAAAGGAGACAAGTAAAAATAGAGTTTTTATAATGGAGGGGAAAACAAGGGGATGACAGGAATGCTTGAACCTTACTTCCATCAGAATTAATTCACAGAAGGGAGAAACTATATACACACTCATTTGGGTATGAAAATATATTTTTCCCAGTAGAGAAATAAATCTACTTTTCCCAACAGAGAAATAAAACAAGGCGATAAAAATTAGGGGGAAATGTGATAAAATGAAGTGTGGGTTATAGAGCGCAGTGATCAGGAGCCAAACAGATTTTGAAGAAGGGCAGAAAAAATTAACTGAAAAAAATAGGAAGGGGGAAATATACAGTAATCATAACTGTGAATATAAAGAGAATGAACTAATTCATAGACTGGAAGCAGATAGCAAAATGCATTAGAGAGCAGAATTCAACAAAATAAAAATCGCAAGAGAAACACTTGAGACAGAAATACACACAGTTAAAATAAAGGGCTGGAAAACAATCTATTATGCATCTGTTAAAGCACAAGAAAAGGCACTCCAATCACGATCTCAAACAAAGCAAAAGCCAGAAATGGCCAAATTGAAAGAGATGAGGAAATACACATTTTGCTCAAAGTTACCTTAGACCAATACTTCTTAAACTGTGGGTCACGACCTCATGTACAGTTATAAAAATTTTGCAACGATAAAAGGCAGAAACCTTTATGTGCAACAACCAAAAATTAATTAAAAACAAAGCCTGCAGTGAATCCAAGGTATTTCTGGCAGCTCTTGCTCGTGATGCATCATGCAAATTCACAGCAGCCTTGATTCTGAACACAAAATATGAACAGTTTGCACTACATGAGCTTTCACGCCATGCAATGTCAACAAGCACTGCCTAAACATGAAAAGGGATTGTGAGTGGAAAAAGTTTAACAAGCCCTTCCTTAGACATTGAAGTAATATCAAACATTTTTTCCATTAAATTTCCATGAAAAAGGCCTCACTCAAATATAAAGAGAATTGAGTCAACTTTAGAAAAAAAACTTAGAATCATCCCTCAATTGATAAATGGCCAAAAGATAGGAAGAAACAGCCTTCAGAAGAAAAAAAAAACAATCAAAACTATCAAGTCAAATGAAAAAATACCCTAAATCGCTACTGATTACAGAAATACAAATTAAAACAACACCAAAGTAATAGCTCACAAATATCTGAAATAACAAATGTTGTAATGATAATCAACTTTAAATGACTTGACTCCAAGGATCTATACAATGATAAATGATAATGCTCTTCACCTCTAAAGAGAGAGTTGCTAAACTCTGAATTCAAAATGAAGTAAAATTTTCTTGTTTTCTTCATCTTTTTCTTTCTTTGCAATAAGACTGCCATGAATATATGTTTTACATGATTTCATATGTATAGTTGTTTTCATTTTGCTTCCTTTTCAGTAGGAGGGAGAGATTATACAACTCAAAGCTTTAAAAATGAATGCTAAAAATTGTTTTAGCATGCAACTGGAAATTAAGTTATATAGTCAATGGAGTATACAAATCTATTCTGCTCTACAGAATAATAGAGGGGAAAGGGAATGGAAGAAGAGTGAGTAATAGAAGGGAGGACAGACTGGAGGAAGAGTTGGATGGGGTACATACTGTCCTGGGATAGGGAGTGGTGAGAGATGGGGAGAAAATTTTGAATTCAAATTCTTGTGGAAGTGAAAGTTAAGAACTAAAAAATAAATAAATTGTATGTAAAAAAAAGAGACAAGGAAAAGTTTTTATAGTGGAGGGGAAGATGGGGACAAAAGAGAGTGTCAGTGAACTTACTCTCATCAGTGTTTGTTCAAAGAGGGAATAACAAACAAAAACTTATCTTTGCATATAGGAAAGAAGGAAGGGAAAGGGATAAGGCAAGGCGTAGTGTGACCAAAGGGAGGACAGACTGGGGGAGGCCGTAGTTAGAAGCAAAACAATTTTGAGGAGGGACAGGGTGAAAGGAGAGTGAGAATGGAATAAACTGATGAAGGAATGGGATGGAGGGAAATATGCTTAGCAATTATAACTGTGAAAAATTTGACGTTTCTCTGATAAAGTCTTCATTTATCAAACCTATGTTGAATTAAGTCAAATTTTAAAAAAAATTAGTCATTTCCCAACTGATAAATGATAAAAAATATGAACAACTCATGTGAAATAATCAAAGCTATCTATACCCATATGAAAAACAGTTTTAACTCACTTTTGATTGGAAAAAATGCAAATTGAAACAATTCTGAGATGCTGCCTCATACCTATTAGATTGGCTAATAGAACAGAAAAGGAAAATGACAAATGTTAGAAGGATTGTGGGAAAAATAAGACATCAATACATTTTTGGTGCAGTTGTGACTTAACTCAACCATCCTGTAGAAAAATTAGGAACTATGTGCAATGAGATATAAAACCGTTTGATGTAGAAATACCACTACTAGATCCATATACCAAAAGAAGACATTACTTAAAGCAAAAGAACCTATACATACAAAAAATATTTATAGCAACTCTTTTCTGGTAGCAAAGAATTCAAAATTGTGAAAATGCCAATCAATTGGGGAATGACTGAACATATTGTGTTATGTGATTAGGATGGAATATTATTCTGTTATAAGAAATGATCAGCAGAATGCTCTCATAAAAACCTGAAATTACTTACATGAACTAATGCAAAATGACATATACTGTGTACAAAGTAACAATAATATTTTAAGGCGATCAGCTACGAATGACTTAGCTGTTCTCAGCAACGCAACGCAATGATCTAAGACAACTCTGAGGGATTATGAAAAATACTTTTCATCCCCTGAGAAAGAGCTGATGGTATCTGAATACAGATTGAAGTATATTTTTAACTTTCTTTTTTGGTTTTTTTTTCTGTTCTTGTACAACACAACTAATGTGGAAATATGTTTCACATGACTACACATATTTAACCAATGTCAAATTGCTTGCCTTCTCAATGAGTGGGGCGGGGAAGGACAAAAGGAGAGAATTTGGAACTCAATGTTTTAAAAAACAAATGTTAAAATTGTTTTTACATGCAAATGGGGAAATAAAATACTAAACAGAATAAAAGAATCAATTCCTTCCTTGGAAACAGGAGGAAAATCTAAAATAAATGAAATAAAATAAAAAAGACAAAGCACAGGATATATAGTTCAAAGTCTGAGAAGTTTGCCATGCCACTCTTGCATGTGAAAGGTGAGAATTTAGAACACAGGGGTTTGAGTTGGAGGACATCTTTGTTCTGGCAGGTCCTCTAACCTGTTCATTTAAATTAAGACCCAAAGTATTTGAGAGGTTAAAGAAAATCACAGTGTGGCAGACTCACATGTTTCCTGTGGGATTTCTTTTTTCAAAGCCTTCAAAAATAGTATGGAAGCTAGGGAAGCGATGCCAAAGAGAGTTTAAATAGAAGTTTAAGGACTTTCTAAACCTTAGAAAGAGGCTTGGGACCTAGAGGACAATTCACCTACCTGAAGGAAGTAGATTCAAAGACCAGCTCCAAGCCTAGGGTGTCTAATTATCTCACTAGTTGTTTCTTGTCCTCAAAGTATCTTAGATCCTGCAGGCTAATTCTCTGGAAGCTGACAGATATCTCTCCTTATGGAAAGAAAGCAGCGTCACAACTGCATGGGTGAGCCTTGACTTTCTCACTTTAAAAGGGCTGGAGCTTTGCTTCTGAATTCTAAATAAAAAGGAAAGAGGATAGATGAACTGACCTCTCCCCTTACAGCAAAAAGTTGCAATCTAGCTTGGGACAACAGAAAAAACTCAGTTAAGATGGGAATAGACAAAAGCAGGGGACAGTACAGAGTAGATGTGTTTCAACACAGCAAAGTTCAATAAAAAGCCATGGTCAGCAAGGAGCAGGCTTAGCATGGTATAATGCCCAGTAGGTATCAGATCCAATCAGAAACATATGATCATATCATTAAGGAATTGGTAGTCCTGAAGCAACTGAAGTATAATTTGTCCCACCATGTAGGTGCTTCTGCTATCCTTGTGTGTCTCCCTTCATACATGGGCTTTGGCTATGTGCTCTCTACATGCATGTGCTGATCATGTGTGTATATTTATGTCTACTTCTCCAACTGATGGTTAATTGTGTGTGTGTGCCTTAGTGTGTGAGAGAGGGGGAGAAATGTGCACTGGGTTTCCAGATAATATATTCTATTGCTACATTTCTTGTTCTGCTTTTCCATTAAATGTGTTTGCTTTAAATTTATTGTATATCTGGATGGCTAATAAAAGTAAACACATTAATAGGGGCTCATAAAATATGACTTTCAGAAGATGCAGACCCACAAAATGCCTTGGATGTATGGCAGATTTTTCTGGGGGGCTGGATATGTCAGGAATTGTCCTGGACTACTACAAAATATAAATATGATGAAGTTAGTTATTTTCAGATTTTTTGACACAATAAATATATACCATCAGTGAGTTTTATGCCTCGTCTTGCAAAAATTTTGTTATTTCCCATGTTCTCATGCGTCAATAACTTTAAAAATGAACCCTAAATTCTAGTTAACTAAACTGTAAGATTGTAGGCAAATAATATACTTCTCTGGTTCTCAGATGTCTCATATTCAAAGTATTTGAAAGAAAGAAAAGGGGAAAAGATGAAAAAGAAGAATGTTGGAGAGGAAAATCTTGTCTGCATATTGCATAAAAGGGGTGGATATATTCAATCAAACAGGTAAAAACAAGATTGTAATGAGGATAAAAATGAACAGCTAGGTGGCACAGTGGATACAGCACTAGTCTTGGAAACAGGAAGACCTCTCTTCATTTGTTCAAATCCAGCTTCAGGCATTTAATCGTTGCATGACCCTGGGCAAATCTTCTAACTATATTGGCCTCAATTTCTTCATCTGTAAAATGAGCTGGTGAAAGATAATGGCAAATAATTCTGGCATCTTTTCCAAGAAAACCCCAACTGGTGTCATAAAGAATTGGACATGACTGAATTGATTCAAGCATTGAGGATAAAAAGAACTTCATTTGTGTGAATCATATATGCTGAGAAGATGGCAGGAGGGTTGTCACTGGCGAGAGTAACAAGATAATGAGATGCTATTAGGCAGGCAAGAAGCATTTATGAAGTACTTAATATGAGTCAACTACTATACTAAGCACTGGGTACACAAAAAGAAAAAGAAACAGTTATTATTCTTGAATTGCTTCCATTCTAATGGGGAAGGACAAAACCGTAAAGGAGAGATGAAAAGTGGGGGAGAGGTGGGGAAGAGAAAACAGCTCTGTGGCATCACAGTCAGTAGAATTGTAGTTAGTACTCTAGGGGAAAGAAGCATGCATAATCTATACCTTTCCTAAAATGTAGGACCATGGTAGGAACTTCCCAGTAGGAGAAAGGGATCTGTCTAGTGGAGAGACATCACAGTGTGAGAAAACTCCAGGCAAGAGGAAGTTCCAGGACCAGAAAGCAACTGAGGTATAGTGACAAAGTTGCAATAGGCAGAAGCCCAATCAGGAAAAGAATCAACATTTAGTCAACAAGTGAATAAGCTTTAATTAAGAGCCTGCTACGTATCAGGCATTGTGCTGAGTGCTAAGAGTACCAAAGAGGCAAAAGACAGCCAATGCTCTCAAGAATCTGACAATCCAATGGAGAAGACAAGCAAATAATTCAGTACGAACAAGTTATGTACAGGATAAATTCTTGTAACAAAGGAAAATTGAAAAGTGTGGTATGGGCACATGTCCAGCAAAACCTGATAGAGTAAGGAGGAAAATAAATTGCAAAGCAATGAAAGAATGAGTAGAATAGTAAGGAAAAAGAAGCATGAAAGAGTACCTAAACAAAAAAGGAAACAAGTTTAAACCGCAGAACAAGAAACAGCTGTGTCTGAAATGTACATGGGAGGAAAGATAAAGGAAGAGGAATGTCTGGGGAAGTTAATAAAACAAAATGCCAAGGAGAGTAAGGACATATGACACAGCATGGATGCTAGAAAGTTCATAAGAGTAAAAAAAGGGAAAAACAGTAATTAAAACCTGAAATAAATAAAGGGTTGATGGTTATCAGAGGGCAAAAAGTGGAGTCAAACAGAGGAAGAGGTGTGTTCAAAGAAAGCTTACAGGGACTAATTAAATTCTTAAAAATATGAGTAGATCACAATTTTAAGTAAGAATATGTAATTGAACTAGCATGAAAACACAGCCAAAGGATTGCAGGCTATCAAATTCAAAGAAAAGACAAATAGGATGGGTTTTTAATTTTTGGATGTTGGTGTATTTGCTTTTGTTTTTAATGTATTAGAAAGAAGTTTGAATGTAGAAAAGGCATCTGCATGCCAAAGAGACTGAATTCAGGACTCCTCCTGCTGGTCATAAAAGAAAGGGAATAAAAGAAGGAAGTAGTTTTGTTTCTAAGATACACAGTTCTAAAGTTTGGAATGGTGAAATTTGATGTCATGAATGCCAGTTGAGAAGTAGGAAAAATGAAGTATTTGAAAGAGAAAGAAAAGGGGAAAAGATGAAAAAGAAGAATGTTGGAGAGGAAAATCTTGTCTGCATATTGCATAAAAGGGGTGGATATATTCAATCAAACAGGTAAAAAGCATTTTTTTTAAAACTTATTACAGTACAGGGACTGGGCTAGTTTCTTGAAATACAAAATTGAAAAAAAATTGATGCCCTTGAGGATCATACACTCTATTGGGAAAGATAACATTTATGTGATGGATGAGTACAAAATAAAGACAAATACATGTTGCTTAACTGGAAGACCTTTAGTGAGTAAAAGTTGGGATATTGTTTCATGGATAAGTTTGAGATCATATAGAATCATTAGATCATTATAGAGATCATATAGATCATTATAGAATTTCCCAAATACAAGCTAGCCCATTACCTTTCTCCAATTTAAATCTGTGCCTGGTACATTATCAATATAAAAAGTTAATCCAAAATATATGTACTGATGAAAGACCTCTAAAGTTATCTACCAAACTGCATGTAAAAATTTGCAAAAATCTCTAAGGAATTAAAGTGGTGGTTCTTCAAAATGATTATAAGGAAATGCATTATGAATGTAGATTGGCTGCAACATTTTATAGTGAATTGTATATATGATAAAATATAAAAATAGCATCAATATAAATGTATATGAAACAACTATATGAAACTATACAACTATATGAAAAGATAGTACGTAGATGTAGAAATGTAATATAAATAAAGGATAGCAAATCAATAACCAAGAGTCACACTGATAATTTAGAATGTCAAGAGGTCAAGAAACAAAATGACCACTCTCATTCCAAGTAGAACTCCTGCTGTGAAGAATTTTGGGGAAATATGGATAAAATTTAGACTAGAAAAGAAACGTGGCAAGCTTTCTATCTTAACCTGTGGCCATTCTCCCTGGTTTTTATTAACTGAGGGTGGTGGTTATGACTAAGTACCTGGTAGTCTCTTCATCTAAAAGATAGTTGGCCACTCAACATTAGCCTACTGGAAGCAGATATAACTGGAGCTGTGAAGAGAAGAAGCTAGAAGCTTGTAGCAAAGTGATCTGATGTACTGCAGTGACTGAGCTTGGCCAAAATCTGGAGACCAGCAAAGACCAGCAAATCAGCCTAACCTAAAGAGATACAAAGACACCAGCAGAGCACCATGTTATGAAAGAAAAGACTAAGAGTCTTGTGAAGACTTGTGAAGGTCAGTTGAGCAAAATGCCCAACAGACAGCCAGGCCAGTGAGAGCAGCATGATAACACCACCAGTAAATATTAATTGTTCCAAAAATTGGAGATATGAGTCGTCCCTCTATGAGTTTACCATATAATCCCTTCATGCATGATATCTAAGGGTACTCATCCTTTCCAAGTGCATATATTTGTAGGACATTAGGTTTATGAAAAGTGGATATTGTACATTTTCAACTAAATTATTTCCTTAAATGTCTCTATTTTAAATGTATTGTGCCCTTTAGCTGAATGAAGAAAAGGGCAAATGTATTGGTGGGGGCTTATGAAGTATATTTTGATTTCATACGGACCCACAGAGTATCATAAAGAGTGTTAGCCATTCCAGGGGTCTCATGTGAGAAAGGGGTGCATGGGGTGCTCTTTTTTCAGACTAAAGCATTGCAGAACTGAAGACTGTATCAGAGAAAATGGAGCAAGAATCAATATGCAATGAATGAATGCTTTGTAGGAATGGTAAGAGAAAGCAAAAGATGTGAGAATTGAAAATAAGTATAAATATTTATGAGCATGAGCTATACTACATGGATTCTGAGGACTCTTTCAAGTAAAATTCTGTGATCCTGTTCCTGTATATAAAAGGCTGTGCCATTTATAAGTTATGGAATATTAGTCACTTGGTCAATTAACAAAACAAATTAAGCACATTCTTCAAGATTCCAAGATTTTAAAATGGAAATAATATTGCTTACAATTTCTTACCTTGCAAAACTTTTATAAGGATCTAATGAGTTTACATGTAGAAAGCACTCTTCCATTATGAAGTGGTCTACGAGTATAAGATCTTGCAATTATTGCTAATATTGTTAGGGGTCATGGTGGTATGATTTCAAGCAATATTACAATAGTGACCTAGAAATATTTAAATATTCCTATAGCTCTATGTCTTTAGCAATGTGAGTAATCCCTCCAGTACTGTAGATCACAGCCCATATGTGCCCATTTATTCTATGTGAACTTTTCCACAAGTTCTGCACAAGAAATCTGATCAATGGGACTTGTATTTCTCTTGATATAGTGTGGGTATCAATGGAATATGAAAGCTCTCCACCAGTTATATCTTTCATTTGCATCACATAACCAATTTATCTTTTCCAGTCATACAACTCCACAATGATATCCTTTATGTGGCTTCTTCTTTATGTCCTATGAGACATTTAATCAATACTTAAGAAGTTAAAGTCAATTCTTTTTAGTAATGATAACCTTTTCCATAGCAATATCAACTGACTGGTGCTGTTACAGATAACTGCAGGAGTGCTCTACTTTTTTGTTTGTCTATTTCTTTAAATGAAAATCATCACATACACACAAAGTCTATTTATTGAAGGAAGAAATTTTAAAAAAAAAGTTTCATGGATGAGGTGATAGATTGTACACTACACTTGCATAATTCCATATTTTATAATATTTTTGGTTGGAGTTAATGTACCAGTGGCCCACCCTAAAGAAATAAAAATACTCTTCTGGTAGTAGGCTACAGAAGTGAGGACATGGATTATTTTCATTTTGTTCTTCATATCCACAGTGTGTAAAAACTCTTTTACATACAGTAGTGCTTAGCTAATGTCTATTGAATGGAATTATGTCTCTAAACCAGTTGATCATTTTTTTATCGTATATGCAGATTTAACCTGAATCAATTCAACTGTAGACATGGGATTCACAATTGAATCATAATCATTTGAGTAGATTTGAAACATTGATCATCAATCCACATATAGAAGGGACATTGCACATTTCACCTAGATTAATTCCCTCATTTTATAGATGAGTAAAGTGAGAGCAGAAGAAATGATTCCCAAAGTTCATATGGGAGAGATGATTCAAACCCAGGTCTTCTGTTTCCACTGCTCTGCCAAAGAGGTTATATTAGAACATAAAAGGATTTGGAGGAGGATGTAACAGTAGGCTGTGTAGTGTGGGGTCAGAAGCTGCATATGCATTTAATGAAGTATCAGGTTCCTTGAAAGACCACAGAGAAAATTTCATCATTAGGATAGTAGGGAATATTCAGAGGAACAAATGGTTATTTCTTAATGCCTCTTAATAGAATATATATTTTATTTTATTTTTACATTGATTTATTATTTTTAGTTTTCAAGTCATTTCCACAAAATGAGTTCCAAATTTTCTCCCCATTTCTCCCCTCCCCCTCCCCAAATGCCATGCATTCTGATTACTCATTCTCCCAATATGCCCTCCCTTCTATCACACTCCTCCCTTCCCTTATCTCCATCTTCTCTTTTCTTGTAGGACAAGATAGATTTCTATACCCCATTGTCTATATTTCTTATTTCCTGTTTGCGTGCAAAACACTTCTCAACCTTTATTCCTAAAACTATGAGTTCCAACTTCTCCCCCTTCCTCCCTTCTCACCTATGCATACTGTAAAACAGAGGTAATAAGGGAAGGGAAGGAGAAGGAAATCAAGTATATTTATAGAGGTTAAAAGGTGTGAGGTACTTTGATGAATGTTTTACAAAGATCTCATTTTATCCTCACAACAACCCTGTGAGGTTGGTGCCATTGTTATCCTTTTTTTACAGTTAAGGAAACAGAGGCAGTCCTAATAATAGTGCCTATTAATTCCCAGGGTTGCTGTGAGGATAAAATGAGACAATATTTGTGAAGTTAACCTTGAAGGGCTATAAAAATGCTAGCTATTATTAGGTGGCATTGACAATTCCTTCTTTGATAGGTGACAAGTGGAAGATGAAATGAGTGAGGAAATAAAACTTTGAACTTCCTAGCCTATTGATTTAGTAAACAAGGTATACCAATTGTATAATAAATTGGGACAGGTCTTCCTTGGCTTTGGCACTGGACACTGAATACAGAGGGGGAAACAGATTCATATGCATTAAAAATTATTGATTAAATAAGACCAATCAGAACAATTAACCAAGATACAAAAGTGTGTAATCGAATTTCTAATCAGAGAACAGATTAGGGACTTTCCAAGTTGGAAAGTGGAGAGAAAGCTGGTACAATTCCTTGAAACCAGAAAAAAGAGGTTTCCCACTCCCCCGTCTCTCAGTGTCTGTATTCAAGGGAACACAGAAACAATTACTGATTAGCCAGCATGGGACTGGTTTTTGGAAAACACATATAGGTTTCTTTAGATGTACATTTGTGAGAAAATTTCTCTCATCAGTTTTTGGATCTGACTGGGTTTCTGGTCGGCCCAATCTAGGTCCTTAGTTAAGGGCCTAACAGCAGTTAAAGATGTTCCTGCTTTCCAGTCACTCGGGGTTAGGTTCAAGCAATGTAATAAGGTTCCTGACAATTCCTGTAATTGAATAAAGTTTTCTCACAAGACAGAACTTGAACCAGACCTCTAAATGAATAGAAAAGGAACTCATCTAGGTCCAGAAATAAATCATAAAATGGAGTCTCTAATTCCCACACCTATGATCCTATAGTACCCAGTGTCTTTATTTTACAGTGAGGGAATGAGAGTGAGGATTACAGATGTGCCATGTGACTGAGTTGGTAACAATATTTTTCATATTATTTACCTCCCTCTCAACTTAATAAAAAAAATATTACTGTCACTTACCTGAAAGGTACCTACATTTTCTCTCTCAGTATATTTCTGTACTTTTTTCCAAATTAAAAATGTATAAGCTTTATTTTTTCTTAAAAAAACAAGCTCTCCAGCACATAACCTTGCATTTGAAATAGCTGTAAGGATGCCATAGAAGCTCTAAAGTAAGGCAATGAACATAATTTCTTTTACTTAGTTCAAAGATTATCATGCCAGTTCAATTTATGCTATAAATAGTGAATGATATTGGATTCCATCATTAAAATACACTCACAAACACACATGCACATATACACACTCCTCAGAGCTCTTTACATGAGGGGAGGAAATCTACTTTCATGTTGTTTTTTAACCAAGCAAAGATAACAGAAAATGATAGAAACTGAACGCTTCACATCCAGTACAAGATAAGGAAAAGTTGCTCTTTTTCCTGTTGATATAAAAAAAACCCAAAATTATTCTATTTCATTCTTAGATAAATTGAAAGTAATACCATTTTAATTACACAAAATATCTCATTTTACAGCTATATCTCCTCTAAAAGATGATCCCTTCAGCAAATCCATTTTCTTCAACAAAATGGCAGAGAAAAGGCTATGAGCATGCCTTCAGGTCTTTGGGTTTTGTGTAAATTTTTTCATTTTTTTCATATTTTGGTCCCAAGGCTCAATTGTTTTTGGAAACTCCCTCTACCCACTAGTATATATGAATCTCCTCCAGCATATCACTCTGGCAATCATCCCATCTCTCTAATTTTCAGTCATTCTCTACATACTGATTTTTTCATTTCCAAACAAATATGTTCATGTGTGCCCCTTTCTAAAATAATCAAACAAACAAAAACTTTAACAACTCCATGTTACTTTCCTATATCTCTTCTCCATTTGTATGGCAACCTCTTAAACATAGCTCTTTACACTTATATTTTCTACTTCCTCTCCTTTCAATCTATTTTCAACTATTATAATCTGGTTTATGACATTCTCACCAGATTAAAATTCCCCTCTGAACATTTATCAATGATCAATGGTTTTTCTCACTACTTTCTCAAGAAGTACCACTTTCTCAGTAGTTTCTTCACTACTGTCTTTTGCATGTTTTTCCTCTTTTGATTTCCTTAAGATTGTTTTCTCTTGATCATTTTAATTTTCCATTGCTGGAACCATGAGTGAACTCTCTATCCTGAATTCTCTTCTCTTCTCTATCCTTTCTGTCAAACATATCATTAATACCAATGACCTTAAATGTGCCATCATTGCAAAGATAGCTTCCAATATTGACTTTATCCAAAAGTCCCACTTTCACATTATCAGCTTGTGAAAGATAGAACAGATATATTTCTTCATCAAAACGACTCTTCATCTGAACTTCGCAGTTTCTGCCACACCTTGCTCATATAGATGAGTGAGGAAACATACATATGGAGTTATATCTAAATTTTGTTTTTGGTCTTTATATATTAATTCCAGGTGGAGGCCATGAACCAAACAAAATTAAACTGATTTTCTTGGGTTTGGACCCTCAGGATTGAACCCAGTTCTTGAGAGTCCCTGAGAAATGGGCTTCTTCCTTTAGGTTGCTACATTGAGCTTTGTGATAAGACCATTTGTCTTCAATTTCAACATTCTGAAATTTCAGCCCATTACATCAATGGTCATGATCATTTGAATGAAAATGGATATTTTGGTGTGTTTCCTTAACATCCAAAGCAAGAAAAGCTTCTAAAATGAGAAATGATCCAGTGACTGTAACTGACAGTACTAGGCATGTCATTATAGAAACTGTGGGGTCAAGATGAGAATCAATGTACCCTATCAACTCTAATGGTGCAATAATGGATGTAGTTATTATAGAAGGGACAATGACATAGTCCAAGGAATGATGGATTTTGAACCAGAAGATTTGGGTTTTATATTACCATTCTGTTGCTATTACTTTTTGCTAGAGTTGTGGTGAATGATTATGCTCAGAAGATTTCACTTAACTTATTTGAGATTCAGTTAAAAGGAATAATAATTAATGCCTGTACTCCTTTCTTCACATGAGAGAGATAAATTAAAATTATCTAATTTAATTTTAAATTTAATATTTAAAAGGTCTTTTTATAAAGTTCACATACTATTTGTTCAATAAACTTTTTTAAACAGTCAAAATGTATAGGATATCATGTTAAGTGTGGTAGGAGATTTTTTTTTCAGTTACATTAATTTCTTTACTAATATTGAGCATGAGAAACTGTGTATCATATGCAGCTGGTAATGGAGAGGCCATGTGTGGTGCAACTGATATACCACTATATTGGTAGTCATGAGTTGTGGGTTTGAATCCTTTCTCAGACCTAGGTGTTTGACCATAGGCAAGTTACTTAACCTCGTATAAACATAGCTCCCTTACTGTTACGTATAACTAAACAGATATTGAAGAATATGTAATTCCGTCATTGTGATCCAGCTCTGGGGAATATAATTTTTAATGCATACTTGTGTTGTCCTTCATTGCCAAAAAAGACCATGCCATCAGAGAAATGATGACATGATTTGCACTTGACTTTGTTTTGAGTGAGGGAGGACTGTGCAGGTCAGCAGCCTCACTTCTCCTCCGAGCCATCTGAATCCAGTGACCAGATATTCCTCAGGATGACTGATGATGACCCAGGATGCAGTGGGAGGCCTTGGATCCTTTAGGCCAAGGTCTTTGCAGGTACTCACTTAGAGGAAGGCAATACTCGTTCATTGAATAGGCCTGTTTAAGAGGTAGTCAGGGCATAGCCCCTTTAATGAGGTCAAGAAAAAGAAAGACATCAGGCTGGGTGGGAACCAGCAACAGTGACTATTGATAATAGGGAGGGGAGGGGAAGGGGAGGAGAGAGGGAGGGGAGGGAAAGTAGACAGTAAAACCCAAGTCAACTAGGCATCTTCTGGCCATCCAAATTTGCCTTCCTTTGGAGAGAAGGAAGGGGAGGGGCAGGCAGATAATACAGGCCAAACATGATCCTGTGTGTAGATGCAGCTGGCTAAATGGGGAGCCAGCTAGCTGGGTAATTCAACTCCTCCTCTCCTGTCTAATGCATAGTATCATTCATCTCTATGTGTTAGTTGTTATGTACCAGAGAGTTGTCTGAGATACGCATTTATTCAATGGGCATACCAACTGTACTACCTCTGGTACCACAGAGTAGTTGTATAAAAAAAAAACTGCAACCACTTAGTAGTTGTATAAAAAAAAAACTGCAAATATTTCAGTGTTTTATAAGTAGGACTCCACATTTGTAAAGGTTTGCTTAATGAAAAAAATGGAGAAATTAACAATAAGAGGTCTTAGTCAACCACACGGAAATAAGAGTAAGGGATAATATGGACAAATGAGAATCAAACGAAATTACATTTTTCTTCATAGCTTTAATGATCTTCCCAATGTTCAGCAAATCCACTACAAGTAATAAATATTGTTCTTTTTTTTTTTCAACTGACATGCATTCTCTGAAGAATGTTTATTTTCTGGCAAGAAAATATTTTCTATGTATGTTTGATCAATAAGTACCATATATAGGCCACTGTGTTGGATTTGTGGGAAAACAAAGATAAAATCAAAAACAGAGCCTACCCTCAAGGAGTTTATTCTGCATATGATAAAAGAGAAAAGGAATGCAAGGATTTGGATAGTCCATAACACAAGAGTTTAAGTGCAAAGGTGGATACTGACATTAGAAGACGCCTCACCCATATGACACTGCTGTGGGTAAGTGATAAAAGCGCTCACCATCTAATTGATTCTAAATTACATTAAATCAGCAATTACATTCTTATTAATATAATTAGTTCAATGATAAATTTAGCTTGCTTCTAACAACTGACAAGATCGCCTATAGCAGCTTAATTATATATTACTAGCATTTAATAAGTATGCTAATTGATATCTGCTTGCCTTGGTTGATTCATTAAGTAGCCATTAAATATTTAAACTTTCCTTACAATTTTAACGCAGGGATTAAAACAGAATTGCTTATTTATTGTGTGTATGTGGCAAAGCAGTAAAAGAAAATGGACTTATTTATAATTTAGTGAATATTTCTCCATGATAAAAATCAACTGAATTGTGCTATCAAAATATTGTATGTCCTTCATAGTCTTCCAGTTCATACATAGTATACCAATACATTTATATTGGGGAGGAAAAAAAGGAATGGAAGAAAGGAGGTAAGGGTGACAAGGTTGAGGGGTGATCGTGGACCCCACAATACCGACAGTCCAGGTTGTGCTCGAATGAATTCAACTCAAGCCTTCTTAAAGCCAAAGAAAACAAAGTTTATTAAAGATTCGCCAAATTGGGTTGCCTCTTAAGGAGCCTAAAAATTTGTAACACTTGTATTCACAAGTGGGCCAGATAGAATCCCAGCTAGACATGAGCTAGATTGAATCTGAGCACCTTCATGGAGGCAAGATGGAACTTAAATACAGAAAAGAGTATTGGAACGATCTGAGGGGGGTAGTCCAGGGTGATGGAAGGAGGGATTTAGGAAGGGTCTTGAGGGGAAGTCCAAGGAGGGAATCCAAGGAGGGTCAAAGACTGGAAACAGCTGGAGGCTATCAGGAGATAGCAGACTAGGGGGCACCTAGGTGGAAAGCAGGTGCGGCAATCAAGAGGTAACAGACAATGGCCACGGATTTGAGTATGAAAAGCCAGGTTCTGTGGGGAGATACTCGAGGAGCTCAATTTGAGTATGAAAAGCCAGGTTAAGTGAGGAGATTCCAGGGGAGCTCAAGGAAATTCCCAGAGTCTGAACCCCAGCAAGTGAATATAAGAGAGGGGAAGGGAAGAGACAAAAATAAGGGTATGGGGAAATTGCTAATAACTGGGTTACTGCAGAAGAAAGTTATACAGATGAGAAAGAACATCACTGTACAGAAAGAAATAGTCAATGTTTGAGGAATTTAGAGAAATGTGGGAAGAATTGTGTGAGATAACGTACAATGAATTAAGCAGACAGAAAATAACATGATATACAATGACTAGAGCACTATAAATGGAAATATCAGTGATAAGAAATCATTTATGATCAACTGAAAAGCCAATAGTTGCTTTCTTTCAATTTACTAATGAGACTACAAGAAGGAAGAGTATTTCAAAGTTGTAAGAAAGAATCAGTTGTTTTTCTTTATTATTACGAATGCTGCATTTCCAAGTATGTGTCTAGGGATAAGGGGAATTATGTCAAAAAATGCTTGCTTCAGGAAAATAAAATTAAATCAATTAAAGTAATTGATAAATAAATTAATGCAAGGAAGAAAGGAGTCTGGGGGTATCTAGAAAAAGCATTCTTCCAATACTTTACTCTTTCTCCCAGATGTTTTCCCCCAGAAAACCTAAAATAGAATGGAAACTCTCAAAACAATGAGATGATATTTTTAAAGAATCTAGCACATTGTCTGACACATGGTAGCCACTCAATAAATGTTTATTCTTTCCAAACATAGCATTGATTATAACCTAAAGAGCCTATAAAGAGAGATTTTCTTCTTTTGAGTCAATAGGATGTTATTTTACAGTAATAGAATAAATAGTGTGGAGCCTCTATTCACTTTCCATCTCATAAGCATTGTATTCTAGAAAAATATACAATATTTGGACAGAAATAATTATGTATATTACAAATAATTATTGCCTTTTCATACTGCTAAGATTATATCTTCTAGAAAATAGCATTAGCGAGCGCTTTTCCACCAGAATGTTTAGTAAAGTGTGTGGCTATAATGTAGCATTTCCAATAGGTTACCATGACCTTCAGATAATCATTTGGAAAGCTCAAATGAACCAAATCTTTGCAGTCTCTCATCAAGAACTGAGAATTCTTAGCTATAGCTTGATATACTTTGTGAACACAGTCTATTGTATTGCTAATAGAAATATTAATGGTATATTGATTGAGCCTCTAACTAATAATATCTTAGATCCTTTCTGGCCATAAAAGATCTTTTTTAAAAATCCATTTGTCCTATGAATAGAAAAGAATATTGCTCCAACTGGAAAATGCTAAACATCATAAGTTTTTTTCTATATTGATTACTGACTTAATCTGCTTTCATTGATCACTGTGAATCTTTCACAGGCAGCAAAATGATATTTATGACTAACATGAACATTAGGCCAGGTTTTTCATAGATTCTAAGAACTGGAAGAACTTTAGGGTAACTACTAGTTCAAGTTCTCATTTTGAAAATAAGAAAATTGAAGTCTAGAGAAGTAAAGCAACTACCCAAATTTAGGCAGTGGCAGATGTCTTAGTGGCGCCTTGATTTGTTAGCCTAAAGTCCTTTCCAATGTTTCATAAAAATTCATGCTATGGTCACTATGTTTTAGAGAAAAAAAGTTCAGTTATGAAATCTCCCCGCTCCTCATCCTTATCATTTTTCTCTTTGTTAATAACATGTAAGTATATTTGGAACTATTATTTCACTTCTGTTATTTCACTTGGTCTTCATGGCATCCTTAGAAAATAGACAAAGGAAGTATCACCTTTCCTGTTTTAAAAATAAGAAGATTGAAGCAAAAAAAGAAAATTATCTCTAAAAGTCAAGGCACATATCTAGGAATTTCTTATGTCAAAATAAAATAGATAAAATGTACTGAACAAAATTTAAATAAATAGGCTAAATAAAGAGGAAACTGACTGACTAAAAAAAATTCAAGACAAAAATCATGTTGAAACAAAATGATTCAAAAATATCTATGGAAAGTATTGTATTGTATAAACATTTTGTATGAGACTATTGTATAAATATTTTTGGTTTTTGTTCATTTGAATGTTTTCCTCTTTAATGATTCCTAAATGAAAAAAATTTTAATTGCTATATTTGAAGAAGTTCCCTCTTCAGATCTCTCTTGCAGTAATATAGAAATTTCCTGTTTTCTTGTTTTGGGAGAGAAATGTTTGCAATTCACATAGTTAATCATTGGCCTAAAATGTTATGTAAACAAGTGGTTTTGAATAGAGGTACCTGAAAACTGCCAGAAGATATTCCATGAAATTGTATTCTGTCACTCTATTCATAAAAGCAACCATTAGGCTAATGAAAACATTTTAGAAGTCTGGTATGAGGCTATAAGTGAAATTAAGGGAAGAGAGATACTTCCAAGGAATGGGAAGTATACATGGTGGTGGAGGGAGAGCGGTGAATTCTGGTAACTGTGCATGCCAACTTTCCCTCTCTCCTGTTTCAAGTATGTTCCCCTCCCTTCAATTCACCTAGGGTTCCTAAAGCTCCTTTTTACAGATAAAAGGAGAAATACTACTTGAAGAAGACAGAGATATTGGGCAGTGGATGGGAACTAAACTGGTGAGGCAAGGGTATGTACATCTATGTGGCTTCTCTAGGTAGCTCCATGTATTTGGTCAGTGCTAGAAAGAAACACAGAAAGAGTATCTGGCCCAAAATAGGAGAAAACTCAACCCTCAAATCTTTCTCTTATGCACTGAGAAGCAACACAGATACATTATTTTCATCCTGCTTTACTAAGGTGAAAGATAAACTGAAGGACATGAAGAACTAGACAACCAGAATGTTAAAGGATGTTGAATAGAGGTTGTCATGAGAATACTTTAGCTTAGAGGAAAGTCTGGGGTTGTCTTACTAACAGTCATAAAATATGGAAGAGAGATTAGATCTCTGATGTTGGTCTTCAGAAATAAAACAAAAAAATTACAGAGCAATGGATAGAAGGTACACAGAGGCAAATTTGGGCTTGATATCTGGAAGAAAAAGATGAATGACTTCCAAATAATTAGAGCTATCCCGAAGGGTAAGAAAGTGCCTTAAGAGAAATGAAATACCTTTCTGAAAAGGTTCAAGAAAATATTTGATGACTTCATATAGAATATGTGAAAAAGGAGAATTACTTTTTATATGAGGTGGACCAGTTAGCCAGAAGTACTTTCAATGTCTTGAATTATCTGATGCAGTGATATTTTCCCTTATACTGTGAGTAATGCGGACTGTGTAGGACTAGTACTGAAAGAGGATTCTCTAGTTTTTTCTGAAATACATATTTGTTCTGAAAGTAGGAATAAATTCATGAAGAAATTGTAGGCAAGTTTTCATGGCGTCTGACAGTCTGACATATAAGGTTGTTATTCATTTTTGTTAAGTTAAATAAGACCTTCCCTGAGTTCACTGTATTGTTACCCTGAATATGTTTAGGGAATCTGAAGGACCATACTGGGAAAGAAAAATGAAACAAATTATCATATTTCCATGACCAGAAAAATTTTGTGGGAAACATGAGTCAGATTCTGGCAATCTCTAATCATTCTGCCCACTCCCCAAGAAAGTGAGGACATCAGCCAAAGAGGTCATAGATGTCCAGCAAAAATGTGCCTGTTACGTTTTATCAGGAAGGATACATGAATGCCAGCATTATTATGACCAGAAATAATGTATAAGACATTACATACGAACATCAATAAAAGTACCTTTTTTTGTTTCCTTAAAAAATTAATGCATTTTTATGTATTTTATATATTTGCTAACATTTCCCAGTGTATCCATTTTTTTTCTTGTCTCTCTCAAAGAATCATCTTTAATAATAAAAATAAAAGGGGAGGGGGATGAAGTAAAAGAAGCTAAAATATTGAAGAAATGTATAATATTATTTGTAATGTTCCACCCTCACAGTCCCATACCTCTGTGATGAAATGAGTGAGGCTATCTTTTCACTTCTCTTCTTTGGGGGCCAAGTTTAGTAATGATTTCAGTTGCAAATCCCTACTGCTATTTTTCTTTCTATTTGCACTGTGTAATTATATATACTACTTTGCTTATTCTGTTTATTTCACTTTGTCTTAGGTCATATATACTTTGTCTATATTCAACATGTTTAATTGTTTTCTAAAGTACAGTATGTAACATTCAAATACCTAGTTTTAGCCATTTCCCAATGAAAGATGATCAACTTTGTTTATAATTATTTGCTACTTAAAAAAGTGAAATTATAAATTTTATTCATATATTTAGGGTCTTTCTTTTTGTCATTGACTTCCTTGGCTACCTGTAGAAGCTTAGGCAAAAGATATGGACATTATAAACACTCTAGAAATAATATAAAATTGCTTTTGATAAGTCCACCCAATACTGCTTTACTCTGCCTATTTTTCCACAAGTCCTCGAACATTGTATAGCCACATCTTTTATCATCTGTGCCAATTATTTGCATGTAGGGTGAGACATTAGAATTTTTTATTTGCATTTTCTCTCAATTGTAACATAGAATATTCTTTGATAGAGTTGTTAATTACTTGTAATTATTTTGAGATCTATTCATGCCATTTGACTATTGAAGAATGGTTCATGATTCCACATATTTTCATTCATTGTTTATATATTTGGAACTCAGATATTAGAAAAATTTAGTACAAATTTTATTTTACAATTCAACTGCTTCCTTCTAGTCGAATTTGTATTGATTTTGTTAATGCAAAACATTTCCAATTTCATTGGTCACAAATATCTCTTAAATCTTTTGCAATCATTTCTATCCATAGTATGGTTAGAATGTGTACCATAGAAAAAGCTATAAAAGGTATATGATGTATTTCTTTTTTCTACTTTTATTTGTGGTAGATGGTCTTTAATAATCAGGTCACACCTGATGCCTGTTGAAATGTTGCTATAAATATAATTTGTACTAAAGTATTTTCCCAGCAATTCTAGTCAGATAGCAAATTCTCACTCCCATACCCTTCATACCCAGAGAATTTGTTTTCAGGTGTACCTAACACTGAGTTATTGAGTTTAATTATTTCTGATTCTTCTTGATGTAATCTATTCCTTTCATATACTTTGCTTTTTAATAGCAAGTTTGAAGTTGCTTCAATCATTACTGCTTTATAATATAGTTTGAGATCTGAAAGTGTTATTCCCTCTTCATTTCTGCCTATTTTCATTATTTCCCTTGATATTCTAGTAATTTTGTTCTTTCAAATGAATTTCATTATTTTTTAATCTAGCTCTATAGAGTACATTAGCATACCATTGTTATTTTGGCATACTAAATCTGTAAATTAACTTTGGTAGTATTGTCATTTTTATTATATTGGCATGGCCCAATCAGGGTTTCTGAATATCCTTCTAGTTATTTAATATTCCTTTATATAATATTTTATAATTATATCTGCAGAAACATTTAGTGTGATTTGGTAGCTTAATCCCCAGATGTTGTACAATTATTTAAAATTTATTTTTAGTTAGGCTCTGATTTCTTTTAGTGCCCTTATAGTCATATATTTTTCTATAAAATGAAAGAATCATCGCCTGGAAAGTTGTGGCCTGAGCTAAGTTTACAGTGAGCATGACAGGTATAGATGCTGTGTTAAATGCAGGGACCGGGAAAGAATTCATCAATTGGGAGAGGATGCCTTAGAGGTGTGGGCTTTGACACTATGCAAAGGCTGCTGAAGTGGCAATAGAGAATCATCCGGGCAGTAATTGGTTGGCCCAGTTTTTAAATGTTTTGATATGTGTTTCATTATTTGTCACAATTAACTAGGTAAAGAGTAAAAAACAAATAAATAAAAAGCTAGCAAATAGGTTGAAATGTTCCACAAAAATTCAGCTTTTGAGATTCTTGAAAATTATTGTATAAAAACATGATTCATCTACTTCTTCATTCTGTTTGTGCTTTGTTCATCTCAGCTAACCCTCAATTATAATTAGCTCTTTGAATAGGAGACATAAGGTGAATTTTATTTGGAAAAATTCAGCTGTGAGCTAATTTGTTCATAATACATATCCATATTGTAATAATAGACACCATTTTGTGGTGTTTTAAGCTTTACAAAATACAAAATACACACATACTGAACTTTATCCACAACATTCATTATTATCTCTAATTATTAATAAGAAATATGAGGGTAAATGAATGATTATGTGAGGAGGGAGGGGAGGAACAATAAATGATTATGTAATTAATACATATCGGGGCAGTGTTCAAACACTGATTCTCATGACTACGTTTTTCCACTTTACCACAGTCATATTAAATATGCATTTTGCAACCTTAAAAACAAACCACTTTTTTACTCCGTATGACTCAATAAAGATCTCTGAGTTTGAAAAAGACTTCTGCAGTTCTAATAATAATACAGCGCTTGCAACTTCTATCATTTCAATTATAGAAATAAAATCTTCTTACCTTTTGCTCTTCTCTCTGGTATCTAAATTGCTTTTAGCTCCCCTCTGTAGCTATGCACTTTCCTTTCATAATTTCTTTCCAAGGAACTTTTCCTCCACTACTTAATTAACCTGCCTATATTAAGTCAATGCACCTTAATCCCATATAGTTTGTGATCTCAGTAATGCTATTAAATTTCTTACTTATCAAGGGTTTGAGAAAGTCTGCTTACATGAACCTCAGACTTAGCCTCCAGAGGCACTATTAGACATTCCACCTTTAAATCTGAGCTTCTTCTCCTCCGTCCTTGAGCTGAGTTGTCTTCTTGGTCATCCTAACATAATGAGTTACAGAGAGGAGGCAACATTATCATACTCCTTCAGTTTCTGTTTTCTCTGCTGTAGAAGAACTTTGAACTAGGAAAGACAGAATACACATAGTTAATGTGGAATTGTATCCCAACGTATGAGGAAGAAGTCAAAGAAAACTAAATTGTCTTTCATAACCTCAAGTAATCCTGCTTGATGAATGACTTCCTAGGCTACCAGTAGGTTTGACTTTTATTGATTCGTAGGCAAATCACTCTCATGGATATTTCAGAAATTGCCAATAATGGCAAAATAATAGAGGACTAAATATGGGATGTCACCATTTTAAAGAATAAATTATTTAGGTTGGATCCAAATGAGGATAGTATCAGTTGCTATTAGGGTTAATGTAGTATTAACTGATGATTTGTGAGACAAAATGCGAAAATTTTCTATTTTGTCGTTATCATTTGATTTGATTCCTTTATCATCCTCCTGTTTTGTCATGTTAGCACATCTGATAGGTGTGATGTGGTACCTCAGAGTTGTTTTGATTTGCATCTCTCTAATCAATAATGATTTCAAGCATTTTTTCATGTGATTATAGATAATTTTAATTTTTCCCCTGGAAACATCCTATTCATATCCTTTGATCATTTATCAGTTGGGAAATGATTTACATTCTTATACATTTGACTCAGTTTTCTACATATATTAGAAAGGAGGCTTTATCAGAGACATTAGTTGCAAAAATTCTTTCCCAATTTTCTGCTTCCCTACTAATCTTCGTCACATTGAGTTTGTGCAAAAACTTTTCAATTTAATGTAATCAAAATTATCCATTTTGCACTTCATAGTGTTCTCTATCTCTTACTTAGTCATAATTTTCTCCATTCTCCATAAATCTGACAAATAAACTCTTCCTTGAGATCATGTATCCATTTGAACTTCGTTTTTATGTTTGGTGTCAGGCATTGGTGTATGCCCCATTTCTGCCACAATGTTATCCAGTTTTTACAGCAATTTTTGTCAAACAGTGAGTTCTTATCCCAGAAGCTGGGGTCCTTGAGTTTACTCAAACAGAAGATTGCTATATTCATTGACTACTGTGTCTTCGGTTTCAAACCTTTTTCACTGGTCTACCCCTCTCTCTTAGCCAGTAACACAAGTTTTGAGGATTGCTGTTTTATAATATAATTAGAGATCTAGTAGGATTAGGTCACATTCCCTAGCATTTCTTTTCACTAGTTCCCTTGATATTCTGGGACTTTTATTCTTCCAAATGAATGTTGATAATATTTTTTCTAGCTTTAGAAAATAATTTTCTGGCAATTTTGATTGGTATGATGCTGAATAAGTAAATTAATTTAGGAATAGTTGTCATTTTTATTGTATTAGCTAGGCCTACCCATGAACAACTGATGTTTTTCCACTTACTTAGATCTGACTTTATTTGTGTGAAAAGTGTTTTGTAATTGTGTTCATATAGTCCCTGGGTTTGTTTGGCAGATAGAATTCCAGATATTTTTTTAGTGTCTATTGTAGTTTTAAATGGGATTTCTCTTTCTATCTCTTGCTGTTGAACTTTATTAGTAATATATATATATATATATATATATATATATATGAATGCAGATGACTTTTCTGGGTTTGTTTTGTAACCTGCAACTTTGCCAAAGTTGTGTATTATTTCAAGTAGCTTTTTATTTGATTCTCTTGGATTCTCTAAGGACATCATCATATCATCTACAAAGAGTGATAACTTAGTTTCTTCTTTTCCCTATTCTAATTCCTTCAATTTCTTTTTCTTCAATTACTGCTACTTCTAGCATTTCTATTACCATATTGAATAACAGTGGTGATAATGGACATCCTTGTTTCACCCCTGATCATATTGGAAATGTATCTAGCTTATCTCCATTGCATGTAATGCTTGATGATAGTTTTGGGAAGATATTGTTTGCAATTTTATGGAAACTTCCATTTATTCCCATGCTTTCCAGTGTTCTCAATAGGAATGGGTATTGTATTTTGTCAAAAGATTTTTCTGTCTATTAAGATAATCATGTGGGTTCTATTAGTCTTGTTGTTGATATTATCAATAATGGAATAATTTTCCTAATATTGAATCAGCATTGCATTCTTGGTATGAATCCTACCTGATCGAAATGTATTATTCCCATGGTAAGTTGCTGTATACTTTTTGCTAGTGCTTTACTTAAATGTTTTGCATCTAGATTCATTAGAGAAATTGGTCTATAATTTTCTTTCTCTGTTTCATCTCTTCCTGGTTTAGATATCAGCATCATATTTGTATCCTAAAAAAACTTGGCAGGAGTCCTTCTTCACTAATTTTCCTAAATAGTCTATATACTGTTGGAATTACCTGTTCTTTAAATGTTTGATATAATTCTCTTGTAAATCCGTGTGGCCATAGAGATTGTTTCCTAGGGAGTTCAATGGTGGCTTATTCAAATTCTTTTTATGAGATGGGTTTATTTAAGTATCCAACTTTCTCTTCTGGTAGTCTGGGTAATTTATGTTTTTTAAAATAATCATCCATCTCATTTTGATTGTCACACTTATGGGCATAGAATTGGGCAAAATAATTTCTAATTATTGTTTAACTTTCCTCCTCACTGGAGGTTAGTTCCCCCTTTTCATTTTTGATATTGGTAATTGTGTTCTTTTTTTAAATCAAATTGACCAAAGGTTTATCAATTTTATTGACTTTTTTTTATTAAACCAAGCTCCTTTTCTTATGAAGTATCTCATTCTACTTCCTTAGATCTTTTAATGTAGAAATTACAAGTTCCTGTGTGATTCTGACTGTAGTTCCTCAATATTTGAATTGTTTTTTTCTGGCTGCCTACAGTATTTTCTCCTTCACTTGATAGTTCTGGAATTTGCCAATGATATTCCTTGGTGTTTTTAGTTTGGGATCCCTTTCAGGAGGTGAATGGTGGATTCTTAGGATGACTATTTTGTTCTGTGATCTAAGGCTTCAGGGCAACTTTCTTTGATGATTTCCTGGAAGATATTGTCCAAGTTTTTTTTCCATTATGGCTTTCTGCTAATCCAATAATTCTTAGATTTTCTCTCTTGCATCCATTCCAGTCAGTTGTTTTTCCAATTATATATTTTACATTTTCTTCTATCTTTTCATTCTTTATGTTTTGTTTGACTGATTCTTGGTGTCTCCTAATGTCCATTTGCTTCTGTCTACCTGATTCTAATTTTTATCAAATTGTTTTCTTCAGTTAATTTTTGTATCTCTTTTTCCATCTGCATAATTTTTCCTTTTAAGGAGTTATTTTCTCTAGTTAGGTTTTGAACTTCTTTTTCCTTTTGTCCAATTTTCCTTTTAAATTCTTCTGTGATTTTCTTTCATGTTTTTAAAACTATTGGTCAATTTTTCTTCTATTTCTCTAATTTTGCTTTTAAATCCTTCCTGAACTCTGCCTAGAATGTTTTTGTGCTCCAGACCAGTTCATATTCCCTTCTGAAGTTTCAGATGGGAGTACAGTCTCAGTGCTGACCTCTTTGGTATTCGTGTTTTGATCCTTGTTCCCATAGAAAGATTCTATGGTCTTTCTTTTCTGCTTTGCTTCTTACTCATGATGATCACCCTTTTCCTGGCTTTTAAAGTAGATCTCTGCATCTGGGGCCCAGGGGTCTCTGTCCACATTTTTTGTGCCTAGAACATGAAACTTTGTGTGTTGTGGCATCTGGTTCCTTCGTCTAGAAGCTTAAAATTCTGCACCTTACCTGGTGCTGAGCTGGATGGAGTTGGAATGCAGAGGCCAGGTGAAGTCTTTTAGGGTTTCCCCTGAATTATCCTGGAGCTAACTGTGTTAAGTGTGGGAGAGGGGTGGTCTGTTCACAGGAGGTCTCCTCTGCTGACCGGGAGCATAGTCAAGCTCAGCAGTTGATGATCCCATCTTCACTTCTGTCTTCCTGATTTCCCTGGTTGTACTGAGGCACACCTGTGATCCTCGTGTTAGCAGTTGTGGACTTCACACCCCCGCCCCCTCAGGGCAGAGGATTTTCTCCCAGTTTGCTGAGTTAGGGCTGTCTGGGACAGCTCCAGTCCTGCACTGATCCTCTTTATCCACATCAAGAGGGACCCTTCTTAGTGATTTTCCCAGCCTCACGTGCTAAGAAACTGCTTTCCCCTTCTGCTGCTCCCACTGTTCTAGGATTTTTCCCAGGGAGATATTCTCTGAGCTTGTCAAGGTCAACATGGGAAGGGAGATCGCAATTACTAATCATTCCACCATGTTGGCTCATGGAAGAAAATAATTCTTTAAAAATTAGAATGGAACAGATGAATGCTAATGACTTTTTTGAGCAATCAAAAACTATCAGGGTTGCAAATATTATCTTTCCATGCAAGGGTGTAAAGAGTTCAATTTTAGCAAGTCCCTAATGATTTTTCTTGCCTGTTTATTTTTTTCCTACTTCTCTTAATTCTCATATTTGAAAGTCAAATTTTTAATTCAGCTCTGGACTTTTCAACAACAATGCTTTAAAGTCTACTCTTTCAATGAAGGACCATTTTCACCTTGAAGTTTTACACTCAGTTTTTCTGGGTAGGTGATTCTTGGTTTTAATTCTAGCTACTTTGAGCTCTGGAATATCATATTCTAAGCCCTCAGATCCCTTAATATAGAAGCTGCTAGATTTTGTGTTATTCTGATTGTTTCCACAATTGTCAAATTCTTTCTTTCAAGCTGCTTTCAATATTTTCTCCTTGACCTATGAGTTCTGTGATTTAGCTACAATGTTCCTACAAGTTATCCTTTTGGGTATTTTTTCAGGAGTCAGTTGGAGGATTCTTTCCATATCTATTTTAACCTATGGAGCCAGAATATCAGGCAGTTTTCTTTTATACTTTCTTGAAAAGTAATGTCTAGGCAACATAGTTTATCATGGCTTTCAAGTAGTCTAATAATTTTTTAAAATTGTCTCTCCTGGTTCTATTTTCCAGATCAGTTGTTTTTCCAATGAGATATTTCACATTGTTTGCTATTTTTTTTTAATTCTTTTGGTTTTGTTTTATACTTTTTTTTGATTTTTCATTAAGTTGTTAGCTTCCATCTGCACCATTCTAAATTTTATAGAATTATTTTCTTCAATGAGATTTTGAACATCCTTTTCCATTGGACCAATTCTCCTTTTTAAGGCATTCTTCTCACTGGTTTTTTGGATCTCTTTTGCCATTTTAGTTAGTCTATTTTTAAGGTGTTATTTTTTTCAACATTTTTGGGTCCCCTTTAAGCAAACAGTTCACACTTTTTTCATGATCTTCTTGCATCCCTCTCATTTCTCTTCCCAATTTTTTTTTCTCTACTTTTCTGCCTTGATTTTCAAAATCTTTTTTTTAACTCTTCCATAGCCTGTGACCAATTCATATTTTTCTTGCAGGGTTTGGATGTAGGAGTGTTGATTTTGTTGTCTTCTGGTTGTGTGTTTTGATCTTCCTTCTCACCAAAGAAAAATTCTATAGCCTGATTTTTTTCCATGTTTTTTTTTTCTCACTTCTCCAGCCAATTACTTGATTTTTGAGCTCTTTGTCAAAGTACTTTTCCACTTCCAGTGGTTAGGGAGGTGGGGGTGTACTGTCAGCCACTAATTCTTCCTGCAACTTGTGGGCCTAGAGTTCCAGAAACAGACATTTCCGCTTCTCTTGCTGCTGCTGTGCCTGTCGTGGGCTCCTCTGCCACCGTGAGGCTGTGGCTGGACCACTCTATTCTCTCACACAAGTCTGACAGGTTTTTCCACTGACTATCCAATTTGTCCTTAGTATTTTGGTGTCATGAAGTCTAGAAACCCCCACAGGTACCAGTGATTCAGTCCCTCCTGAGATCTACTGAGGAACTCTCTCTCCTGACCAGGTTCACACTGTACTGTGCTCTCCTCCCAGCCTGGTGCAATAGATGCTTTCCACCAACCTTCCAGGCTGTTGTCAGCTGCTGATTTGTTACATTATTCTGAGTTTTGCAGCTCCAGAACTTGTTTAGAGTAATGTTTTTATTCGGATTATGATTGTAAGGTTTTTATGGCCTAGTACATGATCAATTTTTGTGTATGTGCTATGTACTGCTGAGAAAAAGGTATATTCAGTTTCTATCCACATTCAGTTTTCTCTAGAGGTCTATTATGTTTACATTTTCTTAAATTCTATTCACCTCTTTATCTTCTTTAATATTTATTTTGAGATTATGTTTATCAAGTTCAGAGAAGGGGAGGTTGGTATTCCCCACTAGTATAATTTTGCTCTCCATTTCTTTCTATAATTCCCTTACCTTATCCTTTAAGAATTTGGATGCTATGCCACTTAGTGCATGCATGTTTAGTAATGACATTACTTCATTATATATGGTGCCTTTTAGCAGTATAGTCTCTTTTATCTCTTTTGATTAGATCTGTTTTTGATTTGACTTTTTCTTAGATTGGGATTACTACCACTGTTTTATTTTTTTTTTTTTTTTACTTCAGCTGAAGGATAATTTATTCTACTCTAGCTTTTCCCTTTGCCCTGTGTGAATCCCCCTTGTTTCAAATGTGTTTTTTATAAGCAAAATATTATAGAACTGTAGTTTTTAATTCCATTCTGCTTTCTGGCCTCTGTTTTATGGGAGAGTTTATTCCATTCATATTCAGAGTTCTAATTACTATCTATATGTTTCTCTCCATCCCACCCATTTTATGCTTTTATTTCTCCCTTCTTCTTTCTCCTCCTCAAACAATTTTTGCTCATGAACATGGTCTCCCTCAATTTTTCCTCCCTTCTATAAACCCCCTCCATTTTTACCTTTTTCTTACTACTTTCTCCCTCCCTTCTAACTACTGCCCTTTTCTTTCTCCTTTCCACTCATACTATTTGTAAGACAAGTTATATTTCTTAACAGATTATGTTATTCCCTCCTTCAACCAAATCTGATGAGAATGAAGCTCAAATAGTGCCCATCTCCCTCCCTTCTTTCCCTTTACTATGATATGGTTTTGTGCCTCAATTGGGATGTAATTTACCCTTTTGGCTCCTCCTTTCCTCTTCTCCCATTGTAACCTCTTTGCGCTCCTTAATTAGGTTGTTTCTCATCACATCTGCTAATTTATACCCAAACCCTCTGTCTGTATATAAATATATATATAATACATTATGCAAATATATATAATACATTAAATAAAATGTATATCATACATAACTGTTTATTATACATAATATATTATTTATATGTAATATATAATATATATTTTAATGTTGTAATAAATATACCATTCTCAAGATTAACAAGCATTATCCTACCACGTAGGGATGTAAGTAGTTTGCCCTTATTGAGTAACAAGGTTTTTTATCCTGTTTGTCTTTTCATGCCTCTCTTGAATTTTGTATTTGAAGATCAAATTTTCCATTGAGCTCTGGTCTTTTTTATCAGGAAGGTCTGGAAGTCCCTTATTTCATTGAATGTCCATCTATTTGCCTAAAAGATTATACTTATTTTTTTTGGGGGGGGGGTAGTTGTTCTTTGGCTGTAGTCCAAGTCTCTTTGTCTTAGGGAGTATTATATTTCAATTCTTCCAATTTTTTAATGTCAAAGATGCAAGGTCCTGTGCCAGGTGCACTGTAGGTCTGTGATATTTGAATTGTTTCTTTCTAGTTGCTGGCAGTATGTTTTTTCTTGACTTGATGAGATAATTCTGGAATTTGGCTACAATATACCTTAGAGTTTTCAATTTAGGATCTCTTTCAGAATGTGACAACTTTCCTTGATGATTTCTTAGAAGATACTCTCCAGGCTTTTTTTTCATCATGGCCTGCTGGTCGGCCAGTAATTCTTAGATTCTCTCTCCTGGATCTATTTTACATGTCAGTTGTTTTTCTAATGTGATATTTCACATTTTTTTCATTCTTTAGATTTTGTTTGCTCTAAATTTGTTTGATCTTGATGTCTCAAAGTGTCATTAGCTTCTACTTCTCAATCCTAATTTTGAGGAATTGTTTTCTTCAGTTATTTTTTGTGCCTCCTTTTCCATTTGGCCAATTTTGTAGAACAATTTCTCTAATGAATATAGATGCAAAAATGTTAAATGAGATATTAGCAAATTATCACAAAAATAATACACTTTGATGGGGGAATATTTACACCATAAATGCAGGGCTGGTTCAGTGTTAGGAAAACTATTAGCATAATTGATCATAGCAACAATAAAACTAACAGCAATCAAAAGATTATCTCAATAAATGCAGAAAAATATTTTGACAAAACTACAATGTCCATTCCTATTGAAAATACTGGAGACTATAAGAATAAGTGCAACCTTCCTTAAAAAATATAAATCACTTCTACCTAAAACCATCAGTGAGCATTGTATTTAATGGAGACAAACTAGAAGCATTTCCAGTAATGTTGGGGTTGAAACAGGGATGCCTATTATCACCACAGTTATTTAGCATGGTGCTAGAAATTTTAGCTGTAGCACTGAGAGGAAAAAGAAATTGGAGGTGTTAGAATAGGCAAAGAAGACACTAAGTTATTACTCATTGCAGATGATACAATTATATAATTAGAGAATTGTAGAAAAGTAAAAGACTACTTGAAATAATAAACACCTTTAGCAAAGTTTCAGTATATAAAATAAAACCACATAAATCATCTGCATGTACATATATATATGTGTGTGTGTGTGTGTGTGTGTGTGTGTGTGTGTGTGTGTGTGTGTGTGTGTAATTACTAACAAAACCCAATAGCAAGAGAGGGAAAAATGTATTTCATTTAACGTTGCTGCAGACATTATAAAACATTTGGAAATCTAACCGACAAAAAAAAGAAAAACACAGGACCTATATGAACACCATTCCACTACAAAATGATTTTCACACAAATAAAGTCAGATCTAAATAACTGGAAAAAACCTCAGTCTCTCATGCACAGACTGAGCTAATGTAATAAAAATGACAATTTTATCTAAACTAATTTACTTATTCAGTGCCATAACAAACTACCAAAATTATTTTATTGAGCTACAAAAAAGTAATATCAAAATTATCTGGAAGAGCAAAATGTCCATAATATCAACATAACTGATGAAAAGAGATGCTAGGGAAGGTGACCTTGCCCTACCAGATCTCAGATTGTATTATTAAGCAAAAATCTTAAAAACCACCTGCTACTGTCTAAGAAACAGAGGAGTAGATCAGTGGATTAGATGAGATACAAAAGACATAGTAATCAATGATCACAACTATCTACTGTTTGATAAACCCTTCGACCCTGGCTTCTGGATTAAGAACTCACTCTGTCAAAAATTGCTAGGAAAACTGAAAAATAGTAATGTAGTATTCTGACACTGTACACCAGAATAAATTCCAAATGAATATATGACCTAGGTTTAAAGGCTGATACTACAAACAAATTAGGGAGCAAGGAATAGTATATCTGTCAGATTTATGGAGAATGGAATAATTTATCACCAAACAAGAGATAGAGAACATTATGAAGTGCAAAATGGAAAATTTTCTTTATCTTAAATTGAAAAGTTTTTACCCAAATAAACCCAATCCAACAGGGAAAGGGAAGCAGAAAACTGGGAAGGAATTTTTACACTCTGACAAAGGCCTCATTTCTAAAATATATAGAGAACTGAGTCAAATTTACAAGAGTACAAGTCATTCTCCAATTGACAAATGGTCAAAGGATGTAAAAAGGCAGTTTTCAGATGAAGAAATTAAAGCTATCTGTAATCATATGAAAAACGTTCTAAATCATTGTTAATTAGAGAAATGCACATCCAAACAACTCTGAGGTAACACATCATACCTATCAGATTGATTAACATGACAAAACAGGAAAATGACAAATGTTGGAAAAGTTGTGGGAGAGTTGGAACACTAATTCATTGTTGGTGGAGCTGTGAGCTGATCCAATCATTCTGGAGAGCAGTTTGGAACTAAGCCCAACAGGCTATGAAAATGTGCATACCCTTTGACCCAGCAATACCACTTCTAGGGCTGTATTCCAAAGAAATCAGACAAACAGAATAAGGACCCACATATACCAAAATATTAATAGCAGCTCTTTTTGTGGTGGTTAAGGACTAGATATTGAGAGGGTGCCCACCAATTAGAGAATGGCTGAACAAGCTATGGCACATGAATATATTGATATTTTATAGTGTTATAAGAAATGAAGAGCAGGCGGACATAGGGAAAGCTGAAAAGACTTACATGAACTGATGCTGAGCGAAATAAGCAGAACCAGGAGAACATTGTTCACAGGAATAGCCATAGTGTGTGAGGGCTGATTTTGATAGACTTAGCTCTTCTCAGCAATACAAAGTCCTAAAACTTTTACAAATTGCTCATTATGAAAAATGTCATCCACATTAGAGAAAGAACGATGGAGTTGGATTGCAGAGCGAAACAGACTCTTCTCTTCTGGCTTGATTTTTTTTTTCATGGCTTCTCCCATTCATTATAATTCTTTCATGCAACATGACTAATGTGAAAATTTGTTTAATAGGAATGTATGTGTAGAGCCCATATCAGAATGTACGCCATCTTAGGGAATGAGGGGGGAGGGATGAGGTGAAAATTTAAAACTTATGAATGTCAATGTTGAAAGCTAAAATGAAATATTTTTAAAAATCACATATTTATAACTTTGATCGTTCAATACTGCCTTGCAATTTCAAAAATTTCATGTGCCACATGCCAAACTATCTCTTTCCTCTTTTATTTAAACAAGTATTTCCTAACATATTCATGTGTCTCAGATTTGGGGGATCATTTTTAAAGCCAGTATTCTCAGAATAATATTTTTAAATACATAAAAGAATATGCATGAGTTGAGGAAGAATATAATTATGCAAAAGTAGTTTTATCAAAATATTTTTAAAAACAAATCCATAAATCCCAAACTAATGAACATTGGGTCCAAGATATTTATGATAATTTTGCTAGTTTTTTTTTTTTTATTTCAAATATAGCTACATTTTTTTGTCAGTTCACAATTATTTGACCACACACAAGATGGAAGAAATAGCATCTCCTGTCAATTTCCCCTTAATTGGCTAAGATGCTATTCTACATTCTAATATGTTTCTCCTGTTCCAGGAAAAGAGTGTAAAAAGTTATATATCCTAGATATTTTCTAACAATTATGTGGTAATAATTTAGGGCAACACTATATAAAATATGTATACAATATTGATCATTTAGCATGTATTTGGCATTAATATTTTATTTTGTGACTTGTCCCAATGCAGAGATTGTATGCCCATTGTGACACAAGAGTGACAGAAGACTTTTACTTGGAAGTTAAGCCTGGAAACATCAAGGGCTTCCAATTCCTTAAAGTTATACTTACTAGTTCTTTAAAAAGACATAACCTAGACAGCCTAGACAGAAGCTGGATGTTTTATGGGTTTTTATATGGCTTTGATGTGCTTTCCTAAAATTTTTAAATGTATTTCAAAAGTTCTTTGTTTCTCCTTTGGTTTGGGAATCTTTGCTTAAATGATTGGCCTGAATAATATAATGATATTCTTGGTCTCTCTATAATGTCACTTCAACTGCTCTAGTAAGTGATGAATTTCTGAATTATATAAACATTGGATCATATGACATTTGAATATGTTTTTAGCAACAGAATTTTTGTAACAGAATCTGTGTTTTATTTCTTTAATTCTCAAATTTTATTGAGTTTTTCCTCTGTACTACATGAATGTAAACAGAAATATTCATACACACACAAGTTTCACAAAAGTCTAAAGAGGGTAAATTTGATAGCCTGCAGAATTGTGAGCTCAGAAAGTTTAATTGCCTAGGAAAAAAATACAGTGGATATGTTGTTTTAAATTGATCCCTGGGATGATTATCAAGTGCAGAGCTAGGTTCCTGTAAAAAGGAAACAGTTACTATTTGCTCTGTGTATATTGAATTTAAAAATGTATGTTGATTTCAAGAAGAAAACTAAAATATATTTTAAAATCTCATATACAAGTGCACATAAAATTGGCGAAGGTTATAGTTATTGAATCTTGCTTTGGAAATCTCTTTTATATTTTATTCCTATCAGGTTTTAGCTGTTGTATTGGGAAAGAGATAGGAAAGGACCTAAAATGCTGACCTGAATGATGAAAATCTAAAAAAAAAAAACTGACAGTTTTAAAAATAGGATTTTATAGATGAATTTAAGGCATACATCATACCCTGCAGACCAATATTTCATGAATATTGTTCTTGGCATTAAGTGGAAAAGTGAGTTGTTATGGCATGATTTGGAGCAGAAAACTGAGGCAGAGTTGTTAAAGGATTGTTAAAAAGTGGGGGAATCATCAAATATGTTTATTATGCATTAATATTTTCTAGTTTTGTGTCAAGTCATAAAATGTTCTTTTCTCCTTCAGGGATTTCAAAGCTTTGCTTTACTACTTTACAATAGGATAAAGTGAATTAAAATCAAGGGATTATAAATTCGTTATTATTAGAAAACAATCTAGCCAGGACACAGTTACAAATCTCTGTTCATAAGAACCTTTTTCTATTTTCTGGGTGCTATGAAACACACATATAATATTTTGAGAAATCAAGTTCTAAAAGTATGATGTTAGAGAAAGCTATATGTGTATACACATAGAAATATATATGTATATATATGACATAAAAGACATAGTTATGTACCCCTATGCACAGATAACATATATACATATATTCCCTATATATGAATTTGGATGATATAATATATATGCTTGGTGGAAGTACAAGTGTTGTTATGTAGATGTGATATAGATATGAACATAGACACAGATAATGACAGACATAAATATAGAAATAAAAATTTTCCCATCGTATAGCTTTTCTTCTAGTTGAATTCCTTTTGTTTAAGGAGAGGCTTGCAAGTTTTATGCTGTCAGAGTTATCTAGTTTAGCTTCTGTAATTACCTCTTTCACTTCTTTTGGTAATGATACAATTTCCTTATAGTTGTGAAATAAACACAATCTGTTTCCCTTCTAGTTTTTTTTTTTTTTTTAATAGGAAGTCCTTTAATACCAAGGTTATGTATTTATTTGTAATGTGTTGTGAAATTTGGTGTAAGGTACTGATGTAAGGTTTATTTCTGCAAGGTTGCTTTCCAGTTTGTCCAGAAGAGTTTTTTAATATAAAATAAGGAATTCTTTTGTAAGTAATTTATGATTTGAGATTTATCAAAGACTAAGCAATTAAATCTCATTGTTTCTGATACTCCCCTGTTTAGTCTGATTCATTGATCTACCACTTCATTTTTTAACCAATACCATTTTGAAGACCATTTCACCTCATTTTTTTCATTATTTCCTTCAATATTCTAAATATTTAATTTTCCAAATGATTTTTTAAAATTCTATTGATTTTTAAAAAAAATATAGTACAAATTAATTTAATTTATATAAATTAATTTTTGTAGTATTATAATTTCTATTTTATTGGCATGGTTAAGTTAAAATATTTTATATTTTACAGATATTTCTTGTTCTTTATTTCTTTAAGGAACACTTTTGCAATTGAATATATATGAGCATGTTCTGTACTTTTGTAGATGGATTTCCATATCTTTTGTGTATTTTGTAGTTAGCTGCAATGAAATTTCCCTTTTTGGAAATTGCCTCTTGGATTTTCTTATTATTTAGAAATACTGTTGATCTTTGAGGCTTACTTTGAAAAGAAATATGAAATATGCAATGCTTCATGAATTTACATGTCACACTTACAGAAGAGTTGATATTCTTTATGTCATCCAATTTTGGTGTATCTGCTACCAAAGTGAGTTTTGGAGCATATATGTTGAGTCTTTTATTGGTTTGCTGTCTATAGCTACTTTCAGCATTATATAGTTTATTTATCTCTTTTTATGTTTTGGATTTGTGTTTTGTTTTGTCTAACATCATGAAATAAAATATTATTGCTGTTGTTATTGTTTTTTAATTCTTTCAATGCATAATAAATTTTTCCATCATCTCCCTTTTATTCTGTGCATTTGCTTTGTAAATGTGTATCTTTTAAACAAAAGATGGCAGAGTCTTATTTTCTTATTCAATCTGTCACTCTTTTGCATTGCATTGGATTGTTTAACCCATTCACATTTCAATTCATGAGTTTGGAATTATATGTTTGTCCATAATATTATTTTCCCCTGAAATGAAATTTGTTGTTCCCTTTCCTCTGTAAGCACAATACTTTATCTTTTCAGTTATTTGTGCTTAACCTGCATTAATGCATCCCTATTCTCATTGGTATTCCTTCCTTCATTCTCAAGCACCACATCTTCTCTTTGGCACCTCTTTTCTGATTTTTTTTTTGTTTTATTTAATTTATAAATTTCTTTTCCTTTTACCTTATACATAGTTATCTAATTTTTCCCTACTTCTAATCTACCTTACTCTTCTCCTTTTCAATTGATTTGGTTAAGGTGTTTCGTTTACCTTTTAATCTTTTTGCTTCAAAAAAGATTTCTGTGTTTCTTTTACTTTATTCTCTCTATTACTTGCACATTTTTTTGACTCATGGTCATTATACACACTGTTTTGTTTTTCTATATTTATTTATAGATGTCTGATTTTGTTAAAGTAATTCTGGATACCATTTTCCCTTCTGTTATTAATATTTTCCCTATTTTTATATGCCTGAATCATGGTTTATAATAAAATTTTCATCTTTCTGACATCTTTGGTAATTTCTGTATCAACCATCACAGCCTAGAGAATTCACTTTTCACCATCCTCTATACCTTCTATTTCTTTTGGGAGTTGGTCAAAATTTGCCTCAACTGGAGTTCTGTTCTGTTTCCTTTGTGCCTGTTGAAACTCCATGCATAATAGCACCCTGTTCTAGTTCTCTTTGTTCCTTAATTCAGTGACAATACAGCATGGCTGCTTCTACCCTAGAACTGATAAACTTACAGGTTTCTTTACTTCTACATCCTTGTCACAGGTTTTGGAAGAAGGGATAGAGGAGTGGTCTACCTGTTAACTTAGAGTGTTGGAGTGTGGACAGGGGTACTGCAACAGTGATTTGTGTTCTGATAGAGACTATAACTGCAAAAGAAGCAAGAAATTTGCTGGATGGAATCTAGAACATAAATCCTTGGTCATATTTTATAGCTTTGTTAGACTCTAGGGATGGGAGATGGGAAGGAGTTCTGTAGGTTCTGAGTGAGAAAATTAGAGATTAAGGTTTAACCTTCTCTGTTGTTAGATCATCATATCATAACCTCCTTAGTGTTCTTTGTGCTTTAAACCTTGGAGACAGATGCAAATACTTTCCCTCTTATTTATAAACGATAGTTTAAAGAAGTCTGAGAGATTGAAAGGAATGGAGAAAATATCTTTTTCTCATTTTGTCGATCAATTGACCCAGAAATAATAAATTTATGTAGAACTTTAAGATTTGCAAAAATATTGCATATATTGCCTCATTTGAATCTCATAATAGCTGTGGCAAGTAGGTAATATTGCCATTTTCACTTGACAGATGAGGAAAGCTAGTCTGAGAAAGGTTACATTAATTGTTCAATATCACAAAGTTTAAGTGTCTGAGGAAGAATTTGAGCTCATATCTTCCTGATCCAAATATAGTTCTCCATCTATTGCACCACCCAACTGCCAAGAAGAAGTCTTTGTGACTCTCTCTGAGTTTCATCAATTAAAAATTGCAAGAATTATAATGATAATAATAGCTAGCTAACATTAATATAATGCCTAATATATGCCAGGCATTGTGCTAAAAGCTTTTACATTTATCCCATCCTCACAACCATACTGTGAGTTCAGAGCTATTATTTTTCCCATTTTATAGATGAAGAAATTGAAACAAAGAGAAGTTAGTTGACTTGCTAACAGTCATAGATCTAATAAGTATATGAGGTCAGATTAAACTCAGGTCTTCCTAATTCTAAGCCCAGTGCTCTCTGCACTGAGCTACAAAGCTACCCGTAGGCAATGATAATAATTCAGGTGATGGTTTTGATACCAATAATAACAGCAATAATAATAACAATATAGAAGATGATTTTGAAATCAGATATGTTATAATAAAAATGGTTAACAGGGTAATGAAGCCAAGATATGTTACTGATGGTAAGAGATCATTTACCAATGAATTAACAGTTGCAGACCTGGATGAATTACATTCTAAGGTACTATGTGATTGCCATAGATAAGAATGCTAAATTTTCAAAGCAAGATGTATTTTACATACGATGTCACTCCACTCTGTCCTCAAAATATCACACATGAAGTATAATGCTAAATACTGAATACCGCTCTTTAAAGGGACATCAAAAATTTTGAATATGTCTAGAGCTGAGCAATCGAAAATTGAAAAAGTAAAGATGAATTTCTATCATGAGAAGATTGTTTTAATGACTAGGAGTCATTGAACCTGTAGAAAAGAATTACAGGGGATATGGTCAATACTTTTAATTATTTTAACAGTTGTAATGTAGAATGTGGATTACACTTGTCCCACTTGAGCCCACTGAGTAGAATTAGTAGTGTTTTGAAGTTAGAAGTGGGATTTAAGCTTAAGAAAAAATATATAACAATTAGAGCTATGCAGACAGGTTATCTCACAGAGTGTTAATTCCTTTCCACTGTAGATAATCTTAATAGAGACGAATTGACTCTTGACAGCAGTATTACAGAAAGCATCCCCACTTCAGGTATGTTGTGGGCTAAATGTCAACTAAGGTCTCTTCTAACTCTTAAACCATGATTTTAAAACATAACATTCAGTTTTTTACTAGAGAAGGATATACAGTAATGCATAGACTAATCTGTAGAGTATTTATATTGGTTCAAAAATGTAACTATAGAGACTAGGGGCAGAGCCAAAGGAAGCACCTGTAGAAGCTCTCCCCTTTAGCCCAAAAGTACTTGTAAAAATAACTCTAAACAAATTCTAGAGCAGCAGAAGCCACAAAATGGCAGTGAAAGAGATTTCCAGACCAAGACAGCTTGGAAGGCCAAGAGAAAAAGTCAATTCAATCGCACCAGGCTTAGGGCAGAGTGCAGGCTGCCTGTGCAGTATGGCAGGGACAGAACTGGGTAAAGCTTCAGGACATAGAATCCTGGGTAGCCCTGCAGTTCCCAGGTTGCTCAACCCACAAATGCCAACGATAGCTTCAAAAGCTTTTACCTGGATGAGAAGAGAACATGTTGCCTGCCAGCAAAAGCCACTGTAGGGGCAGTATCCATTTTTGGAGCCTTCAGTCTAAATAAACTACGGGAATTAAGCCACTGAATTGGGACTCAGTCCTGAGTGGCAGTCTTGGGATTAGGAGGAGTATTGGCTGGTGGAGCTGATGGAGGTGCTAGACAGGGAATTCTACTCTCAGATCCTGAGCAGAAGAGCATTTGTGGTGGCTCCTAGACCAGATAGCAGCCCAGCAGAGTAAGAAACTCCTCTCCCTTTGTTTGCTACCCGGGAAGAACTGAGAACGAGCAGGTCCCCAGAAAATATCCTTCTCTTGACAAAGGACTCAAAAGTCAAGAACTGGGAAAACAGATTGGGAAAATGTCCCAAAAAGGGAAACCAAAATAAGACAATAGAAGGCTACATTCTTGATGAATAGGTATTTTCTTCCATCCTTTTAGATGAGGAAGAACAATACATACCATTAGAGGAAGAAATAAAAGTCAAGACTTCTGCATTCAAAACCTCCAAAATAAATACACAATGGTGTCAGGCCATGTCAGAGCTCAAAAATGATTTTGAAATTCAAGTAAGAGAGGTGGAGGAAAAATTGGGAAGAGAAATGACAACGATGCAGGAAAATCATGAAAAAGTGAGTCAACAACTTACTAAATGAAACCAAAACATGGTAAAGGGAACCATACCTTTAAAAACAGACTAATTCAAATGACAAAAGAAGTCCAAAAAGTCAATAAGTAGAAGAATGCTTTAAAAAAGCAGAATTAGCCAAATGAAAAAGTAAGTTCAAAAGCTCACTGAAGAAAATAGTTCTTTAAAAATTGGAATGGAACAGATGGAAGCTAATGACTTTATGAGAAACCAAGAAATTACAAAACAAAACCAAAAGGATGGAAAAATAGAAGAAAATGTGAAATATCTCATTGGAAAAACAACTGACCTGAAAAATAGGTACAGAAGAGACAATTTAAAAATTGTGGGACTACCTGAAAGCCATGATCAAAAAAAGAGCCTAGACATCATCTTCCATGAAATTATCAAGGAAAACTGCTTTGATATTCTAGAACTACTGGGTAAAATAAATATTTAAAGAATCCACCGATCACCTCCTGAAAGATATCCCCAAAAGAAAACTCCTAGGAATATTGTAGCCAAATTCCAGAGTTCACAGGTCAAGGAGAAAATATTGCAAGCAGCCAGAAGGAAACAATCTGAGTATTGTGGAAATGAAATCAAGATAACACAAAATCTAACAGCTTCTACATTAAGGGATAAAAGGGCTTGGGGTAGGATATTCTAGAAGTCAAAGGAACTAGGATGAAAACCAAGAATCACCTACCCAGCAAAAATGAATATAATACTTCAGGGCAAAACAGTCATTCAATGAAATAGAGGACTTTCAAGCATTCTTGAAGGCAGGGCCAGAGCTGAATAGGATATCTGATGTGCAAACAGAAGGATCAAGAAAAGCATGGAGAAGTAAACAAGAAAGAGAAATCCTAAGGGACTTACTAAAACTGAACTGTTTACATTACTATATGGAAAAATAATATTTGTAAATAGTTTCTCAGTATTTGGGTAGTAGGAGGGATTGTACATATATACATACATGTATACATACATATACATATATACATACATATGTACACATCTATGGAGGGAGAGAGAAAGAGATAGAGAGTGCACAGGGTGAGATGAATAAGAAGGGTTGATATCTAAAAAATAAAATTAAGTGTAAGAGAGGAATATATTGGAAAGAGAAAGGGAGAAATTGAATGGGGCAAATTATCTCTCATAAGAAAGGCAAGAAAAAGCTTCTTCAATGGAGGGAAAAGGGGGAGGTGAGAGGAAAAAAGTGAAGCTTAATCTCATCACAGTTGACATATGGAGGGAATAACATGCATACTCCATTTGGTATAAAAATATATCTTACGCTACAGTGAAGTGGGGGAGAAGGGGACAAGTGGGGTAGGAGATGATAGAAGGGAGGGCAAATGAGAAGCATGAGTAATTAGAAGTAAACACTTTTGGGGAGGGACAAGGTCAAAAGAGAGAATAGAATAAATGAGGGGCAGGATAGGATGCAGGGAAATATAGTTAATCTTACAAAATATGGCTATTATATATAGCCTATATTGGATTGTTTGCCTTCTCAATAGGGATGGCTGGGGAGGGAGGAAGGGAGAGAAACTGAAACTCAAACTTTTAGGAATGTATGTTGAAAGTTGTTTTTGCATGCAACTGGGAAATAAGAAATACTGACAGTGGGGTATAGAAATCCATCTTGCCCTACAAGAAAAGAGAGAAAATGGGGATAAGGGAAGGGAGGAGTGTGATAAAAGAGAGAGCAGGGGAAGAGAGAGGGGAAGGGGTAACCAGAATGCATGGTGTTTTGTGGTGGGGAGAGGGGAGAGATGGGGAGACAATTTGAAGCTCAAAATTTTATGGAAATGAATGTTGAAAAAATAAACATAAAAATGTTTAATAGATTATAAGAACACACATATATACATGTATAATTTGCAGGAAAAAAATGCCACCAATTGCAAAGAAAGGATGGTTGTATGTACAGCCATTATTTTCTCTTAGACTCTAAATATTTTTTTCTTTTTTTATTCTTTTTTTTATTATATTATTACTATCTTATTTGTTTTCAGTGTTCTACAATCACTTCCCTATATCTTAAATTTTTCCCCTCCCTACCACCCTTTTCCCCTACATCCCCACTTCTTCCCTGAGACATCATACTGTTTTATATAGGTTCTAAACATTCATTCCTATCAAAAACATTTTCAGCTTAGTCATGGTGCAGAGAAGAATTAAAATGAATTGAAAAATCATAAAATAAACCAAATCATAATACAAAAGAAAATAACCTGTTTCATTCTGCAATCAAATTCTATAGCTCTTTCTCTGGGTGTGGAAGGCATTTTGCCTTAAGAGACCACTGGGAATTAAGTCCATGCATTGCAATGAAGTACTAAATCTACCAGAAAAATTCCTCAAACACTGTGGTTGTTGCTATGTACAAAGTTCTTCTGGATCTGCTCCTTACTCTCAGCATCAGTTCATGCAAGGCTTTCCAGGCCTCTCTGAAGTCTTCCTGTTCATCATTTCTTAGAGCACAATAGTATTCCATTACACTCATATACCCCAATTTATTCAACCATTCCCCAATCAAGGGCATCCCCCTTATGTCCAATTTTTGACCACCACAAAGAGAGCTTCTATAAGTATTTTTGTACATGTTGGACCCTTTACCATTTTTATGATCTCTTGAGGATAAAGTCCTAGAAACGGTATTGCTGGGTCAAAGAATATGCACATTTTTGTAGCCCTTTGGACATAGTTCCAAATAGTTCTCCAGAATGATTGGATCAGGTCACAGCTACATGAACAATGAATTAGTGTTCTAACTCTCCCACATCTTCTCCAACATTTATCATCTTCCTGTTCTGTCGTGTTAGTCTATCTGATAGATGTGATATGGTATCTCAAAGTTGTTTTGATTTACATCTCTCTAATCGATAGTGACTTAGAACATTTTTTCATATGATTATAGATAGCTTTAATTTCTTCCTCTGAAAACTGCTTGTTCATATCCTTTGACCATTTATCAATTGGGGAATGGCTTGTATTTTTGTACATTTGACTGAGTTCTCTATTTATTTTAGAAATGAGGCTTTCATCGCAGACACTAGTAGCAAAAATTCTTTTGCAGTTTTCTGTTTCCCTCCTAATCTTGGTTGCACTGGGTTAGATTGTGCAAAAATGTTTCAGTTTAATGTAATCAAAATTATCCATTTTTCACTTCATTTTTTTTATCTCTTGTTTAATCAAAAATTCTTCCCTTCCCCATAAATATGATAAATACTCTTACTTCTTGCTGACTAATTTGTTTATACTATCAATGTTTATACCTAGAATGGGTTTTGCATTTTGTCAAAAGCTTTTTCCGCATCTATTGAGATAATCATGTGGTTTCTGTTAGTTTGTTGTTGATGTGATCAATAATGTTAACAATTTTCCTAGCATTGAAACAGCTCTGCTTTCCTGGTATAAATTATACCTGATTATAATGCATTATTCTCATGATAAGTAGCGGTATTCTTTTTGCTAAAATCTTATTTAAAATTTTTGCATCTGTATTTGTTAGAGATATTGGTCTATAATTTTCTTGCTCTGTTTTGGCTCTTCCTGGTTTAGATATCAAAATTATATTTGTATCACAAAGAAGAATTTGGGAGGATTCCTTCTTCCCCAATTTTCCCAAATAGTCTATATAGTATTGGAATTAACTATTCTTTAAATATTTGATAGAATTAACTTGTAAATCCATCCAGTCCTGGTGATTTTTTCCTCGGGAGTTCATTGATGGCATGTTCAGTTTCTTTTTCTGAGATAGGGTGATTTAAGCATTCAACTTCTTCTTCTCTTAATCTGAGCAATTTATATATATATAAAATAATCAACTTTCTCATTTAGATTGTTGAATTTATGACCATATAGTTGGGCAAAATATCTAATTATTGTTTTAATTTCCTCCTCAATGGAGGTGAGTTCACCCTTTTCATTTTTGATATTGGTAATTTCACTTTATTCTTTCTTTTTTAAATCAAATTGAATAAAATTTTATCAATTTTATTGTTTTTTTCATAAAATTAGTTAAATAAAACTCTTAGTTTAATTTATTGGTTCAATAGTTTTCTTAATTTTAATTTTATTAATCTCTCCTTTGGTTTTCAGTATTTTTAATTTGGTATTTATTGGGGATTTTCAATTTGTTCTTTCTCTAGCTTTTTCAGCTGCATGCCCAATTCATTGATCTCCTCTTTCTCTATTTTATTCATGTAGGCATTCAAAGATATAAAGTTTCTCCTAATAACTGCTTATGCAATGTCTCATAAGATTTGGTAGGTTGTCTCACTTATAGTCATTCTCTTGAATGTAGTGGTTGATTTTTTCTATAATTTCTTGCTCAACATACTCACCCTTTAGGATTAGGTAGGTTAGTTTCCAATTCATTTTTGGTTTATATTTTCATGGCCTTTGATTACATATAAATTTTAATTGCATTATGATCTGAAAAAGATGTATTCACTATCTATGCCTTTCTACACTGGATTGTGAGGTTTTATGACCTAGTATATGATTATTTTTTGTATATGTGCCAGATACTTCTGAGAAAAAGGTATATTCCCTTCTATTCCCATTCAATTTTTTCCAGAGATCTATCATATCTATCTAGAGTTTTATTCAACTCCTTAATCTCTTTCTGGCTTATTTTGAGTTTAGATTTATCAAGTTCAGAGAAGGGGAGGTTGAGGTCCCATACTAGTATAGTTTTGTTGTCTCTTTCTTCCTGTAACCCCTTAACTGCTCCTCTAAGTATTTGGATGCTATACCACTTGGAGTATATGTGTTCAGTAATGATATTGTTTCATTGTCTATGGTGCCTTTTAGCAGGATATAGTTTGCTTCCTTATATCTTTTGATTAGATCTATTTCTGCGTGTCCTTTATCTGAGATTAGGATTGCTATCCCTGCTTTTTTTACACCAGATGAATCACAATATATTCTTCTCCCACCTTTTATCTTTACCTTGTGTGTATCCCCCACTTCACATGTGTTTCTTGTAAACAACATTTTCTTGGATTACGGTTTTTAATCCATTCTGCTATCTGTCTCCATTTTATGGGAGAGTTCATCTCACTCACATTCACAGTTATGATTAGTATTTGTTTCTTTCCCTCCATCCTCTTTCCCATCTTTTGTGCTTTTAGTTTTCCATTCTCTCTTCCCCTCCTAAATAGTTTTAATTTTTGACCACCAACTCCTGCAGTTTTCCCTTCTTTCTTTCAACCCTTATCTTTTTTACTTCCCTTTACCCTTCCTATTTCTTTCCTCCCTTTTAGCCTCCTTTGCCTTTTCTTTTCCTCTTCCCCTCCTACTGCCTAGAAAGCTAATTAGATTTACAGACTTAATTAAGTTTGTTGTTTCCCCCTTGAACTAAACCAGATGAGAGTAAATATCAAACAAGGCTCTTCTCCCTACCCTCTTTCCCTCTATTGTAGTATAATTTTGTACCTCTTCCTGTGATTTAATTTACCATTTTCTTTCTCCTGCTTTTCTCATTTCTTGCAAAAGATAGTACATCTTTTCCATTTGACCCTAGATATCAAAACTAGAAGCAACAGATAAAAGGTGTAAAAGGGCAAATTCAGGCTTAATGTCAGGTGGGATTTTGAAATAAACAAATGCAAAAATTGGAGTTGTAAAAAGTAGAAAATTTTACCAAGTTGTTGTTGGTGGTTTCTCCTTTACTACAGGTTTTAAAACAAGCCTGGAATATATGTAAAAATGTCACATTATGTTTCATTGTGTTATCTTAAGTTACTTTACATTATGTTATATTATGGTATAGAAGGTATATCAAGCAGTTGAAAGTTAAGAAGTCAAGTAGAGTAACCTAAGTAACCTAAGAAGCATTTGTTAAGCACCTTTTATGCATTGGGCACCACAGTAATCTCTGGTGCTAAAAAGGGAGAAAAAAAGTAATAATCCTGATTCTCAAGGAACTCAAAGTCTAAAGGGGGAAACACAATGCAAATAACTATATAGAGACAAGATAGCTAACTAGATAGAGACAGATACGAGATATGTGCGTGTGTGTGTGTGTGCGCATGCGCGTGTGTAGTCAATCATCAGCTTTTAAGGGAACAACATTCCTAGAAAAATAGCAAAAAAGTAAAAGAAAAACATGAATGTTGATAAATTGAGCCTATAAAAAGAAGGTTTAGGTTCCCAAACATGTATAATTTTTCACTAGAAAATACAGACATGTATATACACAAACATGTATAATTTTTCACTAGAGATTACTGAAATACACTTTTCTGCACAAAATTCTTTAAAACAAAACAGTAATTCTGGTAATTCATGCTTTTTCTAAAACAATAACCATGAAATAACCCATACAATTTTGTTGTTGTCATTTAAATCATGTCTGACTCTTCATAACTCCATTTGGCATTTTCTTGTAAATATGAGTAATTTGTAATTTCCTTCTCCAGCTCATTTTACAGATGAAGAAACTGAATCAAATAGGGTTAAATGACTTCCTGAGGTTCACAAAGCTGATACATGTCTAAGGCCAGATTTGAACTGAGGAAGATGAATTTTCCTGATTCCAAACCCAGTGCTCTGTCTATTGCACCTCCTAGCTGCCCAAGCAATAAATAAAATTGCTTACATGAAAAACATTTTTTCTTGCTAGTAATTTCCTAAAATTCTGTGACCTTTTGTGCTAATATCTCAATTAATATAATTGATATAATATGCTGCTCACTTTAAGCAGAATATGACATGGATAATACCATAATACTACAACATTCTTAAATAAAATACTCTTTTGAACCTGAATCTTCCCTCCTATTCTATCAGATGACAGTTTAAGTATGTTGTACTGTAGAACAAATAGTTGACCAGTTAATATCAACTTGTGGCCTCCAGTGGCTGCAGATTCCGTGAAGAAGTATATTGTTTAGTAAAGTCCTGGAGCCATAACAGTAACCAACAACTAAACGACTGATAGCAATAAGCAGAACAGCAAAAGAATGGCAACAAGCCACTCTATCTACGACCTTTATTTTCTCACTAAATCACACTGCTGACTGGACAACTTGGGGTTATAGGTCAAAGGACTTGAACAGTGCTTTCGGGGAATAATTATAACATAAAGCTTGAATTTTAAAAGGGAAACAATGAAAATACGCAAGGAATGCAAAGGGAGCTCTTTACACGGGTAGGGCTAATAAGACCAGTGAAGTGCTTAGTAGATGCAAGCCTGTCCACAAAGTTGCATAAATCATCTCTCTCATTTTTTTTCTATTGTGCATAGCCACAAATATGCATGTTTGGGAAAGTGCAAATGAGGTTACCAACAAAATCATGAGAATTTTTGAATTTACTAAAGTAAAACAGTGAACACTGAGAAACACACACATGAGTGTATGAGACATGTGGCATATATGTGTGTGTATATACACACACATGCACACACACACACACACTCTTTAAATTTATAGATTCCTAGATGGAAGTCTTCCTAAAAAAGGTGAGACTTTTAGCTAGGATCTAAAGGAAGCCAAGAAAGCCAGGAAATGGAGAAGAGAAAAGAGAACATTCTAGAATTGGGAGACAGTGGGAATTCAGAGTTGAGAAGTGGAGTTTCATGTTTCTGAAAGAGCAAGGAACCCTGTGTCACTAAATCACAAAGGTATGGAAGGGAACAAGGTGTAAGAAGCCTGAAAATGTAGGAAGGTGTCTAGTTATGAAGAGCCTAAAAATAAAATGGAAAATTTTCTATTTGGTCCTGGTGGTAAAAGAGAGCCATCAGAGTTTATTGATCATTATCAGATCTATCTTTTAAGAGGATCAATTTGATAACTGAACAAGGATGCACTGGAGTGTCCAATGTAATTGGAGAGACTTGAGCCAAGGAGAATGAGCCAGAAAACTATTGAAGTCTAGTCTTTAAGTAATAAGGAACTGCAGACTTACACCGGGGTGACAACAGTGTCAGAGGAGAGAAAGGGCATATGCCAGAGATATGGTGAAGGAACTATACACAGAACTTGGTAACAAATTAGATATGGAGAGAAAGAGAGAGAGAAAGAGAGACAGAGACAGAGAGGAATCAAGGATGACAAGGTTTAGAGTCTAAGTAACTGGGAGGATAGTGATACATCCGACAATAACTGGAAATTTAGGAAGAGGAGAGGGTTGTGGAAAAAATATAATGAGTTCAATTTCAATTTGGGGCATGCTGAGTTTCAGATGTTTATGGGACATCTAGTTCCAGATGTCAAAAATGTAGTTAAATATGTAGTGACACAAGTCAGGAGAGAGGTTAGGACTGATTAATGAAATCTGAAAATCAAATGCACAGAGATGATAACTGAATCAGGTGGATCTGATAAGCTTGTCATTTGAAATAGTCCAGAGAGAGAATAGGGCACAGGACAAATCCCTGGGCAGCACCCCAAATTATGAGTGCGATCTGGATCAATATCCAGCAAAGGAGAAAGAAAACACTTGATCAGAGAGCAAAGAAAGTGAGGAGAGAGTATTGCAGCCAAAACTGAGAAAGAATATTGTATAAATATGTGATGATCAGCAGTTTTAAAGAGTTACAGAGAGGTCAAAGAAAATGAGGATTGAGAAGAAGTGTCATCTGTTAATTATAACTTTAGAGAGAGCTATTCCTGTTGATTGAGAGAGTGGAGATCCTAGAGGGACGTGATCATCTGGAGAAGTGGGATGGAAATGGATCACTCATGCTTGTAGAGGCTTAGGCAAGGAGGAGTGCCACCTCTTTATGTTAGACAAGGGTGAAGAAAGAGATGGTGGCAAGGCATTTGAGTAATATGAGATGAGGAGGAAGAGGAGGGGGTGAGAGGAAAAGTATTTTTTAACTACTTAACATGTGTCAAGCACTATACTAAGTGCTGGCAATAGAGAGAAAAGAAAATCCCAAGCCTTTGATACTAGAGAATTCACATTCTAATGGGGGAGGAGGGAGAATATCTGCAAAAATCTCAAGATATAAGTAGTATAAAGGGAAAATGATCTAAGAGTATCTGACATTTGGGGAAGAAAAATTAAAGCTTTCTGTAGAGGGTGAGATTTGAACTGAGTGTTGAAGGAAGCCACCCAAAGGCAGAGGTGAGGAGCAGAAAATTCCAACTATAGGAATAATAAATGAAAAGGCCCAGAGTTGGGAGATCAAGGACCATGTTTGAGGAAAGAAGGAAGGAAAGCACCACTTAAGGGTTTCTTATATTGCCAGACACTGTGCTAATTGCTGTACAATATCTCATGTGATCCTTACAAAATCCATGGTAGTTGGTGCGACTATTATCCTCATTTTACAGCTGAAGAAATTGGCAGGCAGGTGTTAAAATGAATTACTCAGGGTCAAACACCTAGTAAGTGTCTAATATCAGATTAAAACTCAAGTCTTACTTGATTTCATACCCAGTACTTTATCCTCTGTGCCACCTATGTGTCTAGCAAGAAATTCAATATCTACATTAGAGAATACATAGAGGCAAGAGAAGAGCCAAACTGGAAATGTAAAAAGAAGGTAGGTTATGAAGGGCTTTAAGAGAGAGCAAATTTTACATTCAAGGTAATGGGAGCGACTAGAGTTTAATGACTTTCAATTCCAGTTCAAACCAGAGGGTGAATGTGGTGTAAGAAATGAATTAAGACTAGCTGGTCTCCAAGGTCCATTTTACCTAGAATTGTCAAAAATTTGTGAAAATGAATGTAAAAAGCTAAATAAATAAATTAATTAAAAAAAAAAAAAAAAAAAAAAGATAAAGGGAATCAAATGCTTTTGATGTAGAGAATCTAAAGGCTTGGAAAGGTCCTCAAATGTAGACATTACTATTGAGTAGAATTTGGGCAGGATTTAATTTTTTCATATGATATTAAAATGATTTTTAAAAATGATGCCCTACAGTGGCAAAGTCATTTATCTTCAGTATAGAAAACTCCATTATAGTGCTGAACACACACACACACAAACACACACACACATACACACACACACACACTGAAATGGAAGCATTATAAAATGTAAACTGTCTGACTGAATTAATCTCTAGGGGATAGTAACACAAAAATAAAAGTTAAGGCAATTGAAACCTGAGCAGTTTAAGTATTCCTCTGAAAAAAGAAAATAATTGCCATCATTTTTAAAAACCAGGTTAGACGCTCCAGCTCTCATGACCTGTCATTTTACATTAACTGCCCTCCTACAAGAGCATATGAAATGTAATGCATAATCAGAGAGGACACTTACAGTTATATGTTGAAAGTAAAATAGAGTATTGGAAAAAATCTGGGTTAAATTTGGATTTGGATCAATGATCATTTGTTAAAGGCTAGACAGGCATCTTTGGAGTAGAAGTAATACAACAGTATTTAATAAGCAAAGGGGTTTTTCTTTTGCATTATGAAGATTAGCTATTTATATCTTGCAACAAAAATGTGAAACATGTATCTGTAGATTAATTTGTAGTGTTATTTATAGTTAGGGATAATCATTAAATATAATGATAGTTATGAGCCCAAACTAACTTCTTTTTCCAATATCTATGTATAAAATTATAAATAGAATATGTAATGTGAAAAGCTTGGAGAGAGATCATTACATTAAGACTTATTTTAATGATAGTGGTAATTAGGGGATGGTGTTGTACACTTTTGAACAGAGAAGTAAACAGAGTGATGGACTTAGGATCAGAAAGATAAAGATACAAACAACTGCTTTAATTTGTGTGATCAATAAGCATACTATAAAACGTCTGTTTCTTTTTTTGGGGGGTTGCACAATCATGTTAAATATATTTCCACATTAGTCATGTTGTGAAAGAAGAATCAGAACAAAAGGGAAAAACCACAGGAAAGGGGGAAAAAAAAGAAAAATAGTATGCTTCAATCTGCATTCAGACTCCATAGTTCTTTTCTGGAGATGGATACCATTCTCCTTTATGAGTCCTTTGTACTTGCCTTGAATCATTATGTTGCTAAGAAGAGCTGAGTCATTCATAGCTGATCATCACACAGTATTGCTGATACTGTAAACAATGTTGTCCTGGACCTGCTCATTTAACTTTGTATCAGTTCATACAGATCTTTCCAGATTTCTCTGAAGTCTGCATGCTCATAATTTATTATAGCATGTTCAGTCATTTCCCAATTGATTGGCATCACTGCAATTTCCTGTTCTTTGCCACTACATAGAGTTGCTGTAAAGATTTTGTGTGTGTGGCTACTTTTCCATTTTTTATGATCTTTTCAGGATATAGATTTAGTAAGGGTACTGCTGGATCAAAGAGTATGCACAATTACATAGCCCTTTGGGCATAATTCCAAATTGTTCTCCAGAAAGATTGGATCAGTTCACAACTCCATTAACAATACATTAGTGTTTCGATTTCCCCACACTTTTCCAACAATTATCGTTTTACTTTTCTGTCATATTAACCAATCTGATAGGTAGGAGGTAGTGTGGGATTCCTCCTTGGGTAGAGGGTCTTGACCAGCAAGACCCTATGTTGTTCTCAAGATGCAATGAATGAGGCAAGAGGCAGGATGTAAGGCAACTCCGTTTATTCAACTGAGGGTCAGGGTATTTAAGGGCTATAACCATAATCACATGCAGGTTGAGCTCATCCCATTACTTCACCATCTCATGACTTACCCATGTCCTTGTATCCGAAGCAAGTAACAAAACTTATCTTCCTCCTGAAGCTAGTTCCTGAGTTCCCAGACCCACTTGCAACTTTTCTGCAAAGAACATCAGTATCTTCAGGAACATCAGGTCCCAGGGGCATGGAGAGCTTTTTCCAAGGTTTGTGTAAGCACAAGTCCCACAGGAACAGGCTTTGCCTCAGCTATGGCCCTGATCACGGGACTCACACTCCCCTTAGCCCTCTACATCTCCCCCCTTCTTTTTTTGTAAATGCAGATAATGAAGTTGGGTATGAAAGAAAGTCATCTGGGAATAGACGAACCTCACAATGGGAGGCCCACAAAGGAGCAGTAAGATAACTGTTACAAGCAAGGGTATCATGGACATGAGCCAATGCACAAGCAATTCAAGGGGATTTACATTTCTGAACCATTCCATATTTCTATAGTTGTCATATGTGGATTCAGCTCTTCTTCCGCAGTCTTATTAATTTCTATGGCTAACTTATGGAGCATTTAGTGTTTTCCCATAAAAGAAAAACTTTTCTCTTTTTTGTGAGGCATGAGATAATTAAAACGCTAGTCAGTTTGCCTCTGTAATATGAGGGGGAAAGTTTCCCCGGTTTCTTGTCTTTCTCCCCACCTTCACAACCTGGCCAGGATTAGAAGGTAGAAAGACAGAGAGAATTTTACCAACAAACTTTCCAACAACTTTCCAACAATTTCCAAAACTGTTATGCTTACCTTTAAGGTAGTGCCCCTTTTGTATTCCTAGTGGGTTTTGAATACAGTCCTTTTTAAAGTTGCATATAAACTACATAATACAAGATATGTTTCTCTCTTTCTCTCTCCCATTATTTATAGTATCATAGCCTTGTGAATTATGCCCTTCAGCTAACCCCCTTAAAGGTCACAGCTAATCCTCCAATCCCTGCTCCACATTTGCCTCGTGTCCAGCTTGTGGTCACCCACTTCCCCTAAACTCTAAGAAGAAAACAAGGGTGGCGGTCCTGCCTCAGGTGCCATTAGTTCCAAGCACCTTGGGTGTGGTCCTACAATGGCATCCAAGAGTTCCTGGCCCCCTAGAAGTTCCCCTTCTTGCTTTTGCTAAAGTGGGCTTTCCACATAGCATGGTGTACATTGGTCAATGCATTGCTTAGAGCCCTGGAAAAGATTTTTAAAATAAAGGGTAAAAGGCACAATAGCAATAACAAAGCAAGAAAACTAGAAACAATGGCAGAGAGTATCTTTTCCACCCAAGAGGTGGGATTTAGCTTTTTGAAGAAATTAATAATATCTTGAGCTGTCTTTTCAGGCATTAAATCAATTTTTGTGGCACCATTAATTTCATTGGCTAGATGAAACAAATCATCAATAGTTAGTGCAAGACTTGAGGAGAGGGCATCATTCAAATGGTTTCAGATCTTTTTCTAATCACATTGGGTGGAGTTATACTCTTTCTTAGTAACACATATTGTGGACCATCTATAGTCACATTGTAAGCTCATCCAAAACTGTATTACCTCAACCTCCTCTCCCACAGTTAATAGAGCATCTCATAACTGTGCAATAGCTTCATAAAATTCTTTATCAATTTGATACTGTTTGATATTGTTCTGCTTGAACTGCTTCATTCTTAATGGTAGAAACAGACATGGCCAGGGAAAAGGAAGATACTGTAAGGCTTATCAACATAGTAACTCCAACAACTATACATTAAATACATCTCTTTGCTCTTACCACTACCTCAGAATGAGAAATTTATTTTACAATAGCCTCAAAGATGCTATCAGCTTTGCTTTGGTACCACCCAGTATTATTCACTACAGTAAGGGCAAAGCATGGGCATGTAACAATGAAAACATAACCATTCCCTTTTGGCCCCACACATTCATAAACTGCACAATTAAAACATGTTAGGTTGAATAAACCATCCTCAAATTTTAAACTCACATTTTTTCCCCATATAAAGGCATATCCTCCTCCCAAACAAACTCTCCATCAGTGTCAAGTTCTCTGGATATGACAGGTTGGTAGGACCCCTTGTAGCTGTTATTATCTCAAAAAGTCCAGGAGTCCATCCTCCATTGGCAGTCACATATTGAGGTCTTGGTAAGCCCAGTATATGAGTCTCATTTTGGAAATGTGAAGCATTATGCCATGTTTGTAGGTATGCATGATGTTCTTTAGTGGCAGAGTCATTGAACGTCATCTTGATTTGTTCCCCTTCTGCTGTGGACCAGTCCACCATGGGGAGTAAAGCGTGATGATGAGTGAAAGTAACATTGCAGCATTGAGTAAATGGACATAAAGGTGCCTTGCTATGTACATGAGTAATGTTTTTCCATACAGCTTGGCCGAATACATAAGTTTCTAAAAAGTATGTGTGAAAGCCTGCTATTGAATAACCTCCCTTTATTATATTAGCACACCAGGAAGGACAGGTAAAATTTTTGCTTACTGTTGGTACCTTGCAAATACATAAAGGAAGATGTGATGTAGACCCAGTTCCATTATGAGAGGATGTTTGATTCCACTCAAAATGCTGTGTGAAAAGGGCTGACAGATTTCCCGAAATTACCGGTCTGGGTATTTTTTCTCCCCAGCCGATAGTTCTAACCCATGGTGGATTAGGCACAAACGCCCATCTCTGTTGCTGTTTTGGTGATACTGGAGCTGATGCCACCAAATTAAGTTGTGTTAGGAGCACGATAAGGGTCTGGCACAACCGCTTCCTCCGTCTGCGTCGGCCTTGGGACCTCTTCTTCGTGCCACGGCGTCTTTTGTTGTGAATCGTCATCCGCTCCATTGCTGCTGTTAATGATTCTAACGTTCCTCTCCGGGACCCAGATTTCTTCCCCATCTGAAAAAACACAAACATAGCCTGGACCTCTCATTAGTACCTCCACCGGTCCTTTCCATTGTCCCTCATAATTTTTCCACGTGACCTTCATGGGCTTTTTAGGTTGTATGCCTATATGCAAAGGTCTTTTTGAAACCTTATCCTTTGTATTCACTAGGAATTTAATAGCCAGAGTCAGGACCTTATCATCTATTTTCGAAAAATTAATAGTGTATAAGGGTTGATGTAATATAGACATTACAGGTTGACCTATTACTCCCCCTTTTTGTTTTTGAAGGACCATCTTTAAAGTTCTATTGGTCCGTTCCACAATTGCCTGTCCTTGAGGGTTGTAAGGGATGCCTGTCTAATGTTTAATAGAAAATTCTTGTGGAAATGTTTGAAAAGCCTTTGATATATAGGTGGGACCATTATCAGTCTTAAAAGAAGATGGAACACCATGGTGAGCAAAGCAGAATAGTAAATGACTTGTAACATCTTTATGGGATTCCCCTGATTGTGTTTTAGCCATCAGGAATCCAGAAAAAGTATCTATGGTAACATGAATGTATTTTTGACTTCCAAAGGGAGAATAATGAGTGATGTCCATTTTCCAAAGGACATTGGGACCCATACCTACGGGATTCTGAAAGGCAGTATTGCAGTGTTGTGGTTGAAAAGGAATGCACTGGGTGCATGACTTAACAATATTATGAGCTTCAGCTTTGGAGATATTATATAAATACTGTAGGGATCTAGCAGAAATATGAAATTTATTATGTGCATGCCACATCTGTATAGCCGGGAATGTAAGAATAGAATCAGCAATGGCAATGCTTTGTGCCAACGGACCGGGTAAATTAGTGTGTGACCTAATGTGGGTAACATAGGCAGGAAAATACCACTGTTGGATGGTATCCTGTAATTCCATGAGTGATTGAGAAATATCATCAAGCTGTGAAGGAAAAAATGTCTCTTCAATATACATTATTAGGGCTGAAACATATTTGCTGTCAGTAATAACATTAATAGGTTCAGCGATCCCCAGAGCCTGAATAATACCAAATAACTCGTTCTTTTGGGTGGATGTAAATGAGGTGTTATATATATTCATGATATTCAATTGAGGAGCATATGTTGAAGCCCTTTCTACTTTTGTTGCATCTGTAAAGACATTGTAACCCTGAACTGGTGCTTTCTTGATTGTATGTCCCCAGGACCAGGGCCACTCAGACCGATCTTCAGCAAACATGACTGGGGAACCATATTGAAAATTTATACTAATTAAAACCTGCCAATCCACATCTGTTTGTATGCATTTCTTTACTTTGGTTGAGTAAGAAGCAAACACTAGGGAAGGTTCTTTGCCCTGAAGCATGATGACCCCTTCTTTAGCTTTCCATATTAATTGTGTCACTAAATTAGAGTAAATATTACAGGTTCTGCATTTAGGTGTTGACAAATGCATCCACTTGACGATCTTTGGGTTTTGTTGAATTACACCGGTGGGTATATAGGGAGTAAGTAAAACAGAAATTTGTACATCTTGTTCAGGATTATAACGAGCAGTGGACTGGGTTGCAATAGCTTGCTGGACACTCTTAATGGCTTCAATAGCATCTTTAGTCCATTTCCTAGGAGATTATAAATCAGAGGGGCCCTTTATTAACTCATATAATGGCAAAAGCTTTTGAGTGGTTATCTGAAGCCTATATTGCAGCCATTGTATATCCCCTAATAATTCTTGGAAATCATTTAAAGTTTTAATTTAAGTGATAACAGTAATTGGTGGTTTGAATTCCACTCTATGTGGTGTGATTTGGAATCCTAAGTACTGATATGGATTATTTCTCTGAATTTTTTCTGGGGCCACTTGAAGTCCATGTCTGTGTAAAGCTGTAACAGTATCAGCCAAAATGGTTTCTAAAACATATTCATCAGGATGAGAGGCCAAGATATCATCGCCTATGGGTACTTCTCTCTAACAGGCTTTAATATTTGGTGTACATACCACTGACACATGGTTGGACTATTTTTCATACCTTGGGGTAGAATTTTCCATTGAAATCTTTCCATTGGAACTTGTAAATTTATAGAGGGTATAGAAAAGGCAAATCTAAGGGAATCCTAAGGTTGAAGAGGAATACTATAGAAGTAGTCTTTAATATCAGTAATTCATAACTTATTCTTTTTAGATATCATATTGGGAGAAGGGAGACCAGGGTGTAAGGCTCCCATGGAATGCATTTGCTGATTAATCTTTTGAAGATCTCTTAACATTCTCCATTTTCCAGATTTTTTCTTTAAGCAAAATATCGATGCATTCCATGGACTACTTGATGGTTCAATGTGTCCCTTCGTCAACTCTTCATTAACTATATCCATTAAGGCAATCACCTTTTCTTGTGTTAGGGGTCACTGTTCTACCCATATAGGGGTATCATTCTTCCAACCTATGGGTGGTACAGTAGGGGTGGCATTTTCCTTAACAGCAGCCCCTACCCCAAATCCTGAAGGGTAGTGGTGATGACTAAGTCTAACTGTTGTAATAAATCTCTTCCCCACAATATGCTTGGCAAATTAGAAACTACATAGGAATAAATAATTCCTTGTTTCCCTTCAAAACTCCATCTTAATGTTCTGGTGGAGACTAAGGTACTTTGAATACCTCCTATTCCCATTAAGCTCCCATTTGCTTCCTCTAACAGCCAAGAGGAGGGCCACTGTGCCCCGGGGGATGATGGTCTTGTCTGCCCCTGTATCCAGCAACCCTGTGAATTCCTTGCCCTTGATATAGATGGTACACATAGGCCTGTTATTTTGGATGGTTTGAGTGAAACTGGCAGCCATTTGTGGTGGAATCTCTTGATCAAAAAGTGAAACCTGTGCTACGATCTGTCCTTTATTTACAAATACATCTCTGGTGTTGCTTTTTACCATAGGAATTTTATCTATTGTATCAGTTATAACGTGTTTTGATGGATATAATCCCATATCCTGTTGTGCAGGGGTGGCTAGCAAAAGGCCTAATTGCAATTCTATAATTGTCACTGGGGGGCAAATGGGTACCCTCATTGTTACAAGAAAATCCCCTGCACTCTTAACATATATATAATCTGGTAGGGGGGTCTCATGGCTGCCAACGGTGTATATTGGGTCAGCAGATCCCGGATCTGAGGGGATGGTTTGTCCCACCATTGTTCCTGGGCCTGTGGGTGCCCTGCAAACCTGTTTAAAGGCTGAGATGAGGTTCCTTTAGATCTGCATTCTAACGCCTAGTGTCCAGGTTTTTTACATTTTGGACAAGGGGTCTTAGGTCGGAAGGTACTTGGCCGCACCATCGGGGCCGTCTGACCACCACCTCCCCCAGCACAACAATCTTTCTTAAAATGCCCCATCTTTCCACATTTGAAACACTTCCTTTGTTGATAATTCATTTCCATTTTTAATGATTTTGAGAAAACCTCAGAGCCCACCTGTTCACATCTCTGTATCATCTCCTGTATGCCAGCATCCTTGCGTAACCCAAGTGTGGCCTTTTTACAGTCTGTAGAACAGTTACTCCTCGGGATTTCTTTTGTGACTATCTTTGTTCCTTCTGCCTCCCCCATAGCTCTAGCTATGGCTTCCTGTACTCCAGAAATCAACAAAGGACTCCCCTTTTTTTTTTCTTTTATGTTTGTGAATTGAAGAGTGGTTTGCCCTGCCACCGGGATCTTGTCCCAAGCAGCCTCTACACAGGTGGCAATCCTTTCATGTGTTTCTATTGGGCATGTTATCTGTTGTAGGTCAGTTGAAAAATTTCCTGACCCAAACAATTGCTCATAATATCACTGGGCATTTTGCGGATTATCAAGATTGTGATGTAAAGCCATCCTTCGGCATGCCTCAGAGAATAAAGTAAGCCAGAGAACAGCCTGCCCAGGAGTCAATACTGTTTCAATCACCAGCTTCCAATCGTTGGGTGTCAGAACATAAGTAGCCAACGACTTCAGCTGTAGTTTTACATAGGGAGATTTTGGGCCATATTCAGTCACCCCTTTCTTTAAATCTTTAATAAGATTGGGGGCCACGGGAGTATGCCTTCTTACTTGTTGTCTCTGACCCGGATTATCTGGATCATCCTCCTGGTCCTCTCGGACTGGAAAACAACCCTCTCCTGGGAATAAGTCATGTAAATTCTCTCCCTTGTTCGGCATTTTCTTGAACATTTGCTGAAGGGAGGAGCTCACTTCCTCTTTTTGCTGATTGAGGCTGCTCACAGGGCTCTTACTCTTTGGGTCTTTCCACTCTCTAGGAACTTCCTTATTTCTAGCCTTTGGTTTTGTGCTCTCATCAGCCAATATATTAACTCGGAGAGTGAGAGTTTTTATAGCATTTAGCAAGGATTGCACTCTACCCTTGCTGTTATTAGGTCTGCAATCCTTTTCTCTGAGAGGGGAAAGATCACGATAAAGCGAAGACTGAACGGGGGAACTTCGTCCTGAGATTTCAGGAGAGGTCTGAGTAGTCAGCGAAATGGTGCGAGGTTGCCGACTACTTCCTCCCTATTCTTCCTCTAACCCCATCTTTATAAGATTGTACATAAAAAAGGCTCCTCGATCAACCTTCCCTGGGTTAGAGAGATCGTACTCTGTCAATTGTTCTCGTACTATTATCCAAGCCTTCAAAGTTACTGGAGGTCTCTGGTTGACCCAGGGGGATGTCACTTGTACTGTTTCTATAAACTGTCTTAATTTTTTGAGCTGTACTGAGCAGCCTTGCTTCTTAATGATCTTATGTATGATCCCCACGAAAGTATCCATATCGGATATTTCTGTGACGGAGGCTGTCTGCCCCATGGTAAAAAAAAATTTTTCTTACCTCACTGAAGGATACTTACCCCTTCAGGTTGCTCCTGGAGACTCACGAAGTAGAGCTTCTGTCTTTGTCCTCTTGTGATCGGTCCCGGTGCGCTCCTCCAGATCTGTCCTTCTAATGACTAGGAGCCTCACAAGGTACAGGGGTCTTCTTCAAGCCCCGCATTAGGTGCCGGTTGTGGGATTCCTCCTTGGGTAGAGGGTCTTGACCAACAAGACCCTATGACTCAGGATGCAATGAATAAGGCAGGAGGCAGGATGTAGGGCAGCTCCGTTTATTCAGCTGAAGATCAGGGTATTCAAGGGCTATAAGCACAATCACGTGCAGGCTGAGCTCATCCCATTACTTCACCATCTCATGACTTACCCACGTCCTTGTATCTGAAGCAAGTAACAAAACTTATCTTTCTCCTGAAGCTAGCTCCTGAGTTCCCAGAGCCACTTGCAACTTTTCTGCAAAAAACATCAGTGTCTGCAGGAACATCAGGTTCCAGGGTCATGGAGAGCTTTTGCCAGGGTTTGTGTAAGCACAAATCCCACAGGAACAGGCTTTGCCTCACTTATGGCCTTGATCATGGGACTCACACACCCCTTAGCCCTCTACAGGGTAGTACCTCAGAGTTGTTTTAACTTACATTTCTCTAATCAATAGTGATTTAGAACATTTTTTTCATATGATTATAGCTTTGATTTCTTAATGTGAAAAATGATTTCATGTCTTCTGACCATTTATCAACTGGGGTCAGTTTCTTCATTTATGAAATGGGGTAGAAATATGTATGTTATCTAGCATAAAGTTTATGAGTTAAATTAGCACAGAACAAAGGGTTTTTCAAACTTCAAAATAATAAATAAATATGGGCTACCATCATCATCTTCTTCATCATCATCATTCCATTATATCAAATGTTTGATGGAGGATAATTTCTCTGGTCATCCCAAGTCTGACATTTACTACCCTGATGACCTTAGTCAAGTCACTACGTACCTCATTCTTCTCAACTATAAAATTAAGAGATTAGTTACATGTTCTCTAACATTCTTTCTGGCTCTAATCTATGATTCTATGATTGTTATTTCTACATGCCTTTATAATTTGCATTTGATGCCATCATTATACAATAAAAATGATGCCATTAATTTCAGGTCAGTGGAATGAGGAATGCACTGAATTTTCGAAGTTGCTAAAAAGTTTGTTACACATTCATTTAAGTATTAAATTTTATTAAGTAATATTTCCAATGGAAAACCAATTGATAAAATATCCCAAAACTATGGTTGTACTGTAGAAATTGTTTTGTGTTTGTTAACAAGATTGAAGCTAAATTCTTAATATTTGTAAGTTTTCTTCAATTGTAAAAACCTAACATCCTAATGTTTGATTTTTTAAATGAAGGAAAAAATCATTTGCCCTTGTGATGAATTCTCAACTTCATATTTATACTCTATATATGATTAGGTATTAATGTTGCTGTTGCTTTACCTTTTGCTTTTACCACAATCATTTCTTGCTGAAAACATCCCTTTGCCTATTGAGTTTTTTTTTTGATAAAGCAGAAAAATAAGCAAAGAGAGTCAAAACAATGGTCATATTTGGTAGTATACCCATTCCAAATCTAGATTTGTATTCATATTATTGTAATGAGGAAGCATGTTTCATTATTAGAACTTCAGAGGGGAGATGTGCTGATTCATCACTTAATGTTATCACTTACATCATTTTAATTATAAAATTTACTCTCTATTTGCATTGGGGAAACTGAAATTCATACAGGTTAAGCAGTTTATCCATTTGCTGTTCAATCATTTCAGTTCTGTCCAACTCCTCAGGACCCCTTTGTTGGGGGCTTTCTTGACAAAGATAGTGGAGGAATTTGCCATTTTCTTCTCCACATCATTTTGCAGAGGCAAAAAGGGTTAAATAACTTACCCAGGGTCCCACAGATAGTAAGTGTCTGAAGACAGATTTGAACTCAGGAAGATGAATCTTCCTGATTCCAAACCTATTCATAATTAAGTCATCTATGGACTTTCCACCAGGGTCTTCCTACTTCCAAATCCAAATGTATTCTAATTTTTTGTCATCTGATGAAAGTATAAAAGCAAATAAAATGCTTAGAGATCCTGAAGCTAATGAAGTTTAAATCTCTACAATTCCAAAAGATAATATCTTACCTTTTCCTTGAAAGAGACAGAAAAGAAATTGGGAAATACACATGTGGCTGACAGGAGAGAAGAGACAGTTGATGTCTTTTAAAAATACTTCTTAACATTCCCATCCAAGGGTGCACTAAAGCCTTGAGTTGCTACTCTACTAGAAATGCTGCAATTCTCACTTAGGGATTGATTTCTCAAACGTTACAATGACATCAGGTTTGCAAGATCAGTCTTTGGAGTACTAGTATAACTTTAAATCCTGACATTCCCTGTCCAAGCTATTTCTAAAATAATGAGGAATGAAATCTAGACTTTCTGATTAAATAAACTTTGACATGCACAGTACCTTCACTAGATGGGAGCTAGTTCAGTTTTTGCCCTTATGATTTTGTTAAAACTATATGGTTTTGGTGTTGCTTTCTCACCCACGGTCTTTACTCTTTGGGGTCTTTAAAAAGATGTGATTATTGTTATTGTGTTGTCAAATATAATTAATTTGATTTTCACATATTTTAATACAAATTTAAAACTATATTTACAAAAATATAATGTTTCCCTATTAAGATTTTAATGGATTCAATAAAAATACATTACTGTTTAAAAAGAATGATGGTACTTAAAACACTGCTTCTGTAAGCTAATCTCAGCAGCTGTCAATTGGCACTGTCACTCATCTGAAGTAGGAGTAAAATTAGCTCTTCAGTGCTAATAACTCTGGCTTCCCTGGCGATTCAGCCCCGGATCACATTTATGAAGAAAAAGGTAGGAATTACTTTGCAAGTAGGTGTCTTTCCAATATCAAATTAATATGGCCTATAAAATATTCACATGGATAACCAGTCTATGACACTATAGGGAGACCTTGAAAACCCTCTCAAAACAGGGCTTGTCTTATAATATGAATAAACACTTCTGAAGAAATTAGTGCATTGGTACTTAATACATTGTTTAGCTATTTAAATTTAAAGTTACAGTACCTAGAATTCCTATATTCTTACTGCCTATACAATTTATTTGTAAGTGACTTCTCTGTATCTCAGTTTCCCCATTGGTAATGTGACAGTGTTGGGGTAGATGACTTCTGAAATACTGGTCAGAGAGCAATCTTTGATCACTGAATGCTTTGAATAAGTTACATGTTCTGTAACTTGCTGACACTGGATGTTCTATTAAGTTAATATGAATTTCATCTTTCATTCAAATTGACTTGTGTTTTTTAAGCACTTGTTGTTCTCATGAGGTGTCTGTCGAGGGCTTGAAATGACCTTTTAGACACTAAAGTAAGAAAATGTCCAGGCATTATCATGGATAACTAGTGAGAGGCAATAACACAAGCCATTGTAAAATCACTTCAATGCACCTTAGAGCTTCCTTGGGTCTGAAAAAAAATGTCATAAAAAATTCATGAAAATATGTCTATCCTGTTCTTTATGTGAGACATTAATTAAAAGAATACAGTTAGAGATGTCATCACATGTTCTCTCTCTCTGTACATGTAGTTTGTGGTTCATTCTTCTATTCCTTTCCTCTATCTCTCCTTCTATCTCTTCTTCCGATTTGCTTTTCCTTTCCTTACTTTTCTTTTCCTCCTTCCTCTTACTCTTACCTTTCTCTTCTTTTATTTTACATCATACATGATAAAAAGAGGTTTCACTTTATTCAAATATGTGATTTTGAGTTCAATTAAGTATGGGAAGATCAACATAATTCATATTTTCCTTTGATAAAATTCTATCTCTTCTGTGTGAATCTTGGGAGAAGATGAAGAATTTTTTTACATCTTTGTTCATTTTTTTCCAAATGTTTGATAATGTTTCAAATACGTGAGTCATGACATTTATAGACTCACCTCTTAATGAATCAAATTTTGTTGTTTCTAATTAATTTGTAAATTTATGTTTTCATTTCCAAGTTGTTTTTTTTAGCATCACTGACCAGAAATGCTTCTTAGGTAATCATCCCGATTAAGGAACCATTTTATTAATCAACATATGCACAAAATTAATTATAATATAGTCTATTTTTAAGGGAAACCAGCAATGCTTTATTTTGATACTTGATTTTATTAATGACCTTTGTCTTTTATTTTTATTTAACGAGTATGAACTTCTTTTTTAAAATTTCCTAGCAGTTATTTGTTACAGATCATTGCACAAGAAAATCTCTTGTAGAGGAACCTGACAATTTGAGGAGTAGTATTAATTAAATATTGAAATAAAGTTGAGAAAGAAAGGAAACTAATGCAGTAAGTATGGCATTTCCTTTCTTTTTCTTTGCAGGGTTTTGAAACAACTTAAGAGTTCGCATATTAATGGCATATAAAAGTTGTTTTATTTGTCTTTATTAGCTGATTTCTTGTCTACTAGATGCTCCTAAAGTTAAAAATGAATTCCTATTTTTTATTTGCAAACCTGACCAAATACCTTTGGAAAATCTAGATAACTCACAAATCTGCAGCAATCAGCATTGCTATAAAATTTTAAGAATGGATAAACCCGACTGAACAGTTTAGGTTCATTAAACCATCTGTTCAATCTATTTTTCAAACTTTCTGTGTTAATGCAATCTTAAATGCATTGCCAAAGCCAATATCCCAGAGGCAATAAAAACTCAAGAGACTTCTTAGCAGCAAAATCATTCAGTTGCAACTTTATTCATTTAAACACAGACCATGGCAATTAACTCTGGCATCAGCCTTGGCTTTTGCCCAGTAAAAAAAAAAAAAAAAAAAAAAGCCCTTTAATTCATTCTTCTAACTAGGTAGCAAATGACTCTTTCATATTAATATTAACTGCCTTTTATTTCTCCAAGAATTTTCTCCAATACTTGTATCATATCTGTGTCAGACACTTATTACCAGTACCTTCTTAAAAAAACATCCCAATACTTCCATTTTCTGCTTTTCAATGCTGAATGGATTTGTCTTACAAAACTTTTGGGGGAAACACAGGTCAGAAATGGGAGGAAATGTTGAACAAATGAGTGGCTAATTTAGCTGTGACTTCTGATCAGATGTGTTGTTTAATTGTGTGATCACAGGCAACATGAGATATCTGAAGTAAGTATATGCATAATAAAGATAAGATAATTTAGGGAAAGATTTTTTTTCCTCTATCAAGATCTCCATAGCTGTTACCTTACCTCTTTATCAATATAAGCTCATTGAGGGATTGGATTATTTTTCTTTTTCTTGCATTTGTATTTCCATATTTTAGTACAGTTTCTGACATAGAGTGCATACTCAATAAATTGTTGGTGATTTGACTTGAATATCAACAGGGGTAATCAAAGATATTTCTAGAGATGGAGAGTGTGGTCCTTATGTATTCTCCTTACCCTTAACCAGATATCAGGACTATCTCAAGAAAGAAATGATGCTCGAATTCCTCTCCAGTCTTTGCTGAGCCTTCAGTTCACTTAACTTCTATACAGATTTTAAGCCTGAATAGCATGTATTTGGGGAGAGAGTTATAGTTCAAAAGATACATGCTAACATATCTGCTTTTCAAAGTTGACTTCAAGCATACCACAGAGAAAGAAGGGAAACATTTTTGATAAAATAAGTTTATATTGTAAGAAATAATTGACTGTCCTGTAGAAGGATGAGAAATGTGGGCATAAGGGGCATAGGAATGGGAACTGGACTTTTGATTGCACTGATACAGAGAAATCTCAGATCAGGAAACTCTGTCAGTGGAGTTCAGCATCTTCTCTCTAGTTAATTTTCTTGGACTATTGCCAAGAACACTGAGAATAGTTAAGCGGCTGGTCCAGAGTCACACAGTTAGTCTGGGACCATCCAAGGTAGGACTTAGACACAAATCTACTTATGAAGTCAGCTCATTAATTACTAAGTCATGAACATTTGGGGTTTTATTTTCTTTGGCTGATTATTTTTTTTCTTTTGAAAATATTATTTTCTCTCTGTTGTAAGCATTCATATTTCTGAGAAAATATTTTCTTTCTCTACACTGTTTCAAAAGTCATGATAAGTTAATACTTTTCAACAAGAGTGATTGTTAGAAAAAATAATTTTTCAAATTTCAGCAGGAATGATATATTTTACCCATGAGTAGATCAGGATTCATCTCTGTCCCCTGGGTCTAATTTCCCACAGTCAACAGCATTTAGCACACCCTCAATAGAAGTCTTAAAAGGAATCTTATGCACAGCAAATGTGCAATAAGCAAGCTTGCTCCCAAACTTCAAGTGTGTTTTGAGAGAATAGGCCCAGTGAAGATGAAGCATAGCAAAGAGGATTTCAAAGATATGAAGCCATCAGATCAACCACTTCCCTGAATGTTGCTTCCTTGTTATATTTTGGGTAAGTGCTTTCAACTGAGATTTTGTCTATGAAGGGGAAACAACAACACAATCCTTAATGGAATAAAAAGAAATCTGCTGAAATGACAACAGATTATTTAAATTAAAAACAATGACTCTAAAAGAAAATGATGAGACAAAACATTTTGAAGGTGTCAAAACAAAACATTTTTTCATCTCCGAGGCATGTTACTATAGACCAATTGGGATCTGCTACACAATAAAATGGATGAAAATATGCTCAGTCATAATTTCCCATTCCACTAACAACATTAATCCTTTCCTTCATCACATACTATGGAGTGAGAGAGTTCATTATTATCTTGCCAAACATTTTCTTCCATTTTATTTCCCAACACTCAAATTAGATAAAGGTACATAAATGATGGGAAATGTCAAAGAGAATTTGACCAATCCAGCTATTTACCCTAAAGAAATATTGTCTGTATTTTTAAAATTATTTTTAAAGAATTTACCAGTTAATTTAAAGAATTATTTTTGAGTAATTTAAAATTATTTTGAAGAATTGGAAGTGGACAGGGGATTATTACAACCAGACTTAGATCTGGGAAGGATATTAAGGTCATCTATTCTAACCATCATTTTGCAGATTAGGAAACTGAGGCTGAATGTTAAAGAAACTGTTCAAAAGTAAATAATAATAATAAATATTAGAGATAGGATTTGAACTCAAGTCCCCAATTGTCATTTTAATGTTTTGATTTTTCCTCCTGGATCTGAAGGGAGGGAGAACCCAACATACCACAGGTCATGAGCAGCAGAGCCAAGATTTGAGTCTGGGTTCTCCATATTAAATTCAAAATCTTTTATTTTTTTACTATCCCATCTTGACAAGTAATAGGATACATAGATAATTAAAATGCATAATGAGAAATAAAAAAGAGGAATGAATAAATTCATCAGCAAATAGCTATTTATTAAATGCTTACTATGACACAAGGTCAAAGTAAAAAAAAAAAAAAAAGTGAAAAAATCCCTATCCTCAAAGTATTTAAATCCTAAAAGAGGAAACAACATTGTACATCAAAAGGTACGTACCAGACACACACAGAGTAGATGGAAGGTATTTGTAAAGGAGAAGACTGAAATATAAATGAGGGTTAGAAGGGTGATAAATTAGAACAGGGAACCTGCATTGATAACTTTTCTAGAATTAAACATTAAGGATTTGAAGGAAGAACTCCTGTAAGCTATAAGAATTAACTCAAAGGGATGATATATTTAAAGTTTGAAATGACTCTGAAGGTAGTTAGTACAAAGAAGTCATTTCACAGATGAAGAAAGTGAAACACTTAGAGTTTAAACAACTTTCTTCAGGTAATGTAAATAACCAATGAAATATGCAGGATTTAAACCTAGAGCCCCTGGTTCTAAATCCAGTTTTATTTCCAGAATACTGTTTTGCTTTTTCCTTCTGAATTTAAGAAGTGAATGTGTTACAGCTGTTTGTTGGGGTGTACTAGAAACAGTAAATATATAGACTATATATGCGGGGGAAAACTTGAATAAAAAATAGAGACTTGCCATTTCAGCCAGTTACATTGCAACAAAGGGCCAAAAGTTTATCTGTAAACATAATTTTCTTCCTTTATGCCACCTACCTACAAAGAACTTTTCAGTTAATAAAAAAAATGGTGCTTGGAATTAATTATTGGAGTAATTGAAATTCTTAATAGAGAACTTATTAGGAAGGATGTCTTTTCCCTTTTCATTGGGTTTTTATGAATTATTTTGCATCTGGAAGATTCCATTCAGTCTCCTTCTGATGTCCTTGACGAGGGATATTCATTGGGCTTAAGAGCTCATGCAACCCTTTTCTTGCAGATTTCAATTCAATTCATTTACACAATATACATTTATTAAGTAGCTTCTATATGCAAGACAGTATGCTAGATAAGGAAGTATAGACCAAAAGTAAATGGCACCCAAAAATCACAGAGCTGTCAATCTCCTAAGGGAGGGATGCAATATAGGAGTAAGCAAATAAATGAAAAACATAAACAAAATGATTCAAAGAAATTTCAAGGTAGAGAAAGTGCTATTAATTGGAAAAAAGCCTCATATAGCTAGTAACTGAACTGTGCTTCCGAGGACACTGTGGATCTCTAGGCAAAAGTAAGGAAGGAGCATATTCCGGACAAAGCCTCCCCTTGTGCAAATGTACATAGACTAGAAATAGAATTCCCAGAATGGGGACAAACCAGCAGGCAAATTTGGCTGGAAAAATGCTAGAGAAACCTGCTAAGAGAAGTTGAAACTTACAATAGCAATAGCTATTGTAGTCCTTCCTCTCAGAGAGGTTACTTTCTACCAAGGGAAACAAAACACACACATATAAGAAAAAATACCAGTGATTTCAGGAGGGAGAAAATCATTGGCAACTGACTAGAGGAAGTGGAATATATCAAAGCTTCAGACAGGAGGTAGCATCTGAAGAGACCTCTGAAGGAAACTAAGGATTCTAGGAAACATGTAGGGAAGGATTGCATTCTATATGTAAGACAACACAGACAAGGAGAAGGGGTATAAAATGCTGTGTGATAATAGATATTTGAGTTTGGCTGAAATAGTGTAAGGAGGATATGTAGGAAGGGTAGATCAGACAGGAAAGAGATCTGAAAAAGGGAGACTGTCTCTACTTATGCCTTATCCCTCTGTCAGTCAGCACAGGGAAGTCTGGCTTCATTGAAGCAGTGCTTAAGGACTAGGAGTACTTGCTTCTATCTGCACCTCTTCAATTTGATGCGGTTTACCAGTCATTGTAACCACTGTTTTGTTTTGTTTTTTTCTTAGAAAAGCACATCTCATCTCTCTGTATGTTAGGGAAACTTGAGCTGTTTCCTAATTTCAATTTTCTACATCCCAAATTGTGCTTGTTTCTTAAAGTTATAACCTCCTAAACTCATACAAACTTGTTCATTCACTCTCAATAAGGAGGATATTTGTTTAATCAAAAAACTTGTTCTATTAATCACTTTTTTATTTTTTCCTGCCAGAAAATTGAAGAGAATATTGAAAAAATGGCCCCAGTTCTTCAAAGCTACTTGTTTAAGGGTTTTTTTCTCTTAATTGAGGTTGTATAGGGAAATTGAGGGGAAGGATAGATACTTTGGAGAGAAGGATGCTTGAGCTGCTACGTTCAAGTCCTTATCTTTGGTTCTCAATCTCAACCTGTGTTAAAACCTTCACCTAATCTTCTTAACATTCTTATTTTTCACCTTCTTTCTTAATTCAGCAATACCTTAGAACTAGAATCACAAAGTATTAATTGGTAAACTAGATTATAATATTTATGTTGAGGGAGAAACTGTTGAACTTTACTCTTAAACGTAAAACTATGGCATTATATATTAAATGATTGTGAGTAGGTATCCTCACTGCCACATTGTTCTCTCTCTCTCCACTCAGTCTCCCCCATTAAAATGTGGTTAGTCCTGGAAATCAGGAATATTTTTAAAAAATAGAGCAGTAACCTAAATCATCTCCTCTATGGATTGTGTCACACTGGAGATAACTAGCTCTATTGTCACTCCACATTACCCAAAAGATCACTCATCTAACTTTCAGTGCTATAAGGGTATATTGTCACCTTGTTTTGTTCAAGTTTCATTTAAGGGCACACACACACATGCACAAACACACACACACACACACACACACACACACACCTTCTTACTGGCATGTCTGGCCCCTAGTATCCCATCACTACCACCACAATCACTCTCTATTTGCTGAAATATATAACCTTGTTTTACTTTATCGATTTGCTTAAAGTGTTACCAGTATATCACCACACTACACAAGTAGTAGTATCTTATAAATATGATTTTCTTTGACCTCTTGAATATTTCTCATTTAATACCCTCTGCCTCTGTACAGTCATCCTGCTGTAATATGCAAAAGGACATTAAAACCTAAAGTAGCTCATCTGGCATTTTGAGCTCATGAGAATCATAACATTTAAAATGTGCATTATCAAAAGTTAGAGATCCTAGATTTAAATCCTGGCCCTGCCAAAGGCAAGTCATTTATACTTGTATATTCTCAGTTTTTACATTGGTAAATGTAAAACAATAGCTCATAGTCATCATCCATCATCATCATCATCATCATCATCATCATCATCTTCATCATCATCTTCTTCATCATCATCCATCATCATCTTCATCATCATCATCTTCATCATCATCATCATCATCATCATCATCATCTTCATCATCATCATCTTCATCATCATCATCCATCATCATCTTCATCATCATCTTCATCTCCCTCACAAGACAGACGTAAAGATCAAATAAGAGAATGTCTCCTTATGCATATATGCATAATCATGTACATACACATGCATGCATATGTGCATGAATTCATATGAACATGTATATCCTTTAGCTCTTCGTTTCCCCCTGGATAGTACAGTACAGTTGTTATGAAGTTGTTTCAGTCATGACTGTTCCTCATGGAGTTTTCTTGTCTAAAATACTGTTGTGGTTTACTGTTTCCTTATTCAGCTCATTTTACAGATAAGGAAACTGAGGTAAACAGGGTTAAGTCACTCGGCCAGAATCACACAGTTAGTAAGTGCAAGAGGTTGGATTTGAACTCATATCCTTCTGACTGCAAGGCCAACACTCAATTCGCTACCATCTAGTTCCCCTGCTATATAGTAGCAGGTGGTATTAGATGACAAACATGATCCAAGAGTTTAAGTAGATGAATATATGCATGTATGAATGTGTATGCATTTATATATACATATACATATATGCATGAATGTGTATGTGTGTAGATATATATGCATATACATGCTTTAATGCACATATACATACACATGTTAACTTTGAGGCATTAGATAAGTTACTTAATTTATTAGCTCCTTCAAGTATTTCTCTAAGACTATAAATTACAGAACAGTTTATGAAAAGGATTGGTATAAAGAATTTCATCACTGTGAATTCCCTACACCAATGAAATTGGAAAGGCAATGCAAAATAAATGATTAAAAACAAAGCAATATGGTGTGTGCATATATAATGTATGTACATATATATACACACATGTGCATTTACATATTAATCCATCACGATTTACAGAACGTTTTTCATGCCTATCGACACCTTTAATTTCTTTTTTGTGGAAACTGCCTGTTTATATTCTTTGACCATTTATCAATTGGAAAATGATTTATATTCTTGTAAATTTTACTCAGTTATTTATAATATTTGAGAAATTAGGCCTTTATCAGAGAAATATTTCCTACCCCACCTTCCCCGTGTTCTTCTATCCTTCTAATCTAGGTTGCATCGGTTTTGTTTGTGCAAATTTTTAATGCAATGAAAGGACTATATGATCTTTATGGATCCACCTCTACATATATCATCCTCTGTGTTAACATAGAGAAATTGATTTTGCAATCACTCTCCAAGAGCACATATATTATTTTTCTCATTTAATTTTTTTCTTTTTTTCATGAAGCCAAAAAGACCTGAGATCAAGTCCCACTGTTGACATATCTCGGCAGTGTGATGGTGGACAAGTCACTTAACTTCTCAGTGTTCTAAGAAGCTGTGTAAGTCTACAAATTGAATAGATAATGTTGACCTGATTCATTAGAAAGAATCCATCACTGAGAGTTCCCTATACCAATGAAATCACAAATTCAGTATTTATCATTCTATTGCTCTCTAGGCAACTTTCTAAGACTATAATTCACAGAGAAAATGTTGACCTACATTGTTAGAATGGAATTCCTGATATTGGTGTCCTCAATAACATGTAAATCACAGCTCCATTTTCTACCCCCATCATTATCTTTTTGTAATATTGTAAAGTATTACATCGTGTAGTTTATAAATTACATAGATTCCTAAAATCATATATTTAGGGCTAGAAGGAACCTTAATCTAACTTTCATAGGGCAGGGAAAGAGGCAACATATTTTTAGTCAGTAGAAATATAGAGAAATAACAAAAAAGAGTATTATATTTCCCAGACACTTGAACTAAAATTATTCTAGGCATTTAGAATTAGCAATATATATATATATATATATATATATATATATATATATACATATATATATTTAACTTTTTTATTCAATAATATAAACAAAGTGGAATACTAATTCAACCACAATTTCTAAGAAATATCTATATTACAATATATATAATTTAGTTACACATTTTAAAGAATTTCGTACATTTATATGAACAAAACAAGAAAAAACTAGTCACTCATTTTTTTAAAACAGTACTTGATTTTCATAAATGCTATGTCTCCCCACCCTAGATGAGTAGAACATTCTATATCCCATGTGTTCATTTTCTAATTTTCTCTGTATTGTTCCTAGAGTCAAATTAGTGTTTAGTTACCCATGTTGTTTTTCTTGATTGACAGTGTCACCTACAATGCCATGTTACTAGGAGAAAATCCTGTATTTAGCATTTTATTTGTTTCTTCCAAGACATTGAAGAAATTAGAGCACCAACTTCCCAGCTTCAAAATGAAAATATTCAACTACATCTTAGAGCAATAGAGGGCTGGTAAGTTTCTAGGGCTAACAAGTTATTTCCATTAAAATATTTGTACACACCATCCTTATCCCTTATGCTTTATCTCTGTCAGCATTCCATTTTCATAATTAGACTTGCTTATGATCTTAGCACAGTCATGAAAAAGTATATATATATATATATATATATATATATATACATACATACGTGCATATGTTATCAATATATGTATTTATTTATTTTTAATATTGGGAGAAACCTTCCTTAGGAGTCTCCATGGTCCTGAAATTGTAGAATCAGTCTTCATGAACAATATAGTTTCTATGCTTATGACAATTAGATTGAACTAGAAAAACTTTGAAGGAAAAATAAAAAGTTCCTATGGATACACTTCATTATCTATTTTGGTCACAGCCTCGTTGCCAGGACAGCTGTGATTTCAGCCTGTTGACGTGAATGTGCAATGCACAGGGCACCAACTAAAGCTATTAAAACCGCTCCTTGAGATACCAATGTGCCCTTCTAAAGACCTGGATTACTGACTACACTTACCAGTGTTGCCAAGAATTTTAGAGCAGCTGCTTCAAGTTTTATGTCAATGCTATGGGAGATGCTTAACCTGTGAACCCCATGTTCCTCTTTCACTATCTTGCTTCTGAACTAACGAGCCACTAATGGTCAAAATGGGAAAAATGTGTTCAATTCCTGAGTTTTAGAACCACTCATATCTCAGGGGTAGATTTTTTGGTCACACTGTTTATTCTTGAAAGGAAATATAACGTCCTTCTTTTCTTAAAAGCATGTTCATAAAAAATCTCTTTTCTGAAGGACTCAAATAATATACTAAAAATTTTATTTCACTTCAGAATATTCCTCAAAAATAACCCTTTGACTATAAGAGGTTTGCTATGAAAAATGTATGGATTGGATGATGGAAGGATGTGGAGGAAGCCTAGGTGCTTTTGAAAAAAAAATCATTCTGCCTAATAGAGATATTTTTGTGTTTCATGTTCCATCTTTTGTAAAGCTATGATTATAAAATGCAATAGTCCTTTGCAAATGAAGTAACCCATCTCCTACTCAAATCCCTAATTTTGTAAATTAGTTTTCTATGTACTGGAACAATTTAGGTGTGTATGTTTGTGTGTAGGTTTTAAGAAGAAAGCTTTTTGCTAATAAGCCTTTTAGGATAGACAATCTGGAATAGTGGACTGAAAAGCTGGGCTCAGAGCAAAATAACAGGATCTGGGTTCAATTCTTGCTTCGCAAAGTTTGGTGATGTGATCCTAAGTAAATCACTTAGTTTGTCTATGCTCTAGGTAGCTCTTTAAAATTAAAACTTGCAGAACAGGTCCTGATGTGTATCAATAGAGAAGTTCCTCAGTGGGAATTTCCTGTTGGAATTAAGTCCAGTTCCCTATATTTCTTAGCCAAGTATTATACATACAATAATTTATTTGCATCTTAAAATAGTCCTGTAAGTAAGGTTCTTTAGGTATTACTACATTTTTTACAGTTATTTGGCTACACTCAAATAAGATTCTAACACAATTGAGGCAAAATATACTATGGGCATCACAAAACTAATGAGTATTGGAGGCAGAATTTGAAGTTGCATCTTTTCTTTTTTAAAACTTCCTTATTTTGGGTTTTCAACATTCACTTCCACAAAATTCTGAATATCAAATTTCCCCCTTCCCCCACACCAGGACAGCATGTATTCTGATTACCCTTTCTCCAATCTGCCTTCCATTCTACCACATACACACACACACAAACACACACACACACATGTACGCACGCACACGCCCATCACTTTGCCTTTATATCTTATTTCCTACTTGCGTGTAAAAACAGTTTTAGCCTTCATTTTTAAAAGTTTGACTTCCATATGCTCTCCTTTCCCCCCCTCCCCATTCACCCACATTGAGAAGGCCAGAATGTTGATGTAGGTTATACATGTGTAGTCATGCAAAACACTTTCACAACAGTTATTTTGTGAAAGAATAACTGTATTTCCCTGTACCCTGTCCCACCCTTAATTTATTATATTCTTTCCTTTGACCTGTCCTACCAAAGTGTTCATTTCTCATTAATTCTTTTCCCAATCTGTTGTCCCTTCTATTATCCGCCCCCATCCCCTTCCCCTGCTTTCCTGTGGGGTAAGATAAACTTCCACACCCAGTTGAGTGTGTGTTATTCTCTCCTGAAACCAAATCCAATGAAAGGAAGGCTCATTAATTCCTTCTCGTTTTTTCCTCCTTCCCCTCCATTGTAAAAACTCTTTCCTACCTTTTTTATGTAAGATGATTTACTACATTCTACCTCTCCCTTTCTCTTTAATTTTCTACTTAATTTTCTTTATTTAGATATCATCTCTTCATATTCAGCTCACCTGTTCCCCCTCTCTTTTTTTACATACATATATATATATATATATATATATATATACACACACACACACAGACACACACACAGATAGAAAGATGAACAGATAGATAGATAGATAGATGGATAGATAGATAGATATACATGTATTCCTTCCAACTACCCTAATACTGATAAAGTTGTCATGAGTTATAAATATAATCTTTCCATATAGGAATGGAAGCAGTTCAACTTTAATAAGTCCCTTATGATTTTTTCTTTCTGTCTATCTTTTTCTTGTTTCTTTTCATTCTTGCATTTGAAAGTCAAATTTTCTATTCACCTCTGGTCTTTTCAACAAGAATGCTTGAAAGTTCTCTATGCTATTGATGTTTCAGTTGTTTTTTTCCCTGAAGTATGATACTCAGTTTTGCTGGATAGGTGATTCTTGGTTTTAATTCCATCTCCTTTGACCTCTGACATATCATATTCCATGCCTTCAGATCCCTTAGTGTAGAAGCTGCTAAATCTTGTGCTATCCTGATCATGCTTCCACAATACTTAAATTGTTTCTTTCTAGCTGCTTATAAAATTTTCTCCTTGACCTGGAAACTCTGGATTTGGCTACAATGCTTGTAGGAGTTTTCTTTTGGGGATCTCTATCTGGAGATGATTGGTGGTCCATTTGTATTTTACCCACTAGTTTTAAACTACCAGGACAGTTCTCCTTGATAATTTCTTGAACAATGATTTCTAGGCTCTTTTTTGATCATGGTTTTCAGGTAGTCCAATAATTTTTAAATTTTTTATTTTTGATCTATTTTCCAGGTCAGTTGTTTTTCCAATGAGATACTTCACATTGTCTTTTTTCTTCATTCTTTTGTTTTGTATTATAATTTGTTGAATTCTCATAAAGTCATTAGCTTCCATTTGATTCATTCTAATTTTTAAGGAACAATTTTTCTCACTGAGCTTTTGTACCTCCTTTTCCATTTGGACAATATTGCTTTTTAAGGCATTCTTCACATTGGTTTTTGGATTTCTTTTGCCAGTTAATTTTAAAGTAATAATTTTCTTCAGCATTTTGTGTCCTTTAACAAACTGTTGACTTTTTATTCATGATTTCTCTGCATTACTCTAATTTCTCTTCCAAATGTTTCCTCTATTTCTCTTACTTGGTTTTCAAAATCCTTTTTGAGATCTTCCATGACTTGAGACCAATTCATATATTTCTAAGAGGCTTTGGATGCAGGAACTTTGGCTTTATTGTTTTTTTCTAGTTGTATATTTTGATCTTCCTCATCACCAATGATGTAAGAAAATATCTCTTCACCAAGAAAGCAAGAATACATATACTCTATTTATTTTTCCCCCATTTGCTCATTTTTTCCAAGTCAGTTACTTGACTTTTAAGCTCTTTGTTCAGTGGCAGGCTCTAGAAGCAGCTTCTACTACAGCAGTGGCTACCACCACACTGGGGTAGGCACCAGAGTGGGAATCATACCATCCTCCCCTCACAGCCAGTTAAGAGACCCTTCTAACTGATCTTTGAATCTGCCTTTGGCATTTGTGGGTTGAGAAGCCTGAAACTGCAGCAGCTGTTAGTGATTCAGTGTCCTAAGGTCTACTCCAGCTCTGTCCACACCCATTGTGGCTCATGTCAAATTTTGCTCTGCTCCCAGTCTGGTGTGATTAACCCTTTCTGTCAGTCCTCCAGATTGTCTTGAACTGGAAAATTGTGTCGGTCAGTCTTTCATGGCTTCTGCTGCACTAGAATTTGCTTAGTCATTTTCACAGGTTTTTGAAGGGTTTGGAAGGAAGAGCTCTAGCAGGTCCCTGTTTCTATGCAACTCTCTTGACTCTGTCCCCGCAATTTTTTTCTTTTTTTATTCAGGGAGGGGAAGTAGTAAGGGTTATGTATCATTGCACCTAAATCTATCCTGTTCCTGGCTCTGTACTTGCTACTCATGTAGCCATGGCAAGTCTCTTCTAGGTTCATAAATTTTTAGTTGGAGGTACCAATACAACTTGTATATTTTAGAGTAAAAAAATTGTAAATAGTAGGGCTAATATGTGAACACAGATCCTCTGATGCATCCTTTCTATCACATAACATCTCAGATTCCCAATTTTCTCATATGAAAAACGATTAGGCTAGATATATCTGAGGTACTTTTAGGTCTAGATCTATGATGATATTTATTTTTCCAAGTTCAATACTTCTTATGGCATACCTAAGTTAGTGTCATAGATGATCTCTAAAGTACCAGAGATTATATGTATAGAAATAGAATTCTCACAGATCTTTGTTAGTAAAGAAGTTGTGAGTTCTGATTATCAAGGATTAGCAAATAGCAACAAAGTTGTTATGGAGGATTGTGTTTCATCTCTTACAACAATTGAGGAGGCTGGTGAAAGACAGGTATCATCTCAGAGTGAAGTCCTATCATAAATGCAGTCTCCCTTGGAAAAGAAGAAGTCACACTCTTGACTCACCACGGTATGGGAAAAAAGAAGCAAGGTAACCTTCTTGATAACATTGTGAGCACTGAGTGATCTTGAGGTGATATGTGGGCTCAGTTTTAGCAATGAGAGGACTCCTTATCCCATGTAAGAAACCTGAATCAAAGTCTCAATTACTAACGGCAAAAAGTATCTCTTAAAGGAAGACTCAAAAGTGTAACATTTGCCAAATTATCCTAATATAATAAAATTATAATTATATAATTATAAGTATATAATATAATTGCAATTATACAATTAAAGTAAAATTATCCTAATATAATAAAATATTAATGTAATAAAATATTATAATATTTTCCAATATTTATATAATACTGTAAAGTTTTAAATGTTCTTTAAATATCATATCTCATCCTCAAAACAAATCTTTATGTGTTTTTCAGGGTGCTGCTAGATGTTTTGCATTTTAAAATATATAACTATTTTAAGTTTTCATGTTCATACTCTTCTTTATATCTTTACAAGTTCTGCTCTGATTCATTATAGTGATATAAATGTAATTTTGAGTTATTGAAAGTTGTGCCTACTCATATAGCCCATAACCAGACGCATATTGTCACTCAAGGATTCTTTTAGTTAAACTTGGAGAAGTTTATTTCCAAGAGTAGGATGACAAATTTTAGGAAGCCTACCACTTTCAAAGATTTTTTAATAAGTTGGAGAAGGCTTATAATTTCTATCTCTAAAAGTGGTGCCCACTCCTACAAATTTAGGAATCTTTCACATAGTACTAGATTAATATTTATTAAGAGCTTCTCCATACATTGTCATTCAATCTTTCTGATAGCTCAATGAGATAGATATAAAATATTATCACCCCTTTTTTTCTAGATGAAGAAACTAGAACTCAAAGGGGTGAGATGATTTGCCCAAGACCATCCACTCTGTAAATGACCAAGCTCAAGCATGAGATCATATCTTCTGATTCTAAGTTCTGTATTTATTCTTCTTCTCCATTATATAAATTTATCCAGAGTAGTGGACTATGTAATTGTTATTCTTTATGTTTTGACATGAAGTAATACTATGAGATCCTTATCTATCTCAAAGTATCTCTACCCTATAAAACACTGCTCTACTTTCTCCTCATAGCTGGGCCATTTGTGACAGCTGTAGAATAAATTAGTTATTATACTTTATATTGATGCAGACATTTCCATGTGGCAACAGTATAAAATTATCCCTATATCAAAAATGAGAAATCTCAGACAAAATGACTTATTTAAGATTATGTAATCACACAGAGAGTGAAGCTAGACCACTTGACTAGAATCACAGGACTCTTTCCATTTATAATGTGCTCCTGTAGGTTAAAAATGCTTTTCCTTTTTTGGGAACATTGTGCTACATTTGCACTTGCCTATCTGTCACCAAAAGAAATGATGATATTTTTATCTCATTTTCCTTCCTTCAGTCTTTCAAATTTTTGATGTGATTCGGTTTTCAGTTAAGTCACTTATGAACCTGTGGCTCACTTATGAAAATTCAGCGATGGCTTTCAACTCTCCCCTATGAATATATTTAGCTTATAGGACTATAGTCCTAAAGGATGTAGTCCTTTTTTATAAGTCTATTCTACTGATCTCAAGGCATTATAAACTTCAAAATAGAAGGAACCATGTAGTCCAGACTTCTCATTATTCAGAAAAGGAACAACACAAAATATAGAGGTCATAGGGATCCAGAGGACAAGGGAATCAACAGACACTTATTCAGCACTTTCTATGTGTAAGACACTATTCTCAATTCTGAGAATTTAAAAAGAAAAAAAATCTTGCCTTCCAGAAGTTTACATTGTACTGCTAATATCCAGGTAGGCAATATTTATATACACTGTTCTTGTGGTCAACAGGAAAGAAACAACGTTCTCAATCCATTTCATGTTAAATAATAATAGGAGACAATTTTGGATAGATTGACTAGGATTAGAGAAGAATTTGCTTGCTAACTTTTAGCATATGCAGTTCAGTTTATAAGTAATGCAGAGGCATTAATGGGTTTTGCACAAGAAATGGGAATGATCCTAGGGTGATAAGATTATAACTGTAGAACCGATAGATCTTTGAAGGGATTCTAGGTTAAGTATCTCATTTTATAGATGAGACTCAGTGAGGCTGAGTAATATGCTCACATTCCCATAGTTAGCATGTGTTAGAGCTGAGATTTGAACCCTTTCTAACGGCATATCCAATCACTCTTTTCACTGCATCACAGTGTGTTAGGAAAATCACATTTTGCTAGTATAAAGTAGATTTAGAAAGGGAATAGAAGTAGGAAAACCAATGACTGACCATTAACTATTTAGCTATAACTTTCCAAGTAGGTATATTGATCTACCTTAAGTTCAACCCTGGAGTAGGAAATGACAAAACATTCCAGTATCTTTGCCAAGAAAATCCCATATGGGATCATGAAGAATTGCCCATGACATAATGACTGAAGAAGAACAAAAACAAAACTCAGCTCAGATGAAATCTCCCTGTACTCAGGTCAGTAATGATCTTCTGAAAAGTGCAAAAAAATACTTCATGCTTCTTGAATGAACTTAAAATAAAATGTGGTATATTTCTCTTTTCCAATTATTGTATTGTCTCCTCCCCTACTGTCATATAAGCTACATTAGGACAAGAACTTGCTTTATTTAAATTTCATATCTTTCCAAGATGCCTAGCACAGTTGTTCTTTAATCATTTTTCAATCATGTTTGACTTTTTGTGACCGAAATTGGGGTTTTCTTGGCAAAAATTCCAGAGTGATTTGCCATTTCCTTCTCCAGGTCATTTTATAGAAGATAAAACCATGAAAAACAAGGTTTAGTGACTTGTGCAGGGTCACATACCTATTAAGTGTCTGAAACCAGACTTGAACTCAGGAACATGAGTCTTCTTGACTGTAGGTTTAGCACACTATGCACTGCACCACCTAGCTACCTATGCTTAATAGGCATTGATGAATGAATTAATGAACATAGCCATGATTTATTTGGGAAAATTATTTAATAGAAAGGTATTATTTGAAAAAAATATCGATGACTCAAGATTAATTTTGACCAATATTATTCAATATTATGCCTTAAACTAATTCCACACCACCTATCAGATGGGATACTATTGCTTAATACCTCAGAAAACTCTTTTTCCTAGAAGCTCACTCCTGCCCCAGCCCACTAGAAATTAAGCTCTTCAAAGACAATGACTTTGGTGATTATAATTCTATTTCCAGGGCTTAGAATAGTGACTAGTAAATAATAAGAGCTTAGGAAATGCTTAAATGACTGAATTGCACAAGGTTAATGCTATCAATATCCTCAAAATTACAGTACCATCTGTGTACAGTCTTAATAAATGAATAATGATGAAGAAATAATCAGACAGAATTTCGTGAGTGTACAGGAAGAAGCAGTTTAGCTCCTATGTGCTATTAAGTCATCAGTCTTCCTTTAAAGTATTTTTTTTCAAATCAAAGGATGTTAGGAGCAAAGGAATCTAAAAAATGGTGGAAAATAAATCCCAAACTTCCAAAGAGGGTAGGACTCTTTTAGGCTAGTGATAATAGCCACTTATGCAGGAACAGTTTTAGTTGTGACATGCTTTATTTCAAATTTTATTAGTAATAATTCCACCACAGTCAGGACAAGAAAGAACAGTTATACAGCACTCACTGATTAGAAGTCCACATTTAATTTTAGTGTAATTCTAAAATTCAAAAAATTATATAATTAATTTCAACATCCATATTTTGTGAATAGATTTTTTTATCATATACAGCATGTTCCTTGGAGTAATTAATGTGGTTTATGTTTTTAATATTTTTTCGCTAACATAATAATCTAAATGAGAATATTTTGCACCCACTTAGGTCTTATGTTTAGCCTTAGTCACCATCAACAATCATGGAGATTCTCATTCCCATAAATAAACCAAAAAGAAAAAAAAAAAGGAAAACAAGTGACTTACTCAAAGTTAGCAATAACATTGGCAGGAAAGTTAATTGGAATCTATACCTCCCGATATTTATTTCTTCCTTTAGTATATTGTTCACTGGTTGAAGTTAAAATTAGCTCTAAGTGTGTTTGAGAAATCCAGGGAGATTGAAATATTCCCTATTAATTCATAGCACATTCCTCCTAGTACCATTTCTACTTCAAGCCTCTGGTCTCTTCCCCTTCTCTTCATACTTTATTTAGTGAGATTAAAGCTATTGAGCAGTCGTTCAGTTACCTTTAATTTTACTTCAACGTATCTTTAGGTAAAAAACGGGAAAGGGAAGAGAGCAAGCTTTTGTATGATACCTACCAAAGATCAAGCAATATGTTAAAAGATTTACAAATATTATCACATTTGATACTTATGATAATCCTGCAAGATAGCTGTTATCCTTATTTTAAATTTGAGGAAACTGAAGCAGACATAGGTTAAGTGTTTTTTCCAGGGTCATATGATTAATAAGTGTCTGAAGCCAGATTTCCAACTCCAGATTTGAATTTATGTCTGTACTCCAGATTCAGTACTCTATCTGCTGCACCACCTCTAATACATTTGTCCTATATTTCTAACTGCATCTATCTGCTCTTTCTCCTTCCATTTCAAAACCCAGAGCTCGCTTTTCTTCTGATATTTAACCTTTTATTGATCTTATTGTGACTATTCCTTCAAAGGGAAAAGGACTTGTTTGTGCCAAAAAATAAAAATAAAAAATGATTTACACTAGCTCTTTTTCTAATGGCAATGAATTGGAAATTGAAGGTCTGTTCAACACATACCACAAAAATTTGTGATATATGATTCAGATGTAACACTATCACACTGTAAAAATGATTAACAAGAGGGTTTCAGAAAAAAAAACCAGGGAAAATTTATATGAACTGATTAAAATTGAAGCAAGCAGAACCAGAAGTGCATTGTATACAATAATAGCAGTATGGTAAGGGTAACCATCTGTAAAAAATATAGCTACTCTGATGAAGAAAATGATCCAAGACAATTACAAAGGACCTATCATGAAAATACCATTCACTTCCAGAAAGGGAACTAATGAACTCAGAATAGTGATTAAAGTATATTTAAAAAAAAAAAAAACAGCTTTATTTTTCTGAGGTTTTATAATGGTGTTGTTTTTTTTAACATGACTAATATAGAAATGTTTTGCATGACTTCACAGGTATAATCATTATCAAGTTGCTTGCCTGCTCAGGGAGGGGGGAAGAACAAGAAAGAAAAAGAGAATTTGGAACATGAAATTTCAAAAAAAAAAAAAAAAAAAAAAAGAATCACCGTTAGGTACGACATCTAGGGGTCAAGCTAGCTAAGTGAGCAGTAAACTGCAGTAATTCTCCCATTTTCACCTCCAAACAACCACAAAATTGTACTTCAAAGCAAATTTTGAAAAACTAAAAGCAGCAAAATGATGGGGTAAAAGAATCTTTGAGCCCAAGGAACTTGAAAAATCAGCAGGGAAGGTCTGTCTCACCTATGTAAAAGGAGAAGGCCATCCATGACAGGAAGCATCACCTAGAGGCCTCACCTCAGCAAAACAGAGGGATATCCTGAACCCCAGGGGAATGTAGCAGAAAACTGACAAAACTAAGATCTACCCCATGTGACTCAGGAAAGCCAGCAGAATGGCCAGACTCCACCTCTGTGTGCCACCACATGTTTCTTTATAGCCCCTGGCAAACAGGAAGCCTGCAGTGGCCAGACTACAAGGTACTTCAGTGTAGGCCCAGAGAAACATAGAAATATCCCCACCAACCTCAACACATCCTAGACTAGGATCCCAGTTCATCACCACACATGATGATGAACCCTTACAGCCTCCAGCAGCATGAGTCAACCCCATCTCATCCACTCAGCACAAAAACAGATATAAGAGTCTACTGTGGGCCTCTGGGCAAAATCAGTACAAAACCATGTGAGCAGCCAAGAACTGCAACCCCTAGCAAAGGAAGCCTGAGACAGGGCACCTTCCACTCTGGGAGCAGAACTCAAATTTAAAAGAAAGAGAAAAGGCCCAAAAGATAAGCCAAAAAAGGAAAAAAAAGAATTTGACCATATAAATTTTTTATGGTGACAGAGAAGACCAAGACTCCAACTCAGAATAGGACAACAAAGTCAAAACACCTATGGGCAAAACCCCAAAGAAAAATGGAAAATCATCATAAGCCCAGAAAGAATTCATGGAAGGGCTCAAAAAAGAGCTTCAAAATCATGTAAGAGAGCTAGTAGAAAAAAGTAGGAAAAGTAAATGCGAGTGAGTACAAGAGAATTATGAAAGAGTCAACAACTTGGGAAAAAGGAAAATAATTCCTTAAAAAAATAGGATTAGTCAAGTGGAAAAAGAAATACAAAAATCCACTGAAGAAAACAACTCTTTAAAAAGTATGATAGATCAAATGGAAAAGAAAGTGCAAAGGCTCATTGAGGAAAACAATTCCTTTCAAGTTAGAATTGGACAGTGCAAGCTAACAACTCCAAGAGATATCAATAATCACTCAAACAGATTCAAAAGAATGAAAAATAGAACAAAATATAATCGCATGGTTAAAAAAGAATCAGAGGGCAAAATAGACATTGAAAGAATGCACCAATCACCTCAGGAAAAGATCCCAAAATAAATACCCCAAGGAATATTATAGCCAAATTATAGAACTATCTTCACAAGAGGGGGTCACTGCAAGTGACCATAATAAAAAAAAATCAAATACCAGGGAGCCACAATCATGATTGCATAGGACTTACCAGCTGCAATGTTAAAAGATCAGAGGCCGTGGAACATGATATTGCAGAAGGTAAAGGAACTTCAACCAAGAGTCACCTACCTGGTGAAACAAAGCACAATATATCAAGGGGGAAATGGTTATTCAGTGAAATGGAAGGATGTCAAGCTTTCATAAGGAAAAGACTAGAATTGAAAAAAAAATGATCTCCAATATCATGAGCCAGGAGAAGCCTAAAAGAAGTACAAAAGGAAAAAACATAAAGGACTCAACGGAGCTAAACTTTTTACATCTTTACATGGTAATATGATAGTTGTAATTCTTAAAAATTATAACACTAATTTTACCAGCTAAGAAGAATATGCATAGAAAAAAGTAACAGGTATAAGGTCAATTTAATGGAATGTTATAAAAAACAATAATCAAGGAATTAAAAAGAAGAGACCACTGGATACAGAAGGAGGGAAGAAGAAGAGTGAGGTAAATTGTTTCACATTTAAAGGTTTGAAAGACATATTACAGTGGAGGTGAAAAAGGGAGTGTGGGCAATGGGAATCACTTAAACCTTACTTTCATCTGTATTGGCTGAAAGAGGGAATAATATAGATAAATTGAATATAGAAATCAATTGAATATAGAAATCCATCTGACCTTGTAGGTAAGTAGGAGAGGAGGAAATTAAGTAAAAGGGATAGGTACAGACAGAAGAGAGGGCAGACCTGGGGAGGTGGAAGACAGAAGCAAATCCCTATTGAGAAGAGAAAGAGTTAAAGGAGAGAGAGAACAAATAAGGAGGAATAGATGGACAGAAAGAAATATACAGGGAGTAATCATAACTGTGAATGTGAATGGGATGAACTCTCCCATGAAACAGAAGCAGATAGTAAAGTGAACCAAAAGCCAGAAGCACACATTATGTTGTTTTCAAGAAACACATCTGCAGCAGAGACAGAGAGAGGGAGAGAGAGACAGAGACAGAGACAGAGACAGAGAGAGACAAGATGGAGAGAGACAGAGAAATACAGAGTAAAGCTAAGGGCTGTCACAAAATCTATTGTGCTTCACCTGAAGAACAAAGCAAACAAAAAAACAGGAGTAACAATCCTGATCTGAGGCAAAGTAAAAGCAAAATTAGGCCTCATTAAAGAGATAAGGAAGGAAGATCGGTTGGTTTGTTACTTGGTTGGTTGGTTATTGTCCTTCATCTTCAGATAGGACTAAATTAACATCACCATGATAAAGTGAAATTTCAGTGTGTCCAACTGGCTGCTCAGATCAATATGAGCTCAGAAAGCTCTACCACAAGTTGGGCACAGATAGTCTGAATATTTGGGGCGAATACCCCAAATCGGCACATCTGACGTTTACTTTGTGCTGCCCCAATTCTACTTTGTTCAAAGAGCACAAAAGCCTTTCTGATGTGGGTAGGCCATGCTGAATCATCCTGTGCCAGTGTCTCCCATGGTGCACAGTAAATCCAAAGTTCTTTAGAAAGATGTTGAGAGTGTCTTTGTATTGCTTCTTCTGACCACCATGTGATTGCCTGCCCCATGCGAGTTATCCATAAACCAGTCTTTTTGGCAAGTGTACACGTTGCATTCAAACAATGCGATGCTATAAATATTTTTGTACATGTGAGACCCTTTCCCACTTTTATGATCTCTTGGGGATACAGTCCTAGAAGCAGTATTTCTGGGTCAAGGAATATGTGCATTTTTGTAGCCCTTTGGGCATAGAGATTTGTTTCACCCCATCATTCTATGGGTTTTATAGCTCCAGAATTTGTTTAAAGTCATTTTTACAGATATTTTGGGGCCCTCCTTTCACTCCACCACCTTGGCTCCTCCCCCACAATTATTTTTCTTCAAATGTGTATTAGAATCATGCTTAAAGACTTAAGAAAGATTTATGATCACATCACTGTGGGTACTTCTTCCATTCTCTTGTGCTTTCTCATTCTTATCTATGTATTTTTGTTAAATCACTATGGGGAATTTTCCCAATGACCTTGAAATCTTTCTCTGGTTATTTTTAATTGCTTAAAGTTATTAGTATGTGTTCACTGTGAGAAATAAATATTATTTTCTTGTATTTAGTAACTAACTATTGACTCAAGACTAAAGGTTTTCGCCTTTGTTCTTTTCAACTAGAAACCAATGACTGTGGGAAATCACTTTTAATGATTTTCCCAGGCTATTAGATCCCAAGATGTAATGAGATAGTAAAAGATACTCTAAGTTTGGACTAATGGGTATATTCCTGCTCATTTTGTTTGCTCAGACAGGTCATGGAAAGTGTTAATTTTCCCTTTTGTCAAAATAGGTGATGTGGAAATTAATGACTCTTTGGCCAAGATTTGGGTGACCCAAGTCATGTCCCCAAAGACATTCATTTAGTATAGCCCACCTCCGATTGTGTTAACCAATCAAATTTGATTCCCCCCTACCTCAAAAATATTTACTTTTCAAAGTTCATATAAACTGTGAGCCCACCATTATTAGGGATCTTTAACCTAAAGGAGATGGCCAAATGTCCACAAATTGATAAATTTTATCCATAAACATGCTGGCATAATTAAGGAAATGATTAAATTACTCAGGAATCATGTGTCTTGAAGGCTTTTAACCACAACATCAACTTATGCTATAATCTACCACTATCCTTCATTATTGTTACATTATCAAAACATGCATTTTCCTCCTGTGTATCTTTTTTAATGGATATATCCCTTTGATCCCATATTCCCACTTATCCCATTAATTCCTATTCAGAATGTTGTGGGTTGTTTTTCTTTTTTACTTTGACCTTTTAGGTTGTAATTTGATTTTCCCAAGACACCATAGCATTATGGAAACAATGATGGATTTATAATCACAGAACTAGGGTTTACATCCATGTTCAATCCTTCCTCCCTTCATAAATATGGGTATGACTTCACTGAATACCAGTTTATTTACCTGTGAAATGAGAGAGTTGTACTAAATCAGAGTTTTTCCCCCATGACTCCAGAAGTAAACTTGGATGGGAAAAAAAAATAATCACATATTTATTTTCATTAACCTTTAGTTTCCTTTGTAATCATAGTGTATATCTTTAAAAATATTATTCTTAGAAGTCCTTAAGTTTCACCAGATAGCTAAAGAGTTTCATGACACACAGAGAAAGTGAAAGACCACTGGACTATATAATCTCTAAATATTCTTGCATTTCTTGATTGTTTCATTTCTGTTCAAGAGTCCATTTCTATGGGACTTTGCTGATTGCGGAGAAGAAGAATTCGTGGTGGACAATGTGAGAGTAAACATTTTCAGTTCTTGGCCAGTTCTCTTTGGGAATCTCCAAGCAAGAGTCCCCTTTAAGTTTTCTTTTGAGTCTCTTCAGAGTAATCCCTTTGGCACTGTTCAAGTTTAAAGATTTCTTTAAGCATTGAGTTGGGTTCTAACTTCAAGAGAAAAGTGCAAGTGTCCAACATCACTTCAGATTGCCAAAGGAAAAAGATTATGGAATGTCATGAGAGGAGCAGGTTGTCTCCATCATGCCTCTATCCCACAGGTTGTTACCCTATGGAATTTTGAGATTTTTCTCTTGTTTGAGATTCAGGACCATCTCTCAGTTGGATTTGCTCTCCTTGTGAGAGTTCTTTATATTCATTTTGGAATTGTTATTTGGTGGAAAAGAAGTCAAGCCTTAGATATAGGGCTTAGGGATTCCCTTCCCCTCAAAATGACAAAGTGAGCAAAAGTTACCTCAAACCCAATCATATCCCTGAGAACAATAATATTTAAGGAATACATAGATATACTTCTAATCCAACACCCTCTATCTCTGAGGAGAACAGACTTGTGGTCCCTGGCCCCAACCTCCTACTTGTTATCCTGGCAATAATGAAACATTTCCTTAGAGAATAGTTTGGGGAAAAGAAATTATTCCTCATTGTTCTGAACCACACAAGGACAGCACCTTACCACACATGGTGCCTAACTACTCATGTAGGATCTACTTCTTTCAGTACTCCATCCCTTATGTGTCTATTATTGCTTGATATCCAGATAAACAGCATCACTGGAAGAATACTGGTGTTATAGCAATGGATATCTATAGCAGTGAGTAAATTGAAATCATTTAAGACTTGATGAAATCCCCTAAGTTCAATCGTGCCTAATCTCCTCTTTACCTCAGTTTTGATCTCAAATCATTGCCAACTCTATCATTAATAACCACGTATATGTGTGGAAAAAAACACAGTCAAATATTCCAAGCACATACTCTGAGGAATCCATTATTTTTGGTTAGATTCAGCTGTCTTGAAATGTGACATTACCTTGGGTAACCTGGACTAACAAGTCCTGCTAATGTACATTGCTCATAAGGCGATATGAAGATTCCTTCATACATCTGGCATTTAATTTTGCTTTTGCCATAATTATAATGGCATTCGTCCAATCTTCAACTAGATGTAACTCCTGTTAACTAATGATCGAATTCTCTATCTTTCATTGATTCTGAAAAAGGATTGGGGAATATGTGAATGTGATGGCGGAATTCCAATCATCACAGCTGTTCCTATGAGTTCTTTGCTTTGAGAAGATGGTTGTGGTTTTCCCCCCAGACTTCCATAGTTCCAAATTCAACTTTCTGTGCTGACTTTCTAGTCCCAAATACTTTTTCCTATTGAGATTCTGCACCATTGTCTCTAAATATTTTCCCCCATAGGTTATTGTCAGAGACTTTGAGCTCGACTATTACTCACCTCTGATATCATCACTAAGTAAATTATAAAAAGGGGAGAAAGTATCCAGTTTCTGATGTGATAGGAAATGTTGGTTTGCCTAAGTTAAAAATTTGTGATTGGGGACTAGAAAGTAAGGCACTTACAAAAGTGTTATAATGACTCTAAAGTATTAAAGGCAAATAAACGACAAATACATATCATTGTTTAAAATGATCCCAAACATTTGTAGGCATTAAATTGAGAATTCAATACTTCTTGTTCTGCATGCTAAATCACACTGTATGGTAGAAATCACATTTTCAATGTACTTAACATGCAAATCTTCATTCACCGCTGTGTCATGACTCTTTTTTCCCCTGGTACCAGGAATTTGAAACTAGTGAAATTGTGTTTGTCTAGATACAAAGAGTTCTTAACCAAGGTCCACAAGCCCTCAAGGGATATACGGATAGATTTCAGGGGTTCCAGGAACTTGACTGGGAAAAAATTATATATATATATATATATATACATATATATATATAGTTATAGATATAGATATAGATATTCACTAAGCTCTTCCTGGAATTTAGCATTTCCTTCAATTATTTAAAAACATTATTCTCAGAGGTCTATAGGCTTCACTAGACCTTCAGAGGTGTCCATCACACACACACACACACACACACACACACACACACACACAGATGGGGGGAGAGAGAGAAAGAGAGAGAGACAGAGAGAGACAGAGAGAGAGAGAGAAAGAGAGAGAGAGAAAGAGAGAGAGAGAGATGCTTGGGGGATTTACGATATCTGCTATGTGCTCTCATAAATCCTTCACAATGGGGAAATATCAACATATAGAGATGCTTCTTCTAGATTTCTAGATACATTGTTGCCATTGGAGCACAAAAGCTACCCATTTACTACCTTTTACTTTCTCTATTCAATCAGTTCTCCTCCTCTTCCAGTTAGATAGCTTTTTAATCTTCCCTAGTATACTGAAAATGAGTCAACCATAACAAGTCACTCTTGGTATGGACTCCCTAGCTTATTCACTCTTACCATGTCCTTACATTGTCCTTTGGATCAGGCACAACACATGATTTTCAGAGATGGTAGTATTTTTTAACTTGAATAAATGGGGCATTACCAGGAAGCTATTAGTGTTAAATAATTGGGCATTTATTACAGAGAGAAGTTGGGGTCACAAAAATATTAACTAGTTTCTCAAATGAAATTGAGAGCACTTTTGTCACCCTGTCCAACTCTATATACAATTGCCCTTCATAAGTGCTGATTCAAAATATCTGTGCATTTTTTTTTGATGGGGGAAGGGAGATCTGTTATATCAACTGTATAGAAAACTGTCATTGTGGCAACTCCCTCCTCCAATATTTGAAAAGCCTTTCCTGATTCCCAAATGCACAAGCACATCTTCTAGTGGATAGTGTGCTACATTTAGAGTAATAAAGACTTGGATATGAATCCTGCCTCAGACAATGTGTGAAATGTCTTTGGACTTCAGGTACTTCATCTATAAAATAGGGAGAAAAATAACACCTAATTCACATAGTTTTGTGGAGGATCAAATGAGATACTGTGTACGAACACTTTGTAAATAAATATGAGCAGCTATGTTTATGTTCATTCTCTGCCTCATCAAATTGCCTGATACTTGTTCATTTTCATATTAGGAATGCAAGATCCTTGAAGAAAGGGTGAAAGGTATATTTTATCCTGTCATTATATCCTTTTAGCTTAGCACAACACTTAGCATGTAGTGGCTTTTTTTATTAGATACATTATAAGTTAAGCTCCTGTGTTGCATCTTCTATAAAGGATTACTGATCCATGCCCCACTACCACCCCAACCCAGCTGTTAGTTCACATTTCCTCTTCAAAGCAACTTCTACATATTTATCTGTGTGCGTGCATATTGTATTCTTGAAGCAAAATGCAAGCTGAGGTGAGCAGATATTTTATTTCCATCATTGTTGATTGTTAGCTAACACAATTCCATGCAAAGAGCAGATGCTCCATAAATGTATCTTGAATTGAGGTGAATTATTAAGTGAAATTTCACATATTTTGTCATCTAGAAAAATGTATGCTTTCTTAGCTGGTCTTCCCAGATTTGGCAACAGACCCACTAAAAAGAACTTTGCCAAGGTTGTAGGTTGAGATGTGGAAGAGTATCTAACATTTCCCTCTCTCTACTGGATAGGCCTCTTTAGTTATTTTCCATCAATATTTATTGCATCTTCTCTAACTTTGGGGTCATCTTAAATTGTAATATGAAACACAATTTATTTTTTAAAAGACATATGCTAACAATCAGCAACTGAATTGTGAAAAGTTAAAAATCTGTTCCCATTAATAGAAATCTCTTTGGAAGTAGCTATCCTTCCTTAAATAGTGGTCATTAACAATGATCATCAAATACTATCACTTCGGGTCAGACGTTCTGCCTCAGGCATGGTCTATTAACCAAATACAATCACTTAAATGCAATATCATAGCTTTTTGGATGTTTCATTCCTGAATTTATTTGCCGTCTCCCTCCTAGATCATGCTGCTTTTTCTTGTGCTTAGTAATCAAAAATTCTGCAGCTTCTTTCAAGCCTGCTCCCCCTTTATTTATTTTTTAGGTCTTTTTCATGAGCGGTTAACTCAATCCATTTGCATTTTTATTTATTCCAGAGAAGCTGTGCTCCTTATTAGCCTGATAAACTAACTCTGAGATATGTTTCTACTGCCCATGGCTCCACTCATTGGGTGGGGAGGGGAAGAGAGGGAGAAGGGGAATGCTGAAGTTTAATTTGCACCTTTCCGAGAAAACATATTATTGTAAAAGTCTCTCTAGTGTTGGTATATTTGAACTTACAATTTAGTTTCCAAAAGTGGGCCCAGTGGGCAGAACTAGCAGCAATGGGTGCAAATTCTAAAGAGGGCTGGGCGTGTTAAATGTAATGAATTCATAAGCATTAGAATAATCTCAAATTGAAAAGGCTACTGCAAGAGATAATGGATTTCTGTTCACTAGATGTCTTCACACAAAAGTTAGAGCACTGTTCAGAAATGTTAGATTAAATTATTTTAGAGATCGCCTCTAATTCAAAAATTCAGATTTTTTTAAAGATTACCATTAAATTTTCTTTCAATAAGAATTTATTAAAAATCTATTATGGACAAGGCAATAGCATCTTAGATTTTATTGTGGAAAACAAAGAAGCACATATAAACATAAATATATATATATAAATATAATATATAAAATAAATAAAAATATCAATATCAATATAAAATATATATAGAAATTTCAAGGAGATTAATAATAATTGAGAAGATCAGGACGAGTTTACTACATAAAGTGACATTTGAGTTTTAATGAATAGAAAATGCATGTAGTCATTTCTCTTTGAAATATTTCCATTTGTACTATATGCAGACATCACTTGTACATACATGTCCATATGCAAGCAGGAACAGAACCAGCTATTCCACATTCTCTTTCTCTACAGTTTTGCTTCATGGCATCCATGAAAAGATGAGAATTGGTCTCTTTGTGATTCACTTTTTTTGTATCTAGGTGATGTATTCATTGTGCTTCTTAAACTGTGGGTCATGACTCCATATTTGGTCATTGTAAAACATTTCTGAATGTGCAACAACCAAAAATTAATAAAAAATCAAATTCATAATGAATCCAAGGTGTGTCTGGCAGTGGTTACACGTGTTGCAATGGACAACTTCTATGCAGCCTTTGTTCTCTACACACAGTCTGTGCACTTTTCACTGCACATGACCTCACACCATGCAACACCAACAAATGTTGCCTAAAAGCAAAACCAGGTCATGAGTGGGAAAGTTTAAGAAACACTGGTGTACTGGATAGAGCTTGATACTTGCAATCAGGAAAGCCTGAGTTTCAATCATTACCAGATACTTACTAGCTTTGAGGTCCTGCTAGGTAATACATATACATATAAATATGTATACACATGCATACACACACATATGTATGTATATATGGATATACACACATACATATGCATATATGTGTGTATGTATATATATGCATATATGTGTTTATGCATAGAGATAAATATACAAATGTGTGTACATACACAAACATAAACCTATATGTCATGTATATATTCACATTCATACATACACACATGTGTATAAGTGTGTGTATAACTTTTCAAATCTTAAAATGTTGTATAAATGTTAGCTATCAGTATTATCGTCTAATATCTCAATTAAATTTATTTTTCTATCGTCAATGTGGATCTATCCTGTGAATGATTTTCCACTTTTTCTGAAGGAATTAGTGAAATTAGCTTTTGACATACAGATAAAATACAAGCAGCTTTCAAACTCATGTTCATTGTGATACTAGTTTAACCTGACAGAAAGGTGAAGATCTAGTACAATTGGGTAGATACATTTTTCCCCCTTTTTTTGACACCAGATTTATCTTTGAAATGACAAATGGGCTTGTAAACCAATGTCCTAGGCAACTCTTAACAAGAACAGTTTAATTGGATTTAAGAAATATCAGACCACTACAAAATGTGTAAGATAGAAGAAACATGCTTGTCATTTTCTTACAGTCAAGACTAGTGTGCTGAGCTTAAGTTTCTCAAATATGGATAGATAACCTGACCCAGCAAAAACAAAACAAAGAAACAAAAATCCTTGAAAGAGCTGTTTTTTGTTAACATCAGGGAGAGTAAGGAAAGGATGTTGTATGACTGCAGTCTGTACCACAGAAGTAAAAAGAAAGGAAATTAAAAAGATGATGGAAATGAGAGCAGGCAGCCCAATCACAAGTGTCTGGAAAAGAAACAGTGAATGGGAGGATGTGAGAGAAGTACCTGAAAAGCTGGCTCGGGACAGAGGAATAAATGATCCTGCCAATTTTCCCCACTGATAAATGGGAAAGCTGGACATAAACTAAATACGATGAATTCAAGTACCAATTGTTTAAGAATTGTTGTGAGAATCAAACAATATAATAGCTAGGTGGTGAAGTGGATATAGTATTAGACCTGGGGTGGAAAAGACCTAGGGAGGTGTTGGGAAAAGTGCATTGTTTGACTTGCAAGAGCACATTGTTCAATAAAATTTGTGAATCTTTCTATTTCAGAAACTGACAAATAAAAACCAGGAATTAATTTATTTGTTTTAGTTGACTAAGCCTAAAAACGTGTTAATAACCGTTAGCAAATTAAAATTAAAAGGTTGCATGGACATTTTTTTAAGAAATCCCAGTGGTTAAACATTTATTTGCCCATACTTTTTTTGTATTTCTTGATTAAACTCAGCAGGGAAACAGTAGAAATATTAAAGGAAAAACACCATCAGACTGGACACCTATTGACTAGAGGCTAAAATTAAAAATAATAAAAAAATAACAGTAACAATAATAACAGACATACACATTGTGCTTTAAAGTTCACAATATCCCAGGGAAGCTCTTTGTTCAAATCCAGCTTCCACCACAGGAGATGTGTGACCTTGAGCTATTCATTTATCTGCCTCAGTTTGCTCATTCATAAAAATTGAATGATAGTAGAATCAACCTCCCAGGATTGATGTGGAGCTAAAATGAGACTTGGATAATATTTCTAAAGCACTTTGAAAATCTTGAATTAATATATAACTATGGTAATGTGCTTTGTAAGTCTTATAGATCATCGTAGTATTATTAACAATGACCAGACATACCGGTCACACAGAGCTCTTCTTTTCAGCAAGAAATTTCTACCCACGCTGAAAATTGCTGAGAATAAATTTTCAGAGTACACTGAGTTATGATACTGGAGCAGATTATAGAACTGTGTCTATACTTCCTTTCAAAAACTGGAGAATGATATAGATATTATGGTATGTGAAAATGAATAATAATAAAGTAAAAACATTATCAGTATATTAGAATTTTGTGATGTAGAGGGAAAAACACTGAATTTAGAGTTTAATTAGTTTTGCATTGAGGTATTCTTAACTACTTACTACTTGTATTACTATGAGCTGATCATTTAACTTTTCTGAACATCACTTTTTTGCATATAAGAGGAAGGTGTTAGACTATGATCTCTTAGTTACCTTATTGCTATAATTCTATATTTTATATCTATAAATTCTAAATTACTATGTTTGTCTTTTTATTTCTCATTCTGTCTCTATCTCTGATTGATCATTAACTGTTTGATATAATCATCAATTGTAGATTGCTCTTCCTAGTGGGGAAAGTATCCTTTACATACAGTGTTTAAAGGTATGATCGTGGTGACCTAGCAAACAAGGTGAGTTCTGTGGTGGGAGGGAAGATGAAACTATTGAAGTAAGAGTGAAGACATGAAACACAGTTGGAAATTAAAAAAAAATTCTCGTTAAGGAATTTGCTAATGTTGAGTGCAAGGTCTTTACATATTAAAAAATAAACAGACCTAAGTGGGGGCTCTCAAGCAAGATAACTTGACCTTTGCTTCAAAGATACTACCTGAGACACTAATTAAACTTTGTCTAGTATAATAATTCAATAAATATATGAGACAACATAAAATAGCTTTTTCAGTAAGCACACACAAAGAAAATCTTTATAACAATATCTGGTTTTTCAATAATTCTGTAAAGGTTTCAAAACTCTTCAATACATGATTTAATTTGATTCTCACAGCTTTCCCCATGAGTTTAATAGTATAGATATTATCTCAGTTTACCAAATTAAAAAAAGGAACATGGGACTTAAGTGATTTGCCCATAAACACACGGTTAATAAACATCAAGACACTGAACTTTAAAGCAAGATTTTCTTGCTAAAGGTTGAGCCTATTATCAACTCCCTACAAGCCTAAAAACAGCTCAAGACCAGGGAGGACTGATAAATGTTTAATAACTGGCTGACTCCAGAACACCGTTGGAAGATAATATCATGGTTAACACATCAATTTTTTTTCAGTTGACTGATTAAAATGTTATCAGAAAACTTGATTGACAAGATATGATCTTTTGTACATAGTTCTCCAATCTAAAAACCACAAGAGAAGGAAATATGCACAAAATTGAGAGTTATTAAAGTTGATTCCACAAAATAAGAAGGCATATTCACCAACACAGGGCAATGCCTCAAAAAATAACATTAAAAAATTTAAGTACTTTGAGTGTCTTCTGGCCTTAAAACCAGGCTAGCTTTTGTGCAAGGGATACAGAACTAAAAGCCTATCTCAGCATCAATCCCTTTTCCACAGAATTTCCTCAGGGTGGAGAACCACCTGGGTTCTTAAGTTCCCAGGGCCTAGGGAAGATGAAGACTTGGTCTCAAGGGTCTGTTTGGAAGATAGGGTGATAGAGGAAGAGAAATAGATAAGAAGGAAGTCAGAAAGAATCTGCTGGAAATAAAACATAAAGGTTGAAATGAAATGGTGGAAAAATTCTAGGAGAGAAAAGCTGAAGATAATCTTAGCTCCCAAGGAAATATATTCTGCAAAATTGAGACAAAACATTGGAGCAGTCTTACAAAATAAGAAACAACCTGATAAAGAGAAAGGATATAACTTGGAAATGTTACAAAGAAGATAAATAGAAAGAATAAATAGATAAATGGGTACAGTTATCCAGAAGAGACTAATAATAGCAATAAAAATCTTTTAGGCTTGCAAAGTACACTACATGTTATCTCATTTGACACTGTGATGAAATTCTCTCCTGAATCACTGCCGTGTCAAGGGGGAGAGGGAGGGGTGGGGACAACTTGCAGAGCTCAATGAAACTATGAGTTAAGCTGGGCAGTTACCCAAGATGTCACAGTGGAGAGTTCTGACAAATGGCAATCCACAGCAAAAGAAAATAGTGATCGCTCCAGTATCTTTGCTAAGAAAAAAACATGGTCAAAGTTGGTGTTCCTTTGACCATGGGGTCATGAAGAGTTAGAAATGACTAAATGACCAATGAGTAACAACAGGATTTTTTTTCATGTTTTCTAGGCCAGAAGGGTCAAATCCATGGGTACTCTATGTAATGCTAGAATTAGATTAAAATATTTAACAAAATTAATCAAAATATAATCCAATGTTGATAATGTTCATTTGTGGTTTTCTTTGTCAATACAAGACCTAGAGGCATGCATTTCTATTTGACTTTGACACCACTATTTCAGGGTACTCATACACTTATTCGTGTGTGTATACATACATATATGCGAATGAAATTATATTACAGGTACACACATAATCACCGAACCACAGCAGCAACAACCAAAGACTAGATAGATTTATAAGAAGACATTAAAAAGTAATAGGAAAGGAAGAAGAGTTAAATTCATTTCTTGTAGACTGAATCTTACATCCCCATATAAATAGATCAATACCCTTTCTTAGAGGAGATAACAAGAGAAGGAATCAATCAATCAGGGATGAGCAAAGTAAGAGATAGAGGCCACACACCCCAACCCAGTGTGGGAGAGAGAAAAGAAGGAATAATAATGAAAAAACAGGTATGGAAAATAATATGGTACAGAATAATAAAAGATTGACATGGAAAAAGGACAAGGCAAAGTAGAAATGCAGGAAAAGTATTAGGATATGGGAATTAGAATGTGTTCCCTAGAGATGAGGGAAAAGGTTGAGATTTCCATGGTAAAAAGCAAAAGAATTTTATTTGTGTATTGATAAGGGTTTTATCTGAATGAGAATAAGCATAATAAAGTGTCTTCTCTGAGCATGGATTATGAGAGTGTATCTCATTTCAAAAGCAGATGTGAATGTCTCCCTGTGGGTAGACAGTATTCAAAATTGGGCTGTATATACCAACATTCAGTCCAACATAAAGTAAAAATGATGTTAGAGCCTAATTAATTTTTATATATAGTACTCAAAAATTAAAATCTGAAAGGGAATATAGCATAAAATTAGAGAAAAAATGAAATTAATTTGGAGGAACAACAATCTTGAGTCTCAAGGGATATACTATGAAAAAAAGCTTGAATAAAGGACTACTAATTATGGAAATCAAACCATATTTTGGAACAGTAATCATTAAAACTTTCCTACTAGTTACAAATAGAAAAGTAGAATGATGCTATAATTTAATAAAAATGAATATAGAACAATTTAAACCAATAGCCCAATACTCTAAAGAGTATTGGATGGACTCAAAATTTAATCAAAACAATTGGTGTAATAATGGAAAGATGAACAAAAATAATCTAAACTTTAGAAGAGCATCTTGAGTAATTTTATTTTTGGACCTGTGATTTCATTGGTGTAGGGAAGATGCATTGAGAAAATAGTAGGAAGTAAAGTCACATTCAGAATTACTTCCAAAAGGATAACATATTTGGAATCCCATCTTCCACAAAATAATAGAAATAAATGCAATGCCAAAACAGCTTTTAGAAGAAATGAAATCCAAGAAATATTTAGAAGGCTGTTCATTCCTCATTGATAGGAATGTCAGCTTAAAAAATAATTATACTTATAAATTAATTTACAGATTTTCACTATATTAGCCAAACAACCAAGAAGTGTTTTATAGAACTATATAGAATAATAAGCAAATTCACTTTGAAAAGCAAAAGTTCTGGAATCTAAAGGGGAATGGTGAACAAAGGGAGGAATGAAGGAAAATTAGCAATTCATTACTTTAAATTATGCTATAAAACATTATCACCAGATACTTACCCTCTGTGTCCACATTATATCTGTCTTGTAATGTTAACCAGGGGTAGAAAAAAATGATTCACTCTGATTTTTCTTTCTTGTATTTCCTTTAAATGTTTGGTGTGGTGCATTTTTTAGATGTTAAGTGGAACTTGGGGTGGACATAGGGACCTCACTATACTTCTTCCAAATATCCTGCTATATTGAAGACACCTCCAGCATTAATAGATTATTAATAGAGCTATAAGCATTCTGAAAAATCAAATGGGAATTTGGCTAGAGGATTTCTTGACCTGAAAATTATGTCTTAATTTTAATAAAATTTGGTTCCTGAATAATTTTCTGTATTTTATTTTATACACTGAAAAATTTCATTCTGAGAACGGTTCCATAGGCATCACTAGATTGCCGAAAGAATCCATGGCACACACAAGGTTAAGAATTTCCAAGTTAAAGCGACAAAAACGTCATTACTCATGGTCTTCAATAGTTGGCATAAACTCAAAGGAGGAGAGATAGGAAATTCTTATCTAAATATGCTGAAATACTCATAGTTAACACTTTTTTATACTGGTAAATAACTGGGAATAAAGAAGTACACTAACAAGAGTGAACAAAATTACTCTTAGAATAGATTAATATGAGGAATTAAGAGAAACATGAGAAATTTTATGAACTGGTGGCCAAGTAATATAAGCATATACTGAAACAACATCCATAGTGACTAAAACAAAGAAAATGAAAACACACCAAGAACTTGAACGCTGAAATTATGAGTGATATCCTTCCCTATTCCCTGGTAAAGAGATTAGGAAATATATCCTATTCATCTCATTCAGAGAGGTGAGTGATGCTACAGTCATGGAATGCTACCTAAACTATCACATACAAGAACAAGAATTATTCCACTTTTGTCTTTTTATCTCTGGTACCTTAATAAAAAACCATTCTTTATATGTAATAAGTGATGATCCATTGATTTATCTCATTGGATGGTCAAAACAAGTCTGTGAGAGAGCCACATTTGATATCATTGTCTGCATTTTACATATGAGAACATTGAGGTTTGTGAAAGGATTTACTCTGGTTTTTTTTAGGATGATTGAAAAATATACTCTTTGTTAATGGAATTGTGATGTTTGAACATCACATTTCATACAGGACCAATCTTTCTAAACGGTAATCTTTAGATTCTCTACTTCCCTGGTTTATTGACACTATTCAGAAATTCTGAAAACAATTTTTGTATTATCTGCCACATTGTTGCATTTATTTGTTTAATTTTGAATTTAATAAATAAAACAAGCATTTCCATAACATAATAGGATAGAAAAAAATAATGATCACATGAAACTGCAAATCGGTTATGTAAAACTTGCTATTACTTTTCAATATATTAAAGTTATCATATAACTTCTTTCTTTTTTTTTTCTTCTATCTACCCTAACTACTTCTATTTATCAGCTGTTTCTCTGGATGCAGATAGAATCCTTCATAGGTCTTTTATCAGTAATTTGGGCATTTATAGTTGTCAAAATGACTTAGTCTCTCAATGTTGCTCTTGAAATAATATTGATTTTACCACATACAACACTCTTTTGGATCTCCTTAGTTGTCTTTTCTTTATTTTGTACAATTGTATACATATTTTTCTAACACCATCAAGTTTGTCATCTCTTATAGTGCAGTAGCCTCATGATCATAGACCACATCTTGTTCAGCCATTTGCCAATTGATGTTCATTCCTACAATTTCCAGGCATTTGTCACAATAAAGAGATCTGTTATAAATATTTTAAAACATATGGTGGTTTTTTTTTGGCCATAATCACCTTTGGAAACAGACCTAGTAGTGGTATTGATGGGTCAAAGCATATAGGCAATTAAATAACTCTCTGGGAATAATTCCAGGTTGCTCTACAAAAAGATTGCATCAGTTCACAGGGCAGAGCCAATATATTAAAAATGACCATTTTACCTAAACTGATTTATATATTCAATGTCATGTCAATTAAATTACCAAAAAAGCTAAAAAAATTAATGAGTTTAGAGTTAGAAAAAATGATACAATTCGTTTAGAAGAACAAATGTCAAGAAAATTAAAGGAACTAGTGGGGAAACTATGTAAAGGAAGGAGGTTTAACAGTACCAGATCTGAAATTATTTTATAAGGCAGTAATTATCAAAACTATCTAGTACTGGCTAAGAAATAGAAAGGCAGATCGGTGGAACAGAGTAGACACACAATCTACAGCAGCAATGACTTTAGTAACCTTTTGTTTGGCAAGTGGAAAGATTTAAGATTGGGGTATAAGAATTCATTATTTGGCAAAGGTTTTTGGGAAAACTAGAAAGTAGTCTGGCAGAAATTGAGTATAGACCAATATCTTACACCATTTACCAATATAATGTAGAGATGGATACATGACCAAGATTTGAAGAGACACGTTATAAGTAAATTTGAAGAGTATGGAACATATTGCCTATCAGACTTGTGGATAGGTGAATAATTTGTGAATAAACAAGAGATAGAGAGCAGTGGGAGGTGTAAAATTGATTATTTTGATTACATTAAATTAAAAGTTTTGTACAAATGCAACAAATATAGCCAAGATCAGGAGAGCAGAAAATTGGGAAAAAATTAGACAGTTTCTCATATAAAGATCTCATATTTCAAATTTCAAAACTTGTCAAATGTATAAGAATATGAGTCATTCTCCAACTGATAAATTTTCAAAGGATGTGAACAGGCAGTTTTCTGATGAAGAAATCAAAATAATTTATAGTCATATGAAAAAATGTTCTAAATCATTATTGACTAGGGAAATGCAAATTAAAATCAACCTTGAGATATCATTTTACAACTATCATATTAGCTTTAATGATTGAAGGGGAAAAGGACAAATGTTGGAGGGGATACAGAAAAATTGGGACACTAATTCACTGTTAGCAGAACTGTGAACTGATTCACATAATAGTACTAAGGGTTTTTTGGTAGGGAGTGTGGTTTGTTTGCTTTTTAATTTATATGCTCTGGGAAAAGAGGTAGGATCCTTAAGCCACCTATGGATATTATTTTCAAGTGTCTCCAGTAAAATGTAAGGGATACTAATGAGAAACTTTTGGGAAGATAGGAAGTCTAAAATCATCTGTCCCTTGAAATTCAAAAGTTTCTCCTCCAGCCAGAGAGGTAATGGAAAGGAAACTTGGGATTTTTGAATTTAGTCCAAAGTCCGTGTTTGAGATTGATTGTTTTTGCCTGTTTTGGAGAATTTTATCATTTGTTTTAAATAAGGAAGAGTGATGTAATTATTGAGTAAATCAATTTACATTATTTTTACTCTCCTCATCTATCTTGATGGAGTTTTCATTCTAAGAGAGTGAGGGGGCAAGAAGAGAGGAGACATTTATGAAAATATGATATAATAGTAGGTTTAAAAAACATCAAAGAAGGTCCAACACAAAGTATTATGAGAAATAAGAGAAGGGAAAGACTGGTTTTAGAGGCTTAAGAGAAAGAAAATCTAGAAAGTCTTCATGAAAAATGTGACTCCTAAGTTATGGAGTCCATTCTGGACATGTAAGATATCATAAACAAAAGCTCAGATATTTGAGAAGATTAGAGAATTGCTGATTTGCCCAGAAACTAGAATGTAGAAAAAGCAGTTGAGAAAAGGCTCAATAGATGGTGAACCATTTACATGAGAACAAGTTTGTAAGTATGATCACTGAATGTACTAATTTCTACCCCTAGATTTCCACAATTTTGTGATACGTCAAGCTTCAAATGATCTTCCTCATTGTCCCCATTCTAGGTATATTCTGTGAACTGGAGTTCCCTAAGTGTCAGAATCTCAGAGTTGGAAAGGGCTTCAGTTTCCATTCCTAAGCAAGAATATTCTCCACAATATACCCAAGTGGTCATTCTGCTCTTGCTGGAGTATTTCCTCTACTTAGGAGAAACCTATTTCATTAAAACTTATTCCACTTTGGGATAACAAATATGACTGTGAGAATTTTTTCCTTTCTAATCAAGTCTAAATTTTCTTTGCTGAAATTGTAACAATACCATTTATATGCTGCATTAAGATCTATAAAGAATTTAATGAAATTTTATATCATTTATCCTTACTACAACCTTGGGGAGTAGGTACAATATTATTATACTGTTTTACAGATGGGAAAATTGTGGCAAACAGAGGTTAAGCTACCTACCCAGGATCACACAGCTAGTAAATATCTTCTCAGGAGGCATTTATACTCAGGTCTTCTTGCCTCCAGGTCCAGCTCTGTATCTTTACCCATGTTGTGTCCTTTGACATAAAGCTCTAGCAAGCATACTTCCCGGGGATGTACACATAGATGATGAGGTTGATGCATGCACTTCCAGAGCTAGCTTAGTGTTTGGGAGGTTGTGGTGATAAAGTGCTGCAGCAAGAGGGGAAAGATGAAATGGTTACCTTAGGCTTCCTCCTTTAATAAAGCATCTGGTGATATCGATCCTCTACCTTCTTTAATAAGCATGAAGGGAAGGGCCTAAGGCGGAGGGGCCCAGGAGAGCTAAAGAGAAGGTATGAGTTTCAAAGCTGATGTGATCTTCCGGGAAGATGAGTTTTTGAAGGCAATGATGAAGTCCTGGAGAATAGTCAGTGTCACATAGCTAAGTAGGTTTCTGAGGCTAGATTTGAACTTATGTCTTCTGACTCCAGGTCTGGCATTCTGTCTACTGTGCCACCTAGCAAAAGTTACATTTTAACTCCACTTCTAAAGAGTTAGAGTTATCCAAAGTAGAATGGCCTGATTTAAGGGGTAGTAGAATACTTCCTACCATAGTTCTTCAAGTGGAATTTCACCACTTTTGGGGATGTTGATGGAAGGCTCTTTGAGTATCATTTGAACTGGATAATCAGAGTTTCTTAAGATTCCATGAAGTGAATATGTGTAGCAATAGCTTCGTATCAGACCTATGGTTTTGTTGAGATTTAGGTATGCTGGGACTCCAAAATCGAGACTCACCAGTCCTGTCATAATGAATTTGACCCCAACCTTCATTTAGTCAAAGAAAAACAAGGTATATTAAAGATCTGCCTTATTTGTCAGATTCTTAAGGAATCTGAACATTTGTACTGATAATACAAGAGGGCCAGATTGAATCTGAGTCACATTTAGTCTTTAATGATATGAATTCAGTTCACTTTTCCATGATTTTTATATTTTAATCTCCTTTATATATCTTGCTTTCTCAGTATTGACCTAATTTCCATTTATTGGAGAAAAGAAAATATAAGGTCCTTAAATTCCCAACATTGACTTAATTTCTGATTATTGAATATAAGATATGAGATATTTCACCACCTATCTCAATGCTGTGTCTAGCTTATTTACCATAGCTGGAAGACCACATTTCTACCTCTTAGAAAGCTAGGCATCCTTCAAAACTTTGTTCAACCACTACAGTCCAGAGCTTTTTCCTGAATCTCCTTATACAATCTCCCTGTATCTCTCCTTTCATTCAAACTCCTAAGAAAAGCCATCTACAATTGTGATGTTCATTTCTTTTTCATGACATTGATTTCCCTTGAAATATTTCTAATACCAGTTTTCAACTGGCACTGTTCTCTCAAAGGCAACCGATGATTCTTTAGGTTTCAAATCCAGTGATCATTATCTGTCTTCCTTCTTCTGGATCCCCTCTTCATTCTTGGACACTATTCATCATTCCCTTCTTCCTTCACATTTCAGGTTTATGGCACTTTCTAAATAAGATCAGTTCTGATTTCTCCAATTGCTACTGCCCTCTTTCCCATGAAATTACTTCATATTTATATTGTTATTACATGCCTATGTACATGTTGTCCTCTTCTATGTCTTCCTTTACCTCTTGATCAGCAAACTACAAGCTCCTTGAGGGCTGAGATTTTTTTTTTTCATCCTCAACATCTAGCACAATATCAGGCATAAAATATGGCTGTAAATGTTGGTGAATGCAGATATGCAGTAATCTATAAAATGAGAAGGTTTTATGAAATTATTGCTAAATTTTCTTCCACACTAATGGAGACCCCAGTGATAACAAGGAAGACAATGTTACTGGATGAAATTAGATCTAAGACTAATGGAACCTTTAATTCTGATATCACATCTTGCCTTTCTTAATCTAGAATTTCCTGATCACTGGTACCTAGCTAAGCTCCAGGTAAGAAGTAAAACAAATACAAAGAATTATTATCATTTTTTTAGTACTGGGGAAAACACACTCATATTTATAATTCATTATTGGAATTGCATTGTAAACTGTATTAAAAACAGACAGGTGTGTGTTTATTTGATTGTGTGCTTATAGTCACTCTTGACATGTTCAATGACAAGCTGCAATTTTGCAGACAGCATTTATTATTGGATTTTCTTTGACTTACTTTGAAACCTCAGATATTGGTCAGTGACAGTGGCATTATGTTTATCTACATGGCCTAAAAATCTAATCTAGTGAAAGTGACAATAATTGGCTATGTGCTCCTAGGATGGAACTGTTATCAATTTGGAGCAATTGATGTTCTCAGAACGTTACACAGAGCACAAATGAATGCATTGTTTATGAGGAATAGCTGACTATTTGTATAAATTACAAAAGGATTCTTCTCTGTAACTGGCAGTTTACTTCCACATAATGATGCCTAGGCTTTTGTCCTGTCATGATCAAGGATCTTCTTTAAAAAAAAAATAGCAATTATCTTAGGATACAGCTAATTTAAGCCAATTGACAAAATCCCCAATTCTTAGTCAGAGAAGCCCCAGACATCCCAAATGAGTCAAATAATTAAAAATAAAGTAGGTGTGAACAAGATTTTAGTCACTTTGAAAGGATCATAGAGACTTTGAATCATTAAAGGAAACTTAATATGCTACATGGGAAATATCTTGTGATTGGTTGAAGGTAGTCATGGCACTGAAGGTCTATGGATAAAATAGCAATTTTGTGCAAGAATTCAGTCATTGAACCAATGAATCTTTATCTGAGGAATGGTAAAATTCTGAGGTTATGAACACATGAGAGAGGCAACTGCCTTCTTGAAGTCAGGAGGAATATGTACTCTCTCTCTTTCTCTCTCTTTCTCTCTCTCTCTCTCAATCTCTCTCTCTCTCTCTCTCTCTCTCTCTCTCTCTCTCCTCTCTCTCTCTCTCTCTCTCTCTCTCTCTCTCTCTCTCTCTCTCTCTCTCTCTCTGTCTCACTCATTCCTCTACTTTTCCCTAATAATCTTTTAGGGAATGCACTGGTGGGAGCTCATGAATGACAGTACTACAAATCTTAGTAACCCTTGGAGTTGCCCCTAAAACTTAGAGACAGTAATTGGCAGCCACTCTCTGGGGACCCAGAAAGCCAGGTCAAGGGTTAGTTAGGGAAATAGCCCTCAAAAATATGTTATAAATACATGCTGTTACTTAACCTTACAATATAGAATTGAAATAGTCCTCAACAGGCCCCTGGTTCCAGAGATATAACTAACTTAAGAGTTACTACACACTTTAGAGTTGAGGTTTGAGCATATGCTCAAACGATACCATAATGACAAGTATTCCACATTTTACCTACCTGCTTGCAATCTAGGCTGATAGGACAATTAAGGAGGACACAATTAGTGTCACATTTTCATGGCATCCTTCTTTTTGCCTTGTTTCAATGCCTTTTATGGACTATAGTCAGCTCTTTCGCTTCATCTTTGCTCAACTATATATATATGGTTGTCTACTCTGCCTTTCGTATCTCTTCCCATACCGTGTGCCTCACCATACACAATTTTTGCATATTTGCAAACATTAACTTCATGTGATGAGGAGTGTCCTCTACAATATTCAGCACCTATCCAAAGACTTCTAGTGAAAGTTTTACATTTTTCTAATCAGAAATTTACATCTTTCTAGTCAGGGTAGTCTTCCCATTCAACTTTTGGAAAGTCATAATAGGTCAGAGAATTTTCCTTATATAGACTCAAAATATGAATCTCTTATTTTTGTTCCATAAGGTTACAATAGAACAAATGTGATCATTCGGACAGTCACCTGATGGACTTTCAGATATGTGAATATAAATAAATTCCTGTCCTCTTAATTCTTCTTAAGTAGTTATTCATGGCTATACATTTCTTTAATTTCTCGATCTGACTTTCATATAGCATGATTTCCTATTCCTTCACCATCCCAGTTGCCCTTATCTAGACATACTTTAATACATTAGTGTCCTTCCTGAAACAGTACACTTTGAAATGAACATATTTCCAGTATGAGCTGACTGGCATTGACTGGAGGATTGCCGACATATATGTGTACGATTGGAAGAAAGAGTATAAAAAATAAACTAGACCGATTAGATAATACTTCATATGAGAAACAGAATCTTAGCATTTTGATAGACTGAAAGCTCAACAGGAATTAAGTATCTGATTTGGCAGCCAAGAAAGGTAATGCTCTCAGCAATAGAAAGGCATACTGTGCAGAACAAGGAAAAAGATTGTCCCATTGCTCTATGTGCAGGTAAGATCACACTTGGAATATTTTGTTTATTTCTGAATACCACATTTTAGGAAGGACATTGAAAATCAAGTGTGTACAGAGAAGTATAGCTAGGATGATACAGTGTCTAAAGATTATGTCCTACTATGATTAATTGAAGGCCCCCATCATTTTGCCGGAATAATAAAAGACTTGGGGTAGAGCATGATAGCTTCCTTTATAGATTTGTAGGACTAATGTATGTAGGACAAGCTTGTTTGTTTGTGTCCCTTGACTGGCTGCCTAAGAAATGACTTGAAACAATAAGTGGAAATTAAGGAGGACAATTTAGACACCCTTGAGGAAACACTTTCTAACAATTAGACAGGTTCTTGGAAGCTAGTGCTTCTTCATCGGTGGTAGTTGTCAGCTTGAGATTGGATGTCCACTTATTTGTCAAGGGTATTACAATGGGACTCAGGTATACATCGGATGGAGTGACTTGTCAGGTATCTTCAGACTTTGACATGTGTATCTATAGGGAGAGTGGTGAAGAAGTTAGAATGGTAAGAAATCCCTGTGAGTCTGGAAACTGACACATTGATGCTGAGTCAGAAGCAGGAGAAGTAATTACTGAATAATCACCATTGCTCCTTCATAAATCGTTGGAGCTTCAGTGTTTGTCATGACTATGTTAAAACTTTGTTGTTGGTCATTCAGTCAGTCTGACTCTTTGTGACCCTGTGGACCATAGTATGTCACTACTGTCCATGGGGTTTCTTGACAAAGGTATTGGAGAGGCTTGCCATTTCCTTTTCCAGTTCATTTTACAAATGAGGAAACTGAGGCAAATAGCATAAAGTAACTTATCTAGGCTCACCCAACTAATAACTGTTTGAGACTGTGTTTGAACATTAAAGATGAGCCTTCCTGATTCTAAGCCCAGTGCTATATCCACCGTGCCACCTAGCTGCCTCAATGTTAAAATTACCAAGCACAGGGCAATAAAGTGAGCATTGGGATTGGGGTTGGAGATCTGAGTTTGAACCCTTGATGTAAATTTTGTCAGGTTTCTGATTTTGTAAAATTTGCTTAAAATCTTTGAATCTTTTGTTTTTCTGCACAATGGGAATAAATAAGATATTTAATGTGGGCAGCTAGATGGCTCAGTGTATATGGTATTAGGCCTGTCATCAGATAGACTCATCTTCATGAGTTCAAATCTGACCTCAGTCTAGGTATGTGACTCTGCACAAGTCACTTAATCCTGTTTGCCTCAGTTTCCTCATCTGTAAAATGAGCTAGGGAATCAAATAGGAAATTACCTCAGTATTGTTGCAAGAAAACACCAAAAGGGATCATAAAATGTTAAACATGACTGAAATAACAAGAGATATTTCATTGCATATTTTCCTCATTATTGTGAGAGTAAAATGAATAAATAGCCTTGTTAAGGGTCAAGCTATAGATAAATGTGAGTACTTCATTAAGTAATTATTACACAAGGATTAAAATAGTATAAAAATTTTACTTTGGAATATCAAACTATTCTAATTTACTGCAGAGTTTCTTTGGGTATTCATATTGAAAACTGTCCAATTAACTAAAGGTACATTCTGTAAGATTTTTTTTAACTTGTGCACGTATCAAAACGGTTAGAAACAAAATTAGCTTTCCAGTCTTGTACAACAGAAGCTTTAATCAGGCTGACATGTTAAAGAAGACTTTACTCACAGACAAAGGTTATTTTGACAAAGCCAAATTAAAGTCTGAGCTGGTGTTGCTTTACAAAAAAGGTATTTTCTGTCCTTAGCAGTTGTTATGTCAATTAGCATGACTTCAAGAAGTGTTGGGAAAGGTAGTGACAAATCTAATTGGTACGCCTTGCTGGCCTAAGGTCCTTATGTTATTATTGGGGCTGTGGCTAAAGGTTTTGCTTTTAGATGAATCTCATCATGCCTTCACTGTGCAACACTCTCCATCAGTTGGGAGTTGAAGATAAATGTGAACTGTAATTCTGTTTGCATCTCGGCTTTTGGAAGGAATGGCTGTACCTACAGCACCTATTGAAGAATTGAAAATGCAAAATGAGCAGACTTAAATATAGATCACAATGGAAGAACAAATCGGTATAAATGGTTACTGAAAGATCCTTATGTACACATAGTCTAGTTCTCTTGTCTAGAATAAATCACAAAACGACGAAAGCTTTATCTGAATAAAACCTGTTGCTTCAGATTAAAGGGTGTCACAGGAATATCATAAAGTGAGGACAAATAGTAAATTGTACTAGAATAATTCCAGTACATATGACTATTCCAGAGCTATATGTTTGTGGAAGAAAATTGAATGTCTTATCATTCTCATAAGTAAATGAAAGATTCAATTATAGAAATTTAACTGCAGAGCCATCTATATCTGGTAGTATTTAATGAATACAATTGATGATCTGGTGATTATGGAATATAATAACATAGATTAAGGACATTCATCCAGTTAAAGACATTAGTAAAACTGTTGGCACATGTAGTTATACCATCTTTGAAATAGACAAAAATCTACAAATGACCTAAGCCAGTCAGCCTGTCAATAAAATGTGAAGGGCTTCTATCCCAGCTGCCAGGAATTTCCATTTTTTGTATGTTATCTAGTCATAAAAAAGTATTTCTCTACTCGTAGGAAAAAATTCTTAAAAACAAAAAATAGATAGAGCTAAGCACAGCTAGAGGAGGAAACTTGGGCCCATAGAAATTTTTTCAGTTTGAGTACTTGGACAATACTTTTCTCTGACATATGATCAGATATTTTTCTTGGGCATATGATTAGAGAGCTAGACTTGAAGTCAAGAAGATGTAGATTTGAATTCTACCTCATAATTACTGTGTGATGAGAAAAAAGTCATTAGACTTCTTTAAGTTTCCTAATCTATCAAATAATACCTATGACATAATTTTGAACACCACATAAAATAATAACTTTAAATCATTTTGCAAATAATAAAATGCTATATAAATGTGATTATTAGTGTTCTACTGTAAAACTCATAGTTTGCATTCAGCAACATGGGCTTTAATAAACCCAAATTTCCTTGAAAATCATATAACTCAGAATGGGTAAGGATTTTTTTCAGATTTTCACATTTTTTTTTCAAAAATTTTTTTTTTGAAAAAATTTTTCATTCAAAAAATTTTGAAATTTTTTCATTCATTCAAAAAAATTTGAAAAATTTTTCAAAAATTTCACATTTTTTCAGATGTAAGCCTAGGCATTGTGTAGACCACCAATTTTATTCTCTGGACTGGCTCACAAATCCAACCTAAAATCATGCTGGCAATCCTAGGATGCTCTGAGAGTCATGTTCCATACCACTGCATATGATTCACATCTCTTCCTCTTCTCTCCTTCTCTCTCTCCCTCTCCCACTCTGCTAGAGGCAACCTTGGTGTTGTGTGAATATACTCCTATTTTCTACAGAGTTTCTACTGTGAGCTTTCCTTTTACATAAAAAAAAAATCAACCAATCACAATGATAACGTTGTTGCTGTTCATTTATTTCAGTTGTATCCAATTCTCTGTGACCTGTTTGGAATACTCAAACATACTACAGTCAATGGTCATTTCCTTCTCCAGCTCCTTTTATAGATGAGGAACTGAGGCAAATAGGGTTAAGTAACTTGCCCAGAGTCACACACCTAGTAAGTGTTTGAGTCTGGATTTAAACTCAGAAAGATAAGTCTTTCTGACTTCAGGACCAGCACTCTATCAACTGCACCATCTCAGTGCCCTGTTGACTTTTTAAAAAACAAACAGATGTTTACTAAATGGTAAGGAAGGACACTGGCCCTGGAGTAAAGAATACCAGAGTATAAATCCATCCTCAGATACTTACTGGCTATATGACCCTGTGCAGCTCACCTAACCTTTGCCTTAATTCACTAGAGAAGAAAATGCTAAACTATTCCAGTATTTTTACAAGTAAAAGCTCATACAAGTTCATAAAGAGTCAGATATGACTGCAAAACTGAACAACAGTAAGGCAAATACTGTTGCAAACATATCGTCATATGGGGTGATACCTAATAGAAGGAAAAATGGGAATAATTGTAACATTCACTCAGTAGAATGCAAGAACAAAAATAAATAATCATAGTCCACTCATCACTCTGTTTTATTCTCTGACAGTGAATGTAGTGTCTGTGTCAGGAAAATGGATGTCTTATAAAATCCGATCAGATGGTCCTTTCGTAGTGAAAGTCATAAACCATGGGCAACATAAAATTAAGCTCAAAGGCCTTGATATCCTTGGTCCTGTCCATAGGGGACAATCAGACTGCACAGATGTGATTCCCTGTTAAGTGCTCCTCTTCTGATCTAAAGTCAAGCAGACAGTGGCTGAAGCAGTAACAAGATGTATCCCTCAACCATATTTGCTGTGTTGTTTAGAAATTATTACTCTTTCAGCAAATGTATTTAAACATTGGGTATATTCAGTTACATGTTACCTTAAACCAGAGAACTGCAAAGCACATCATGTTATCTCTTTGGGCAACATAGAAAAGCCCAGGTAACTCTTTACTCATTAAAGTTGTTTGTTTTCCCATCTCTTCCAGCAAAGCAAATTCCCTTCTCCAATGACTCATAATGAAACAGATTCAAAGATCACATTTACCTACCTTTTTTACCTTTCCAATCAGAAGAATAGTAAAGGTCAACCAGGCACCTGAGATTTCCCCTCACTCAGATTAAGTGGTACGAAGAAACAATAAGGTCAGAGAACAATAGAAGATGTTGTTCAGCCTCCATTTTGAAAGATAATGGATTTCACAGGATGATGTCTTGACTTGCACATGAACTGAATTTACATGAAGCAAAATTGCACAAAGTCATCAACTCCACTCTCTCTTTCAGAGCTCTTCAAGTTCAGTTGCAAGATATAAGTCAAGGTGCAGTTGAAGGTGACAGCTGCTCTCTAATGTACATAATAGCTAAGCAGATTTCTCAGTTGATCAGGGTTTTCTTCAGCCCAATGCCTTTCTTCTAGTCAGTCTTAAACATTTTTATTTACTATGTGCTAAGCCCTAGAGATACAAAGAAAGAAAAAAATCTCTACGCCCAAGGAGCTCAGAATGTAATGAAGGAGACAGTATGCAAACAACATTTTATAAGCAAGGTATTTACAACCTAACTTAAGTTTAATCTCAAGGAGAAAAAAAGCACTAATAATGAGAATAGAGTTAAAGCTTCCTGAATGAGTGGGACTTAGATGAGGTGAGTAGGAGTACAGTGAAGCCAGGAGGCAGAGATGAGAACAGAGTAAGTTTCAGGCATGGGAAATATCTTATATAAATATTCAGAGTTGGAAGATGAGAACCGCTTGAAGGATCATAGAGCATGTGGAGAAAAGTAAAGTACAAGAAGACTGGCAAGATAGGGAGAAGCCAGATTATTAAAGCACCTAAAAGATAAAACTTATTTTATATTTGATCTTGGAGATAATTAAAAAACAATAGAGTTCATTGAATGGGGACAGTGTGACATGGTCAAAATTACATTTTAGGGAAATCAATTTGACACTAGAGAGGATGGACTAGAACTGGGTGAAACTTGCAGCCAGGAAAACAGTCAGAAAAGTATTACATCTATCTAGCCACAAGGAGATGAAAGCCACCACCAAGGTGATTGCAGTACCAGATGAGAGATGGAGATGTATATAAAGGAATATTACCAAAGTAGAAATGACAGGAATTCACAACAGTTTAAATATAAGAGAGCATAAAAAGTTGAGGATGACACTGAGGTTGCAAGATTAAGTGGAAGTCGATGATACCTTTGACAGTAATAAGAAAGTTAGGAAGCTGGGACTGTAGAAGTCAAGAAGGATAGGAATTGAATAAAAGGCATTAGATCTGGCAGTAGAGTGATTGTTAGTAACTTTGGAGAAAGCAGCAATGGTTGAATGTTGAGGTTGGAAGCTAAGTTTCAAAGAGTTAAGGAGAAAGTGAAAAAAAAAAAAACTGAAACACCTATTCTCCCAGAAAAATAACTGGAGAAGAAACCTATCAATAGTCAAGTGTCTCAGCTGGAAGTACCTTTTCTCATCCCTTCCTGTTTTCTGTCCCTGGTTTCTTGTGACCTCCTCCTGCATTCAGTTTACTCTATTGCTTCCTTGGCTTGTATTTTTCCAAGGTTTCTTCTCTCTAATTTGTAATGACACAAATAAATGCCTCTTCATTAACACCAACCTTTCCCTAACTTATGATAAGAAAATCAACAATTCTGTTATCTGTAACGCTAACATTTCTTGTATAATCTTCTCATAGTCTCCAAATTATTATTTAAATGACAATTTCTCAGCTAAAACCTTCAACTTTTTGAAAATGATCAGATTCTAGAGAATTATGGAAAGATGGCAGAATAGATCAGAAAATTCCAAGCTCTCAAGATTTTTCCTCACAAAAGGGATGAAATAACTCCTCAGGGTGGATATTGAGCAGTAAAAGTAAATAATAACAGGGGCAGAAGAGGGGTCCTCCTGAAACAGCTGGAGAAAATCTGAAGAAAAGCCTCAGAATTAGCTTTGGTCTATGTGTAAACACTTCTTGGCTAGGTCTTAGGTCTGCTTAAACAACATGCAGCAACTTCTGGGGTTAGCTGGGCTGTGTCTGCCCCAGTAACAGGAACTTTCACTCTTGGGACAGTTAAGGGAACTGGGTGTCTATGCTACAAAAGATCAAGAGAACCTCTGCTGACAAGGAATGACAGACTCAGCTGTACTGCAGACATGTGGCAGAGCAAGAAAGAATCAGCATACACCTGGTGAGTGCAGAAGCGTTGGAGTGTGACACCACTGTCTATGAACACTTCCAGGAGTCTTGAGGTCTTGACTACAGTTCCAGGCCAAAAAAGAGAATTGAAGGATGGTCTGAAAGTAAAGTCAACATCTCCCACACCCCAGATGATGATAAAACTAAGTTACTACATATATATATGCATGTACACATGCATATATATATATATATATATATATACACATATATATATATAATATACAGGCAAAGAAGAAAGAATTCAATCATAGAGAGTTGTTATGGTAATAGAGAAGATTGGAATTCATCTTTAGAGGATACTGAAGCAAAGAAACTTTTTTCTATCCCAAAGAGTAACATCACATAGTCACCTGTTCAAAAAGAATTCATAAAAGAACTTTAAAAAGAGCTTAGAAGCGAATGAGACATTGAAGAAAAACTAAAAAAAAAAAAAAACAATCCAAGAAAAACAAGATAATGAAAAGAAAGCTAACCAATTGAAAAAAAAGATCTAGAATCTTAAGGAAGAAATTGGCTCCTTGAAAAATCAGAATTGGGCTAGGTGAAGTCAGTGAAGTTATAAGTAACCTAGAAAAAATAAAAACAAAATATAGAGAATAAAAAAAATAGAAGAGAATATGAAACCTCATAAGAAACATGACTAATCTGGAGGAAAAATCAAGAAGAGAAAACATAAGAATACTAGTCCTACCTGAAAGAAAAAGTACTTTTGATACAATAATGTAAGAAATAACTAAATGATTTGTTCTGGAGCTTTAGAACAAGAGGTGAAAGTAGAAAGAGAAAAAAATCCATCAATCACAAACTGAATTAAATCCTTTAAGGAAAATCCATAGAAATATAATAGTTAAATTCTGAAATCACCAACTCAAGGATAAAATATTATGAGCAACATGAAAATAAATTTAATATGTTCATACCACTATTAGAATCACCAAGACTTAGCAGCAGAGTCACTAAAAGACTGCAGGTATTGGAAATATATATACATCAAAGAGCAAAAGAATTGAGGTTCTGGCCAAAAATGTCATACCTGGAAAATCTAAACATAATCCTGAATGAAAAAAAAATGGACATTTAAAGAACAATCAGACTTTCAGGACTTTGTGAAAAACAAACAAAAAAAAAACCCGACAACTAAATAGAAGATTTGACATACAAGAAACAAGAGAAATACAAGGTATATACCAAAGACCAATTACAAGGAACTCAGTAAAGATAAATTGTTTAAATTTTAAGTATGTAAAATACAAAACAGATGTCTAAGATTATTAATAATTGGGTAGTTCATAAGAAAGATTGCAGTAGATTTCAGTATGATATGATTTTAAAAAAGTAAAACTGTTTAGGAACAGTGAAAAAAGAGTAATTATTTTGTACAAATGAGGTATGACAACAAGAACTGACCAAGAGGAATTTGATAGGGAAGGAGGACTTTTAGTCTGGAAACCTACTTTCATCAGGAATGGGTTCAAGGGGGAATAATACATACATATTTGGAAGAATACAAAAGTCTTCTAAATTCAGAAACAAACAAAACCCTAAGGGGATGGTGAGGGAGGAGACGACAAGGGAGGGATCTGTAGAGCAGAGGGTGAGGTAGTAGGTCAATGGGGAGATATAGGAAGGTGTCTAGATTTATGAGAATGGGAGAATAGGGGAGGATTCTTGCTGGGGATAAGATAAGTAATAAGAGGACAAGGAAGTAGGTAGAAGTAAAATAGAGGAGTTAGAAAGGGTAGGAAATAATAGATATGCACAGACATAAAAACTAAAAGTAGACTTTGTTGGGGAAAGTATATGCCTGTCTGTCTGTGAATGTATTTATGTATATGTATGTGAGTATATATGTGTGCATGCGAATGTATGCATATATATGTATGTGTTTTGCATGTGCATATATGTGTATATTCATGTATATATGTGTGAATGTATATGTATGTATTTATATATTTGTATGTATGTGTGTGTATGTGTGTGTGTATATATATATATGCATAAATATGTATAAATATATGCATGCTTAATTGTAGCCTTCGAAGGAAGGGGGGGTGTAATGGCAAGTAACATTAGGATCTTTTGCTGTTTTTGTTTTAGTATAATCAAGTGCCTGATTAAATCTTATCTTAATCAATCAAAAGTCTATACTAGGAGTAAAATAGAGAAAACAAGTCTCTTTATTCAATTATTTATTTATTTATTTTAAATTTTTAGCATTCATTTCCACAAAATTTTGAGTTCTAAATCTTTCTCCCCATCTATCCCCTTCCTCCACCCCAAAACTCTGAGCATTCTGATATCCCCTACCACCAATCTGCCCTCCCTTTTAACATCCCTCCCTTCCATTATCCCTATCTTCTCTCTTGTTCTGTAGGGCAGGATAAATTTCTGTACTCCATTACTTGTATTTCTTATTTTCCAGTTGCGTGCAAGAACAATACTTAACATTTGTTCCTAAAAGTTTGTGTTCCAACTTCTCTTCTTTCCTCCCTCCCAACCTATATGCACTGACAAGGCAAGCCATTCAATATAGGCTATATATATATATATATATATATATATATATATATATATATATGTAGTTTTGCAAATGACTTCCATAATAGTCATGTTGTGTAAAACTAACTATATTTCCCTCCATCCTATCCTGCCCCACATTTCTTCTATTTTCTCTTTTGACCTTGTCCTTTCCCAAGACAGTTTACTTCTAATTGCTCCCTCCTCCCATTTGCCCTCCCTTGCATCATCTTTCCCAACCTGCTTATCCCCTTCCCCCCTACTTTTCTGTATTGTAAGATAGGTTTTCATACCAAATTGAGTGTGCATTTTATTCCTTCTTTGAGCCAAATGTGTTGAGAGTAAGTTTTACTTATTCCTTCTCAACTCCCCCCTTTTTCCCTCCATTGAAAAGGTTTTTTCTTGCCTCCTTTATGAGAGATAATTTGCCCCATTCCATTTCTTCTCTTCCCAATATATTCCTCTCTTACCTCTTAATTTTACTTTTTTAGATATGATCCCTTCCTCTTCAACTCACCCTGGGTTCTCTGTCTCTCTCTGTCTCTGTCTCTCTCTCTGTCTCTCTCTGTCTCTCTCTCTCTCTGTCTCTCTCTCTCTCTCTCTCTCTCTGTCTCTCTCTCTCTCTGTCTCTCTCTCTCTCTCTCTCTATATATATATATATATATATATATATATATATATATATATATACACATATATGTGTGTGTGTGTGCGTAATCCTTTCAACTACCCTGATGATGAGAAAAGTTTCAAGAGCTACAAATATGTATGTATTTGTATTGTTAATGTGATTAAAAATCTTTATCATCTATTTATGAACCTGCCCATTAAGGGATTAGGGAAGATTTGTAGGAATACCCACAGCTTTTGTTAATGAAGCACTGATTCTCAAAGTTTGGGATGCTCTCTAGTTCTAAAAAAGGTATAAATACTCTGAAGGTGAGGTTTTACTTTGGGACTTAGTTTTTGTAAAAAGTGTTTGTTTGGCCATATGAGTACTCTGGGGAGCAGCCAAGGAGCCTCTTGGCTTTGAGAACCCAGATGTTGTGCTTCACTCTCTGGTAATTGATCAGGTAGCTGTACTAGTCTATTGAATTATATTCAGGCAGAGAAAGTCATGTCTGTTATTTACTTTGGAGCTTACTGATCAGAAGTGCTTGTTTGGTCAAAGGAGGACTCTAGGAAGTGGCTGAAGTAGGGTCCTGACTTAGAGAACCTAGATGTTGTGTTTCCCTCTCTGATAACTATGGTCACATAGTTGGAATCCAACTGTCTGTTGAATTCAGGCAGAGGAAGCTATGTCTGTTGATCTTCTGATTTCTCTGCATTTTCTTTGAAGTTCAGGGTGCTGACTCCCCTGAAACAGGTGAATGACATATGTACTTGGCTAAAGAAATGATACATGTGCTTGATTAAAATGATTGCTAACCCTTCAAAAGTTGCCTTTCCTTTTATGAATGCAGATCTAAGAACTGTGATAGCAAACCCCTCTGTGTATATTGGGATGCTTACTGATACAGGGGGGAGGAGGAAGGGAGGCAACTGAATAAAGAAAAAAATGCACAGCAGAGAAAAAGAAAATTAAAATGGAAGCATAGAAAAGATGGATAGCTCTCAGCATAACACATAGCATAGATTATACACTTTCTTGAAATGGAAATTTATTTCTATATGTTTTGAATCCTCTCTTACATTATCTGTGTACATGAAATGCATTTTTTACTTTCTAATTTTGTATTTCTTTCAATATTTAAGTTTATAACATGTTTCTTTTTATTGCATATTTTAATTTCAGTAAGGAAAAAAAGAAAAAAAAAACTATCATAATGAAGGGAATTGTTGGACCACACTTGAAATATTCTCCTCAACATTTTATCTTAAAGTATGTTTCTTCTCACTTTATTATATATATATATATATATATATATATATATATATATATATATGTGTGTGTGTGTGTGTGTGTGTGTGTGTGTGTGTTTGTGTGTGTGTGTGTGGTATGTGTGTGTGTATTTCTGCCCCTTTTAGCAACCAAACTACTTTCATCTGCTTACATATAAAAGAGGCAGTATTCCAAATATAATACTAATTTCTAACATTTACATAGCTTTCCCTGTCCAGCAGTTTACATAAATTAGATTATTAATCACAGTTCTGTAAGTTAACCATCCCTGTTTTGTAGATGACAAAACTGAAGCTCACAGAACTTTAAAGACTTGTTTACTATGAAACATGTAGCAAAAGAGTTTGGATTTGAACTCAGATTTCCCCAACTCCAAGTACAGCAGCCTACTGCCCATTTAATGCTGTTTCTCCATACATGAAAATAATGTAACAATGTGAACACTTCTATAATTTATCTATCTATCTATCTGTCTGTCTGTCTGCCTTCCTGCTTGTCTGTCTATCTATTTATCTATCTCCTCTCTCTCCAACCTCATAAACATAAAACCACATATAGATATGAAATCCACACAAATCCATGTGTGCACACACACACACATACGTTGTTCATTTGCAAGTCAGCTCAGGAAGTAGAAAACTAGTGCTAATCTGGCACTTAATTAGATATGCTTTATTCTCTTCATAATCTCTAGAAGGAAAAACCCATCAAACAAAGACCCTCAACATTTCTAATTACAATTCTCCATTTCAAGTCTTGGCTTGTTGCTTCTACACTGGTCACATCTATTCTACCAAGATTAACATAAAAGTCTTACAGTAATAGAAACTCCACACTATATAATCAGTGTGAGCTGAATGTCTATGAAAATGTCATTCCTCAAGTACTTTTCTCCCCATTACTAGAGCTCTTCCTTTCCTAGAAATATGTTCAGCCTTTTGATAGACACAGTTTCATTGTTAGGTCACATGAAAGCACATTTTAGCAATATGCTGAGGGGTTTTCTTTCAGAAAGTGTTAGTCAAGGATGAATACTAGACAATTCAAATGTATTTCTCTTTTACTACTCTCCATGAAACTTCACCTGAGCAAGTGTGATATATAGGGAAGAAATGTGTCAGCCAAAGACACTGTCTGACCCTTGTAGCTATGCTGTGGTGCCATAATGAAAATAGTGAATGCCTCCCTCCCCCAATACAAACACACACACACACACACACACACACACACACACACACACCCTCTCCCCCCACACACACACATGATCATAGATCTAAACCTAAAAGGGACCTCAGAAGCCATTTGCTTCAACCACCTTGAATGACAGATTGGAAAACCCAGGCAATGTTTTTATAGGTTAATTGAATTTCCTGAAATCCAGCAGGTAGGAAGCAGGTGGGGCAGGATATGAACTCAGTTCAACTCACTTCAGGGTCCGTGATTTTCTGTTATATCTCACTCACGCACCATATTGTTATAATGCACTATATATTCATCTGGATTTGTCCTATCCTTCCATAGGTGAGGGTAAGATTAAATGTGTATGTCAGATACCTATCTATATCTGCAAATCCTAGAACAGTGCCTAGAATATAGAAAAGCACTATAAAAAAGTAATAGATTCTGGAAGTACAATGAGATAGACAGTTTTCCTGAATACAGTCACACTGTTTTTATTTATTTCTGAATTGCCCTACTTTGATAACATTTTCTCATTTAGTGGGTCAGTCTGAGGGAATAAAATTTCTGCCTTAGAAGGAAGAGAGAGTAGGCACCAGAAGACAAGCTGTATTTTGCCATTATTGGAAAATGCTATTTTTTTCTTTTTTTTACTTTGACATTACTTATCCACAAATATGACATTTTAATATACAAATACGAAGAAAAAGCATTGAACAAGAAACTTAATTTCTGTAATGTATAGTTTTTTATAAAATATATATATATATATTCATATTATATAAAGTATCGGTATGATCTACATAGTATTCCTTATGAATATGAAGTGAAAGTGATGGATAGAATTAAGGGATTTGATCTGGTAAATCAAGTACTTGTTCACAACATTGCTTAGGAACAAAAATCATCCCAAAGAAAAAGAAGAACATAAAATCAAAATGACTATATAATGAAGCTTTTTAAATAACTGAGGAAAGAAGGAAAGGAAAAGAGAAAGATATACCGAAACAAATGCAGAATTCCAGAGAATAATTAGAATACTTTTTTTTAATGAGCAAAGAAGTGGAAGAAAACAACAGAATGGGAAAGAAAAGAGATGTATTCAAGAAAGTCAGATCTCTTCAAGAAAGAGAATGTTTAATGTAAAAATGCTTTGAGTTCTGGATTTTACACTTCCCTCTCCCCTCCCCAGGACAGCAAGCAATCTGATACAAGTTTTACATATACAATCATGTTAAATGTATTTCCACTTTAGTCATGTTGTGAAAGAAGAATCAGAATGAAAGGAAAAAATCAAAAGAAAGAAAAAAACACAAAAAATGAAAATATTATTCTTCGATCTTCATTCGGAGTCCATTGTTCTTTTTTTGCAGGCAGTTAGTATTCTCAAAGCTTTACAAAAAATGTACCCATTTTGATCTTATGTTAATAGAGGGTGCAAGACATTGATCTATGTCTAGTTTCTGTCATATTATTTTCCAGTTTTCCTAGCAGTTTGTGGCAAATAGCGAGTTCTTATCCCAGAAATTGGAGTCTGAGTTTAGCAAACAATAGATTATTCTAGGCTTTTTCTGTTGTCTTCTGTACCTATCTCATTCCACCTATCTATTATGTGTAAAGCAGTCATTATTGAAAGCAATCTGATAGTGACTAAGAAAAAGATTATTAGTCCCTTTGAAGCTTTCTTTTCTTTAGAAAAGCAGATCAAGAACCTGTGTTACCAGCCCTCCTGTGTACCGGTATTATTGGTCTTTTACCTCCACAGCAGCTACTAGCATCGTTACTGATATAACCTACAACATTGATTCCTTGGATATTGTGGCATTCCAATATTCATAACTCAACTTTGAGTTTATTATATACTACATTACTATGATCATTTATTATGATGTAATGTGTGCATGTAATTAGAAAAAAATACTATTAAGGAAGAAGAAAAGATAATTACTACTTTATAATGCATTTTGACATCTAACATATCTATCTTCCATATATTGTTGCCACCACTTCTTAATCTCTTCTACTTCTGTTAAATCTCTAACAGTTTTGTCTTTTATCATGAGCATTTTTACATTAAACATTTTCTTTTTTGAAGAGATCTGACTTTCCTGAATAGATTTCTTTTCTTTCCCATTCTATAACCCACTTTCTGTTATACTGTTTCCCAGTTTTCCTGGCAGTTTTTGTCAAATAATGAGTTTGTGTTCAAACTGGGTGTAAACTAACATCTCAAACCATATATCAAGATAAGGTCAAAGTGCACACATGATTTACACATAAAGAGTGATACCATAGGCAAATTAGAAGAGCATGAAATAATTCATTTTTCAGCTCTATGGAAAAGGGAAGAATTTTGGACAGAAGAATATGTAGAGAGCATTACAAACTGCAAAAGAGATAGTTTTGATTTTATAAAATTAAATTATAAATTACATTAAATTATGTTAAATTATAAAATTAAAAAGTTTTTACACAAAGTAAATGCAACCAGAATTAAGAAGAAAGTAGAAAACTGGGGAGCAGAGACTGAAAAAAGTATCTCTGATAAAGGCTGTATTTTTCAAATGTATAAACAACTGAATCAATTTCATAAAAAATATGTCATTCCCCAAATGATAGTCAAAGAGGATATGAACAGGTAGTTTTCAGACAAAGAAATCAAAGCTATCTGTACTCATATAAAAAATAATCTAAATCACTATTGGTCAGAGAATGTGTGTATGTATATATGTATGTATGTATGTACATAAATATGTACTTATGTGTATATATGTATTCATATATATTACATATGTACAATAGGAATATACATTTATGTGTGTACATATATATATATATATATATATATATATATATATATATATATCTGAGAGTTTGACTACAAAGAAAGCTGAGCATTGAGGAATCAATGCTTTCAAACTGTAGTACTGCAGAAGATATTTGAGAGTCCCTTGGAGAGTGATGAGAACAAGTCAGCCAATACATAAAGAAATTAATTCAGGTGATTCACTGTAAGGTCAAATACTAAAATTGAAGTTTAAATACTTTGGCCACATAACAAAATGATAGGACTCTTTGGAAAATACCCTGATTTTGAGAAAGACTGATGGCAAAAGGAAAAGAAGATGGCAGAGGATGAAAAGAATAGTGTCATGGAAGCCATAAACATGAGCTTGAACAGACTTTGAGAGACAGGAGAGGAAAGAAGGACCTGGCATGGTCCATGGAGTCACAAAGATTTGAACGTGACTGAACAACTGAATAACAACGAGACAAAATCCCTCTATTTGTGCCCCCTTTGTTCAGTTACAATCTTTTGAAGTTCCCATGGGCAAGTTGAGACAGTACATATCCATTACAAACATCTTCACAGCTGCCAATAAATGACCACCCTGATAACAAATCAAATAAGCACATTGGTTGTGCATGAAAATGTTTATCGCATTCTGCGTCTCCAGTTCACCAATCTACCAAGGTATTTCTGCATCATGAATATGAAATATTCAAGGAAACTTTAGACAAAATGGTACAAATTGAAATGAATAGAACCAGAAAACCAATTCACGCCACAACAATAATGTGAACGGAAAGAAAACAACTTTGGAGGAACTCAGGACTCTGTTCTGCAGAGAAAATAGTAATCGCACTCACGGTACTTCTGAGCCTTTTTCACCATCAAATATATTCTGCATCCTGTTTCCACATAGCACAGGTGCCTGCTGCCATTTGAGTCACCTCTGTAAGTATATGCAAGGTGGGATTTTTTGTTGCTTTTTTTTCCTTTGGAGTCTAGTTTCCCTGGCTCATGCTAAATTGTAAACATCTGAAGAATGAATTTCCTTTGAACCTTGGTAATTCACAGCTGTGCTGAGTCACATGGGTTTTTGTACTGATTTTGAGTCTATTAATCAAAAGTGTGTGTGGGTGTGTGTATGGAGAGAGAGGGAGAGAGAGAGAGAGAGAGAGAGAGAGAGAGAGAGAGACAGAGAGACAGAGAGACAGAGAGACAGAGAGACAGAGAGAGAGAGAGAGAAAGTGTCTGTGATTTCCCAAAGAAGACTCTGGGTTGCTGTTGTTAAGAGGGCCCCCAGCTTTGTGAACACAGATGCTTGTGCTCCCTGGTGTGGTGATATAAATCACTCTTACTTTATTAGGCAGTTGAAGCCCTGTCTATTGGATTCTTTCTTAGATACTCACTTCTTTCTACTTATCTATCTTTATCTTTCTGCTTTGTTTAATTAAAGTAAGATTATTAGTCTCTTCGAAACTTTCTTTTATTTAGAAAAGCAGATCAAGAACCTGTGTTACCAGCCCTCCTATGTGCTGGTATTATTGGTCTTTTACCTCCACAGCAGCTACTAGCACCATTACTGACACAACCTACAACATCAATTCCTTGGATATTATGGCATTCCAATATTCATAACTACGTTATATTTCCAGCACAACATTTGTGCCAAAAAAGGTGACTCATTGTAATAGGGATTCAACTGGAATTTAAAAATTCATCCCACGTTTTCCCAAATTCAATTTAACTGGTTCTTTGCACCTTATTCAATTACGAACCAGAGTCACTATCCATCTCCCATATATGTACTCAATATCTATATCTATAGATACAGATAGACAGAGACAGACAGAGATGAAGAGAAAGAAAGATTACTTTGCATGAACAATGGGTACCTTCCTTCCATTTGTTGGAGAAGTTGTAAGACTGATCTTTTGAATATACTTGATGAAATGTGGAAGAAAGATTGATCACACTGAATTAAACCATTTGAATTTTTAAAAAATGTTGTTGAAGTATACATAGAAATAAGTTGTAAATTTTATGTTTTTATAAGGTATTAGCACAAATCCATTTTTCTATGCCAGGTTTTTAAGCTATTTTAGAAATCAGAATTTAATAAAATAAACTGTTTTATTGTAGAGTGGTAAAATGCTGATGTAAACTACTTTGCATCGTGTCTATTAATCATTAATTTAGTCTTGGTGCAATGAGTACACTGTAATTCACAAACTAGCACATCTGCCTGACTTCAAAAAAAAAAAATCCATGTAGGAGATTTTTTTATTATAACTTTGTGCAAGTCCTGTCCCATGGCATTACTTATACATCAGTGGAACTGGAAATTGTAGAAAAAAATTGTAGAAAAGCTAAAATCTTTGGTGATCATTCTTGCCACTATTTTATGCCTTTGTTTTTTTTTAAGTTTTAATTTTCTTTATTTATTTTTAGTTTTCAACGTTCATTTCAATAAGATTTTGAGTTTCTAATTTTCTCCCCAAGACATCATGCATTCTGATGACCCTTTACCCCACTCTGCCCTCCCTTTTATCATCCCCTCTCTCATTCCCTTCCCCTTTGCTTTCGTGAAAGACAAGATAGATTTCTATCCGCCATTGTCTACGTATCTTATTTCCCAGTTTCATGTAAAAACAACTTTTTAACATTTGCTTTTACAACTTTGATTTCCAAATTACCTCCCCTCTTTCCTCCCCACCCACTTCCATTGAGAAGGCAAGCAATTCAATAGAGGTTATGCATTATGCAAAATACCTCCATAACAATCATGTTGTAAAATATTAATTATGTTTCCCTCCATCCTATGCTACCTTCCAGTTATTCTATTTTCTCCCTTAACCTGTCCCTTTTTGAAAGTGTTTTCTTTCCCCAATTTTCTCTTCCTTCCATCATCCCCCTTCTCCTCCTGCCTGTTGGGTAAGATACCCAACTGAGTGTGTATATCATTCCCTCCTTAAGCCAAATCTGATGAGAGTAAATTTCACTCATTCCTTCTCATTTCTCCCCTTTCCTCTCCATTTTAAAATCTTTTTCTTGTCTCTTTTATGTAAGATAATTTACCCCATTTTATCTCTCCCTTTCTTCTTCTGCCAATAAATTCCTCTCTTGCCCCTGAATTTTATTTTGTTATATATCATCCCTTCATATTCAACTCACCCTGTGCTATCTCTCTCTCTCTCTCTCTCTCTCTCTCTCTCTCTCTCTCTCTCTCTCTCTCTCTCTCTCTCCATCTATCTATCTCCTACAACTATAATGATCCTAATACTGAGAAAGGTCTCATGAGTTAGAAATATTATCTTTCCATGTAGGAATGAAAACAGTTTAATAAGTCTCTTATGATTTATGTTCCTGTTTACTTTCTCATGCTTCTCTTAATTCTTGTATCTGAAAGTCAAATTTTCTATTCTATTCTGTTCTTTTCAGCAAAAATGCTTGAAAGTCCTCTATTTCATTGAGTGACCATTTTTCCCCTGAACTATTATTCTCAGTTTTGCTCCATTGGCAGGTGACTGTTGGTTTTAGTCCTAGCTCCTTTAACTTCAAGAATATTATATTACAAGTCCTTCAGTTCCTTAATGTAGAAGCTGTCAGATCTCATGTTATCCTGATTGTATTTCCACAATGCTTGAATTTTTCTTTCTGGATGCTTATAAAATTTTCTCCTTGAGCTGGGAACTCTGGAATTTGGCTACAATATTCCTGGGAATTTTTTTTGTATCTCTTCCAGGAGGTGATCAGTGGATTCTTTCCATTTCTGTTTTAACCTCAGGTTCTCTAATCTGAGTAGTTTTCCTTGAGAATTTCTTCAAATATGATGTCTAGGCTCCTTTGTTCATCATGGTTTTCAGATAGTCTAATAATTTTTCAATTATCTCCCCTGGAACTATTTTCATTAGTTTTTCCAATGAGGTATTTCACATTGTTTTCTATTTTTCTTCATTCCTTTGGTTCTGTTTTATATCTTGATTTCTCATAAATTAATTAGCTTCCATTTGCTCCATCCAAGTTTGAAGTAATTATTTTCTTTAGTGAACTTTTGGACCTCCTTTTCCATTTGGCTAATTCTGCTTTTTAAGGCATTTTTCTCCTCATTGGAATCTTGGACTTCTTTTGCCTTTGGGCTAGTCTATTTGTAATTTGTATTTTCTTCAGCATTTTGGATCTCAAAGCTGTGGACTTGATTTTCATGATTTTCTTGCATCACTTTCATTTCTCTTCCCAATTTTTCCTCTACTTCTCTTAGCAGATTTTCAAAATCCATTTTGAGCTCCTCCATGGCCTGAGACCAATTTATATTCCTCTTGGGGGTTTTTAATGTTGGAACCTTGACTCTGCTGTCCTCCTCTGGTTGTATGCCTTGATCTTCCTTGCCACCAAAGTAAGATTCTATAATCTCATCTTCCCAGCCAGACACTTGACATTTTAACTCTTTGTCAAGGTCTCTTCCAGTGCTTGTGGGTGGTGGGTGTCCTGTGCCAGACTTCAGGGATTTTGTATTAGTTGCTCGATCCCCCAATCTCTGTGGGTCAGGGCTTTGAAAGAAATCTCTACCACTGTTGCTGCTGCTACCATTGCTACTGGCCACCATGCCCCCCCCCCTACTGCCCTGGGGTCACATCTGGCCAGATGTCACACTCCTTTTTCACCCAAGTCGACAAAGTTTTCCCACTGACCTTTTCATTGTTTGTGGGTTAAGAGGTCTGGAAACTGCCACTATTGTCAATGATTCGGTTCACTGACACCTGCTCTTGCCAATCTCTGCCTGCTTGGCCCATGTTGGACTGTGTTCTGTTCCTTGCCCAGTGCACAAGACTCTTCCCATAGACTTTCCATGTTATGTTGGGTTGGGTAATTGTGTCACTTTGTCATTTTATGGGTTCTGTGGCTTTAGGATTTGTTTAGAGAGATTTTTACAGGTATGTAGAGGGCTTTGTGGAAGAGCTCAGGGAAGTTCCTGCTTTTACTTTGTGATTTTGGCTTCACCCTCTATTTTATGTCTTTCTAAGTATTTCCAGTCATATGGTTGTTAAAAATAACTATATGGTTGATTTCTTTTGCAATTTTTTTTAACCATCTTTTCATACTCACAAGAGACTAACTTAAGACTGTACTTTGTTTTAGGTGGGCAATATCTGTTATACAATCAATAAGCAACAAACACAATAGGATCATGAATTCTCTATACTTGTAGGTAAATTATTTGATTGCAAAGATGTAACCTGGTGGAAAATCTTTTGTGAAAACCTGCCTATTCCAATCTCACATTTACTTCTTTTTTTATAAATTATTTTTTTTATATTTCAGCATTCACCTCCATATAAGATTTTGAGTTCTAAATTTTCTCCCCATCCTTCCCCTGTTCCCTTCAGAAGACAGTGCCCAATCTGATATAAGCTCTATGTATATACATTCCTATTAAGCATATTTTCACCTTAGTCATTTTGTAAAGAATTGGAACCAATGGGAGAAACTATAAGACATAAACAAACAAACAAAAAGCAAATAACATGTTCCAATCTTCATTCAGGCTTGATTGTTCTTTTTCTGTATGTGGATAACATTTTACATGCTGAGTCATTGGAGCTGTCTTAGATCATTGCATTGCTGAGAAGAACTAAGTCTATGAAAGCTAGTCATCAGACAATGTTCTTGTTACTGTGTGTAATATTCACCTGATTCTGTTCACTTCACTTGGCATCAGTTCAGGTAAGTCTTTCTAAGTATTCTTGAAGTCCTCTTGCCCATCATTTCTTATAGTACAATAGTATTACATTTCATCCATATACCACAATCTCTTAAGTTATCTGTTCCACAATTAATTGGCATCTTCTCAGTTTCCAATTCTTGACTACCACAAAAACAGCTGCTATAAATACTTTTGTGCATGTGAGTACTGTCCCCATTTTTATGATCTCTTTGAGATAGAGACCTAGAAGTGACAGTGCTGTATGCACAATTTTATAGCTCTTTGGACATACTTACAAATTTCACTCCAGAATGGTTGGATTAGGTCACAATTTCACCAACAATGCATTAATATTCTAATTGTCTCATATCTTCCTCAACATTCATCATTTTCCTATTTTGTCATATCCGCCAATCTGATAGTTGTGAAGTGGAACTCAGAGTTATTTTGATTTGTATCTCTCTAATCAATAATGGTTTAGAGTTTTTTTTTTAGCATGCTTATACATAGCTTCAATTGCTTCCTCTGAAAAGTACCTGTTTGTATCCTTTAACTGTTATCAATTGGGGAATGAATTTCATTCTTATGAATTTAACTCATTTCTCAATATATTTGAAGAATGAGGACTTTGTCAGAGACAATGGTTATACAAATTGTTTCCTAGTTTCCCTTTTAATTGTGGTGGCATTACCTTTGTGCAAAAAAATTCAATTTGATGTAATCAAAATTATTCATTTTGCATTTCATAATTTTCTCTGTCTCTTCTTTGGTCATAAATACTTCCCTTTTCCATCAACCTAACAGATAAACTATCCCTTGCTCTCCTAGTTTGCTTATAACATCAGCCTTTATAACTGAACCACGTTATCATTATGATTATGTCTTGGTATAGGGTATAAGATGTTGGCCTATGACTAGTTTTTGCCACACTATTTTCTAGTTTTCCAGAAGTTTTTGTTAAATAGTGAGTTCTTATTCCAGAAACTGGAGTCTTTGGGCTTCTCAAACAGTAGATTACTATAGTCATTGAATATTATGTTTTGTGTACCTAACCTATTACACTGATCTACCACTCTATTTCTTACATATCCAAACCAGCTAATTTTGATGACTACTGATTTTTAGTACAATTGAAGATTGGTCCAGCTAGGCCACCTTCCCTTGTATTTCTTTTGATTAATTCCCATGGTATTTTGGATCTTTTTTCTTCAAAATGGATATTCCTATTCTATTTTCTAACTTTATAAAGTATTTTTGGTAGTTCAATTGTTATGGTACTGAATAAGTAAATTAATTTAGGCAGAATTGTCACTTTTCCTAAACTGGTTTGATCAACCCATGAGCTGCTGATTTTTACCCAGTTATATAGATCTGACTTTATTTGTGTGAAAAGTATCTTGTAATTGCATTCATATAGATCATGGGTTTTTCTTGACAGGTGGTCTTCCTAATATTTTATAATGCTTATAGTAAATTTAAATGGGATTTCTCTTTCTATCTCTTGCTGTTGGAATTTGCTAGTAAGATCTAGAAATGTCAAAGATTTATGTGGGTTTATTTTTTGTCCTGCAACATCTCTCGAGTTGCTTATTATTTCAAGTATTTTTTTGTTGGATTCTCTTAAGTATATGGTCATATCATCTACAAAATGTGATAGTTTTGTTTCTTATTCACCTATTCTAATTCCTTCCATTTCCTTTTCTTCACTTATTGCTAAAGGTATCATTTGTAATACAATATTGAATAACTTTTTGATAATAAACATCCTTGTTTCTCTCCCAATCTTATTGGAAATGCTTCTACCTTGGTGTTATTACATAAAATGCTTGCTGATGGTTTTAGACAGACACCACTTATCATTGTAAAGAAGATCCCATTTAGTCCTATGCTCTCTACTGTTTTTAATAGGAATGAGTGTTATACTTTGACAAAAGCTTTTTCTGCATATATTGAAATAATCATGATTTCTATTAGTTTTGTTATTGATATAGCCAATTGTGCTTATAATTGTCTTAATGTTGATACAGTCCTGCATTCCATATATAAGTCCGATCTGGTCATAGTGTATTATCCTTGTGACAAGTTGCTGTGATCTCTTTGCTAATATTTTATTTAAAAATTTTTCTTCTGCTATAAAGAACCAAGAAATTATAAAAGAAAATAAAAAGAATGAAAATATAGAAATATTTCATTGGAAAAACAACTGACCTGGAAAAGATACCCAGGAGAGATAGTTTAAGAAATCATTGGTCTATCTGAAAACCATGATCAAAAAAGAGAGCTTAGACATCTTTCAAGAAATTATCAAGGAAAACTGCTCTGATATTCTAGAACAAGAGGGTAAAGTAGAAATGGAAGGAATTCTTCAATCACCTCCTAAGAGAGATACCAAAAGGAAAACTCCTGGGAAAATTTTAGCCAAATTCTGGAGTTTCCAGGTTAAGGAGAAAATAAAATACAAGCAGCCAGAAAGAAACAATTCAAGTATTGTAGAAACACCATCATGATAACACAGGATTTAGCAGATTCTATACTAAAGGTCCAAGGGACTTGAAATAGGATATTTCAGAGATCAAAGGAGATAGAATTAAAACCAAGAATCACCTACCCAGCAAAACTGAATTTCAATAAAATAGACAACTTCCAAACATTCTTGTTGAAAAGATCAGAGCTGAATAGAAAATTTGACTTTCAAAAACAAGAATCAAGAGAAACGTGAAAAGGTAAACAGGAAAGAGAAGTCTTAAGGAACTCATTAAAGTTGAATTGTTTATATTCCTACATGGAAACATGTTAATAACTCATGAGACCTTTTTCAGCTTTAAGGCAGTTAGAGGGAATTTTATTTAGGAATCATAAGGAAATTCTATTCGATTCAATTCTAAATTCTATTTAACTTTCCTTATAATTACTTCATGAAATGTATATTATGTAAAAATGAACACGACTGTTTAATAATCATATCTGTTGATGATATCCTGTTTGAAGGCAAGGACTGTTTAATTTTTCTTTCCTCCTAGCCTAATACAGTATTAGAATATAATGAAGGCTTGGTAAATGTATGTTGATTGATTACTGATAATTATTTTTTTTTAATTTTATTTATTTAATTTTTTGCATTCATTTTCACAAATTTTGGGGTTCCAAATTTTCTCCCCTTTTATCCCCTCCCCCCACCCCAATACTCCAAGCAATCTAATTTTCCCTATCTCCAATCTGCCCTCTCTTCTGTCATCCCTCCCTTCTCTTGTCTCCATCTTCTCTTTTCTCCTGTAGGGCCAGATGACTTTCTATTCCTCATTAACTGTATGTCTTCTGAATCACCTACCCAGCTAAACTGAGTATAATACTTCAAGGGAAAATATGGTCTTTCAATGAAACAGAGGACTTTCAATCATTCTTGATTACTGATAATTACAGATAATAACTGATATTACAGATGATAATACTGATAGTACGATAGAGTTAAGAGCAGAAAATAGGGTTAGGGGAAGGCAATAAACAATTATATCGTGCTTCCTATGTGCCAGGCACAATCCTAAGCACTTTTATAAATATCTCATTTGGTTCTCACAACTCCGTGACATAGGTGTTATTATTTTCCTCTTTTTATAATTGAGGAAATTGAAGCAAACAGATTAAGCGACTTTCCCAGTGTCACACAGGAAATTCCTAAGGTGAGATTTTAATTTTTTTCTTCCTTTCTCCAGACCCATACAATCTATCTGCCTCCTAAGATTCTTAGGAGGCACCTTATCCAACTTCTTCATTTTGATATTTAGAAAACTGAGACACAAAGCAATAAAGGGACTCCAAACAAACCCAATGCAGCCAAACTTAAAAGGATAGAAGAAAACTGAGAGAAAAAAATTACAGCAATTTTTTTTTTCTTAATGGGGGCTTCTTTTGTACATATTTAGGGAACCAAGTCAAATTTGTAAAAATTAAGAGTCATTCTCAAATTGATAAATGGTCAAATGGTGTGAATAAGTAGTTTTCAGAAGGAGACATCAAAGTTATCATCATATAAAATAGATCATTACAAAATTATTTTTATCTATTTCATTAAATATTTCAGGTAAAAACTAACAATCATTTTTAAAATTTCCAGTTCTAAATTCTCTCCCTCCTTTCCATGCCTTGAGAAGACAATTTAATATCAAATATACAAGTGAAGTCTTGCAAAACATTTTCATATTAGCCATGTTGCAAAGGAAAATGCAAAATAAAACAATAAAAATCGAGTTTAAAAAAGTATGCCTTAATTTACAGTTGGTATTCATCAGCTTTCTCTCTTTGAAGGTGGATAGTATTTTTCATCCTGATTCCTTTGAAATTGTTTTACGTCATTGTATTGATCAGAGTAGCTAAGACTTTCACAGTTGATCATCCTTACACTATTGCTATTAATGTGTATAATGTTCTAATGGTTCTGTTTATTTCACATGTATTCATACAAGTCTTCCCACAGTTTTCTAGAAGTATCATGTATGCCACTTTGTATAGCACAATAGGGTTTTATCATAATCATGTACCACAACTTGCTTAGCCTCAATTGATGGGCATTCCTTCAGTTTCTAATACTTTACCACCACAAAGAAAGAGAAGTTGTCAATATTTTTGTACATATAGGTCTTTTCCAATTTCTTTGACCTCTCTGTGATATGGACCTACTTAAATAATTGCTGAGTCAAAGGACATGTATAGTTTTAGTTATGAATTTTTCTCCAGAATGGTTGAGCAAGTTCCCAACTCCAGCAGCAGTGCTTTAAAGTCCCTCCTCTTCCAAATCCCCTCCAGTATTTGCAGTTTTACTTTTCTGTCATGTGACCAATAGGTGACACTCTTATTTCATAGTTACTTTAATTTACATTTTAGAGTATCTTTTTTATTAGACTATTAATACTTTTGATTTATTTTCCTGAAAATAGTTCATATCCTTTGACCATTTATCAACTGGGGAATGGCTCTTCATTTTTAATATAAATTTGACTCAGTTCTGTACTTATCTTAAAAATAAGGCCTTTATCAGAGGAATTTGCTATAAAAAATTTCCCCATTTTTCTGTTTTCCTTGTAATTTTGGCTGTGTTTGTTTTATTTGTGAAAAGTTTTTTTTTAATTTCAAGTAGTTAAAATTTTCACTTTTAAATCATGTGATAGTGTGTGTGTGTGTGTGTGTGTGTGTGTTGTTTAGTCATAAACTCCTCATTCATAGATCTGGCAGCTACATTTCTCTATGCTCCCCTAATTTAATTATAACATCATCTTTTCTTTTCTTTCTAAATCATTTGTCCATTATAATCTTTTCTCGGTATATGGTGTGATGTGTGGATTATGCCTAATTTTAACCAAATTGTTTTACGATTTTTCCACCAGTTTTTGTCAACAAATAAATTTGGATTTATCAAACAATAGATTACTATGGTTATTTACCACTGTTTATTGTGTATCAAGCCTATTCCATTGATCCACCATTATACATTAGATTGTTTGGAGGTTAAGTCTTAATCCTTCACAGTTTTTTTTATTAGTTCTGTTGATAATGTTGACTTTTTGTTATCCAGCTGAATTTTATTATCTTTTCCAGCTCTATTAAATAATTCTTCCACAATTTGATATGGTATTGAAAAAGCAAATTCTCTGAAAAATAACTGTCATTTCTGTTATATTTGCTTGGCCTACATATAACAATTAATATTTTTCCAAATTTATATTTATCTTTACTACTGTGAAAAAATTATAATTTTGTTCATGTAATACTTGAATTGGCTTATTTTTTTGCAATATGGCTTATGTGGAAATATGATTTTGTGTCTTCACGTGTATAATTGATATCATAATGTTTGCCTTTACAATATGTGGAGGAGGGACTGAAGGGAGAAAGAACTCAAATTGTTTCAAAAATGAATGTTAAAATAAATAGAGCATAAAAATAAAGTGACTAATGTAGTTCACAGATTTTGAGTGATGGAAGTAGGATTTAAACCCAGCTCTAACAGAAGTCTTTCTAGTATTTCATGATAATAATACAAGTAACTGCACTAACAGACTTTCTGAGACTTTTTCTATACATTTCAATAAATATTCATTAAGTATCAAGTTTGAGCTCTATGTTGAGGAAGAAACAAAGTCTCAAGCAGAGCAAGACAAAGGTCCAAAAAAGAATAGGTGATAGCAGAGACTATGGAAAATATACTTTTCAATTTTTTAAATTCAATTTATGTTCATTATTGTTCCATCACAGTCATTTTTAATTAATTTTATTCCTCTCTAAACTTTTCCAATTCTTCCCTTGTTAATAAAAGGGAAAAAAGCTCAAAAGAAATAGTTCAGTGAAATGAATTCACCCATTATAAATTGCATAGTCCTTAGTAATTTCAGCATTACAAATTCATAGTCCACAACTTCTACAATGAAATAAGTGCAATTCCTCATCTCTTTTTCAAGATCAAATTTTGGGCATTGCACGGTATAATTGCAACATTCATTTTCATTTTATCATTCTTTTGGTTTACCATTGTTGGATATACTGTTTCTCTGTTTCTACTTACTTTACTTTGCATCTGTACACAAGTCCTCCAATATTTCTCTGAATTACTCATGTTCACATCATTCCATGCAATATGGTGGAGCAGATGAAGACCTAATTGGAAAGACTTGAGTTCAAGGCCTATCTCTGAAATACTGACATATATTGTGACCTTGGGCAAATTACTTAATCATGCTATAGGGAATTCTCTAAGACAATAAATTATAGAGAAGGTGACAATCTGTAGACAAAGTTTCCTCATCTTTGAGTTCCCTGGCACTCAAAGTTCGGTTTGAGTTTGAAGTGAGTTCCTTGAGTTCTTTGGAATAGTGAAACCAGATCCATTTCCTATCCTTAACTTGAGTGCTCAATTACATTAATATGAAACAATTTATTTATCTCTTCACATGAAGACGAACACCTTTTTGCCCTATTTTATTCCATCATAAAATTGCTTATATAATTGTATATAGATATAGCTATATATGAATATAAATGTAAATACAAAAATATTGGGTCCATTGCCATGGATAAAGACATAGTTCTTTTCTTATCATGGTACAAAAAAAAAGTTGAACTAAGTCAAAGTTTTACCAAAATTGTATTAGAGGCCTTATTTTTCTACAGATTTTCTAACACAGACTATTTTGAACTGTTGTTATCTTCACAGTTAGTCAGGTGTGAGGTGAAAGTTCAGATTTGTTTTAATTTTTATTTCTTTTATTTCTCTTATTATTATTATTGAAGTCATTTCTAACCCCACAGTTATTCAGCAAAACATCAAATAATTATTGCTTCGTTGAAAATGGAAATAAAATGGATGAAAGAACTTATATTTGTTTACTCCATATGCTCAGTTAGCTTGAATGATATAAGATCAGAAATAATAACTAAGACAAAAATAATTTTATGTGACAGTTTATATATATATGTGTGTGTGTGTGTGCTTGTGTGTGTTTGTGTGTATGGATGTATGTAATGATCTCATTATTTGGGATATATAAAAGAGGACAAAATGAATGAACATTTCTTGAGGGAAAAATATCAGTTTGATGTTACTCCACATAAAATATTTGGATTTGGAGAAGATGCATTTTAAACCCAGCCTTATCAAAGTGGAGGAAAGAGATGGGAGTGAATACATAGAAAGATAGGGATAAATAGGATGAAAGATAATGGTAAAATGTTAATACATTCAAGAAACATGACAAGGGAAAGGAAAATGAGATTCTTCATGAGAAAGAGTCTGGAAATAGAATGTCATCAAAGCAACAGTAAAAAAAAAAGAATCAAGGATAAATGTCTGATTTTAAAGAGTAAGGTGACAAAATGAATGAAAACAATATAAATGGAGGAAGACATAAACCTAACAACTGTCACATCGAATGCAAATGTAGTAAATAATCCTTTAAAAGAGAGTAGTACATTAGATAAAATAAGAAAAGGAAATCTAATGATTTATACTGTGCCAATGTAAAGATTGATTTCATTGAGTATGTGGATTAATTTCCTCAATTCATTTACAGCATGTGATATTTTCTGGGAGAACCAATTGAGATATACCTCAAACAATCAATCAATAACTTTAAATTATTTATGAAAAAATTTTGAAAGCTTCACTGGAGTTACTTTGATAAGAATTCTAATCTGGTTGGAGGAGGGACTTGGTTACATGCTGATGAGTTTGTATCAAAGTATTATCTTTGAACCAAAGATATTAGAGCAAGTAATGAGTCAGTACAGTATAATTCTGGATAAACTGCAGAAGAGACCCTTGACAAGATGGGATACAGTGTATTGACCCTAGTCTCCTCTTTTTTCCCTACTCTGAGTGGGAGAATAATCTTGTGAATTTTAGAGTATAAATGTATTTAGACTTTCCTAATGAGAAATGCACTAAATGTTGTTGGGTGAATTTTTGGCAGACCCAATGTATAATATGATGTTGAAAGATTATATTTAACATTCTTGATGGATGAGTTCATGACTTTCTTAAAAAAATCTTTATTGCTTCAATATTTTATAATGTGACTATTTTTTCCTTTAAAATTGTGATATTACCGGGATAATCATAGGGATATAAGGAAATATATATGAAAGTACTTAGAAATAATGTCTTAAGTTATTGATACATGATTGTGCTAAATAGGATATCAAAACTACATGACCAGGATAAAAACAACATTCATCAAAAGGCAAGTTTTGAGGAGCATAAGAAGAACAGAGGTGGTCTGACATGGGTGAGGAAATTACAAGCAGGAAGAATGGAGCAATAACTGAGAGGTAGAAAAAAGGATAAAAATCATAGATGAAAATCACAAACATTTAGAAATGTTTGAAGTTTTGTGGATATTAAATTAAAAATAAAAATAATAAAACTTCTATACAAGTAGATGGTATGAACTCCTGATTTTCTTGTGCATCGGCTGTTTTTAAATCTCAAAAGATTTAATCAGAATTTTTGACATAGTTTGCAAGTGATGGATGTTAATTATTTTGATAATAAAGAAACTTTACATGGCAAACTTTCATATGCATTTTATAATATGATAGCAATGACTTCTAAATTGGGGAGGACTTCACCCTCCAAACCCTCTCCCAAGCTGTGAAATAAAATCAGTATTATAAATACGAACAGGTGAAGTGATCTTGCACATGAGATTCACTTTCACCTATGAAGAATACCTCCTAGACAACCAAGAGAATATTTTCTTGCTGCTGAATTGCAAACAAGGCACATAGTAAATTTCTCCTGGAAGGGCTACTGCTGGCAGTCTGGTGGATTCTAATGCCAACAGTTTATACAATTACCATGACAATTAGATCATTGTGCAGGTTAAAATAGAGTATAGTCATAATTATAGACACCAATGTGTGGTGGTGTATTTTTTCTTTTCCGGTAGTTCATGTTTTAGAATTCAAAATTCATTCCATTTTATTGAGTTTTTTAAATTGTATTATTATTATAGTGTGCAATAATACAGATGCTTTGAATACAATCCCTGCTGTGGAATTAGATGGGCAGCCACTGTTTCATAATGAATATGCTGCCTAACAAAAGGGATCCTTTATAAACACAACAATAACATTGTGAATTTCATCATTATGAACGATTAGAAATGTACAATTTAATTCCCAGGGATTTACCGTTAATGCAATACTAGCTGAAATATTTACATTTCCAGTGCCAGTTTAATTAAACATATTCATTGTCTTGAATCAAAACATAATTTGCCCTGGGTATAAATATTGCAGCATTGAATTTTCTCTGAATTTGAATATTGTCACTGAGGGTCCTTAGAGTTCATTTTATACTCCAACAAATGAGTCAATTTTAAACTAAACCAAGGTTCTTGCTGTTGTATACAGCAAATATATCTTTCATGGTAAATTGAATTCCAGCCAGGTGCCACTCTAGAGAATCTCTGAGGTTTATCTCTGCCCTTTGTCGTCTGACATATGCTTTCGATATACTCAGAAAATGTGTGATGGAACTCTGATGGAAAAATGTGTGATGAGGCTTCTCCAAAATATTTGGCTCCAAACATAGATAGTGGTAATCAGATGTGATAAGAGATATGATCTCTTATTCCATACTGTGGTGGCATGTTGCTATTATATTCTTTTGAATCATATTTTCAGAAAATGAAAGCAAGTTGAGTTTTTACTGAACAGATTTCATATAGGAAATATAGGATTCTACTATAAATTGTATTTCCTCTCTTGATTTTGAGAGGATTCTGAATCAGATTTGTAATGGCATAACCAATGGACAAACTTTCTATTCCTTTGATATCTATCTATTCAGTAGCAGAATTTTGGAAAGCAGGTGGAACAATCTAAATAAAGTTTGTGGAAAGGAGTAGACAACAGTTGTTCATAACTAGAAAATGGAAGATAATTATTATTTACATTGATGGTGGGGACCACCAAGATATCATTACAGATCCATTTACATATTCATGCATATATGTGGCAACATATATGTGGTAGCATCTGTAATTTCTGACATCTTATTAAAATATATTAAATTAAATTATATTTTCAAAATATGAAGGAAATTAAATTTAATATGTTCATGTGTACATATTTTACAAAAAGGTATATATAAATATATTTAAATATTGAGAGCCAATCCCCCAAGAGACATAGTTATATATGAATACATGATATATCCAAATATTTACATATACACATTTATACATGATACAAATACAGACATATATGGGTATATATGCATACATGTGCATATATTATGTTTGTATCTAAGTGATTTATTTTTGTATAATGCATATACAATATTATATATATTATTTTATATATACACACATATTCTAGGTAATTGGTACCAGTTTTCCATAGGACAGATTTTTAAAGTAAAATTGTGGTGAGAGTAACTGAGACCTACAGAGATTGTGTATCTATACATGATGAGATGAAACTTATGAATTAAAATTGAGGTTGAATTATCAGGACATAAAGTTTCATAATAGTGAAGTATGCTATATGTTCAATGGAATCTCCCAAGAGAAGTGGTGAGAGACTTGTCATTTGATTTATTTCATAATGGAATAGACAGGAAACTCAAGAACATGATACAGGGGAATAGACCTGAATAATCAAGATGATGGTTTTGTGGCCCAATAGAAATTTGAAATGGAAAAGACCAGTGATTTTGACAGACTGACAATAGGATTTTTGAATGGCTATTTCTATTTTGTAACATTTGTGACTTTACATTTAGAAACCTTTTTTTCTAATTTACATGAAATTATCGAGGTTCCTTTTTCTTCATGAAATTAAACCATGAAACAGTTTGGAAACAAAAGAAGGTCTAACTGAATAGCTTAATATTTATAAGATGCAAAACAGTCAATGTTTAAAATACTGAAGGTAAAATTGAGGGTATTGTAGATTTATTGGTTCTTTTGGATGACCTGTGTAGTTTGGTGAAAGTGGGGACTGGCTGTGAAATCAGGCAGGTCTGGGTTTGAGTACTACTTTTGACACAAACTAGTGATATGATCCTTTGGAAGTCCTTCATTTCTCCAGTTCCTTCACACAATTCTCTAAAACCATAAATTGGAGAGGAGTTGGATATTGGAAATATTTGAGACAATTTTCATAGCAGAAATATTCTACAATGATAAAATTAAAGTTCTATAAACACTCCATTCCAGGAAAAAAAAAATATTATGCAAACCATGGTGTTTTATCTTTACTCTCTAATAAGAATCATATAGAAATTTTTATGCCACCAAGATGGTAGATTCAGAACAGCCATTCAGCTGAAATCTCCCAATATTTCCCTCCAAATAACTTTAAAATGGTTCCTGAAATCAATTTTTCAGCAATAGAATCAATAAATAATTGAGTAACACATTATTCTAGCCCAAAAAAATAAAGAAAAAAAAAAACTTCAGAGGTCAGAAAATGTCTGCTGTACTGGGGTGGAAGCATGTCAGTATCTCACTCAGGCAGCAGCAGGTAGCAGCAGTGCGTACAGCTGCAACAGCTTTGGGTGCTTTCAGCCTGGAAAGAATAAGGGCATTGGACAATGATTACAGGGTATCCTTTGGTTTCACTTGGTGTCGCTGATGCTGATTGGCAACTCTATTGCCCATATACAGTTCCTTGTCACAGTTTCAGGGAGGACAGAAATGCTGGTGGATGATCACAAGAGAGCAGTAGCCTTTTTCACAATTCCAAAGCAAAAGGGTTCCAGGGTGTCTGGGGCTTTTCCTGGATAAAGACAAGAGTGCATGTGAGGAGAGTGGTTTCCATACTTCTTCCCATATCACACCACCTTGGAAGAATTAAAATCTTGCATGCCCCCAGAATTCATTGAAAATGGGAAAATGAAAAAGCCAGATGTTTGGCACAGGACTTCCCCAGCTCCAAGTGAGAAGAGTTCAATTTTGCCATGAAGCTCAAAGTCAAGAACTATGGTGGAAAATGAGCAAGTTAAAATAAAAATAATTTAACTACCAAAAGCTACTAAGATGACAGGGAAAACCAAGACATAAACTCATAAGATGATAATAGGAAAAGTGTTACAAAAATTAATTCAAAGAAAAATTCTAATTGACTCCAAAGATAACAAGAATTCCTATAAGAGTTAAAGAAACTGATGAGCTCTAAAAGAAAAAAAATATGGAAAAGAAATGAGAGATATGCAAGAAAATTATGAAAAGAGAATTAACAGATTCATAAAAAAGGCACAAAAATTGACTGAAGAAGAGCTTCTTAAATATTAGAAATGTGCAAATGGAAGCTAAAGACTCCATGAGACATCAAGAAATAATAAACAAAGGCAAAATAATGAAAAATTGAAGAAAATATGCAAAAAATGGGGAATATCTTATTGAGAAAAACACTGATTTGGAAATTATATCAATAGTAGATCATTTACAAATTACTGAACTACCTGAAAGTCATGATCAAAGAAAGAAACTAGATGTGATATTTCAATAAATAATCAAGAAAAACTGCCTGGCATCTTAGATCCAAATGGTAAAATACAAATTGAGAGAATTGAGTAATCAACTCTTGAAAGAGATCCCAAAACTTCTCAGGAATCTTACACCCCAAATCCAGGGCTCCCAGGTCAAAGAGAAGATATAATGAGCTGCAAGAGAGAAACCATTCTGATGTCATGGAGCAACAATTGAAATAACACAAGATTTAATGGTTCCACATTGAAGGTTCAGAGGGCTTAAAATATGGTATTTTGGAAGAAAGAGGATCTAGGATATAAGAATAATCTACCTGAATGAATCAACAGCTTGCTAAAGGATACTCAAAAATAGTGAAGAAAAATACATCTTTAAAACAGAATAAACTAAGTGGCAAAAGAGGTCCAAAAAGTCAGTGTGGGCAAGAATGCCTAAAAAATGGACCAAATGGAAAAAGAGGTCCAAAAGCTCACTGAAGAAAATAATTCTTTTTTTTTTTAATTTTTTTTATTTTTAATTATCTATTTATTTATTTAACTTTTTACATTCATTTTCACAAAATTTTGGGTTCCAAATTTTCTCCCCTTTTATCCCCTTCCCCCACCCCAATACCCCAAGCAATCTAATTTTCCCTATCTCCAATCTGCCCTCTCTTCTGTCATCCCTCCCTTATTTCTTAAAAATTAGAATGGAATGATGGAACATAATGACTCTATGAGAAATCAAGAAATTATAAAACAAAACCAGAATGAAATAAATGAAACAATAGAAGACAATGTGAAATATCTCATTGGAAAAACAACTGACCTGGAAAATAGATTGAGGAGAGATAATTTAAAAATTATTGAACTACCTGAATGTCATGATAAAACAAAGAGCCTAGATATCATCTTTCAAGTAATTATCATTCTAGAAGCAGAGGGTAAAATAGAAATAAAAAGAATCCACTGATGACTTCCTGAAAGAGATCCCAAAAGAAGAACTCCTAGGAATATTGTAGCCAAATTCCAGATTTCGCAGGTCAAGGAGAAAATATTGCAAGTAGTCAGAAAGAAACAATTCAAGTATTGTGGGGGAAAAAATCAGGATAACACAGGACTTAACAGCTAAGGGACCAGGGGGCTTAGAATATGATATTCCAGAGGCCAAAGAATTCCCTACCCAGAAAAACTTAGCTTAATCTTTCAGAGGAAAAATGGATATTCAATTAAATAGAGAACTTTCAAGCACTCTGCATGGAAAGGGAAAAGAAGCATGCAAAAGGAAACAGGAAAGAGAAAGCATAAGTGACATTTTTTAAGTTGAACTGATTACATTCTTGCAAGGAAAAACAATATTTGTAAATCATGAGAATTTTTCAGTATTTGGATAGTTGGAGGGAATATGTGTGAGTGCATCTGTGTGTGTATGTGTATGTATGTACATACATACACATACATACACATATATATGTGTGTGTATTCATACATATATCCACATATTTATTTATTTACATAGCACAGTGTGAGCTGACTATGAAGGGATGATATCTAAAACTAAAATTAAGGGGTGAGAGAGAAATGTACTGGCAGAAAGAGAGTGGGAGAGATAGAATGGGGCAAATTATCTCACATAAAAGAGGCAACGAAAATCTTTTGCATTGAAAGGCAAAGTGAGAAGGAATCAGTGCTTATTCTCATAGGATTTGCCTTAAGGGGGAATAATATGAACACACAATTGATTATGGAAATTTATCTTACTCTACAAGAAAGTAGGGGAGAATGTGATGTGGGAGTGATAGAAGACAGGCAGCCTGGGGGAAAGGTTAATCAGAAGCAAACATTTGTAGGGACAGGGTGGAAGGAGAAAATAGAGTAAACAGGGCACAGGATAGAATGGAGGGAAATATAGCTAGTCTTCCACAACAGGACTGCTCTGGAAGTGTTTTACATAACTACAAATGTATAACCCATATCAAATTCCTTGCCTTCTCAATAAAGGTATGTGGGGAGGGAGGAAGGGAGAGAATGTGAAACTCAGAGTTTCAAAAACAAATGGCAAAAATAGTTTTCACATACAGCTATCAAATAAGATCTACAGGCAATGGGGTATAGAAATCTTTCTTGCCTTATAGGAAAACAGAAGAGAAAGACATAAGAGAAGAAAGAGGGGTGATGGAGAAGGGATAATCAGAATGCATGCTGTCTTGGGATGGGGGAAGGGGAGAGATGGGGAGAAAATTTGGAATGCAGAATCTTGTGGAAGTGAATGTTGATAACTTCAAATTAATTAATTAATAAAAAGAAAAAATCAACAGAAATAAAGAGATAAATATGAGAGAGAAATCATGTGGGATTAACAAAGATGAGCTGATGACATCATAATATGGAGAGAAGACACATATATCCCCTTAGAATTTGATTACTATCAGGGATTATAGAAGGATTCTTATAAGACAGATAATCGGGGCGTAGTTTTGTGATTTTTGAGGATTTTAAGAGGAAAAGGAAGTGAGGGCAAGACAAATCAACATATATTATTAAGCACTTACTATTGGCAGGCACAATACTTAAGCACTAAAAATAGACATGAAGACAGAAAGAAATTCTTGCTCTCAAGCCTCAAGCAATTTATATTCTTATGGAAAAAGATAATACATAAAAGTAAACTGAAAACAAGGAAGGGAAAGCAAAACAAATATACTTATGTGGGGCGGTAAAATGGATGGAGGAAATTTTCTTACATTGTTTGAGTTGCACAAACAGAATACCATACAAACAAAGAGGAAAAGATAAGGGAAACATACCCACTTGAGCTTCACTTTATCTGCACTGATCAAAGGAGGGGAGAATATATATGTATGTATGTATATACACCTACACATACAGCTCATCTGTGTGTGTGTGTGTGTGTGTGTGTACATGAGGGAGAGAGAAAAATGTATAAGAGGGAGCAATAAAGGGGAGTAAATTAAGGGAGATATTATTCATTAAAAAAGCAACTTCTATTCACAGATGATGGATCATAAAGAGGAATTTTTTTTTAAAAGAAAGTATTAGAAAGAACCTGTGATTAGGTTTTAGGCAAGGAAAGAGAAGAGGATCAGGAGAGCAAAAACAGATCACATCAACTTAGAGAAATGATGCTGTATTATTTCCCATGTTTCACTGTTCTTTTCATCTCTATTAAAAGAATATGGGAAAGAGAAAGAAAAGAGTAAGAGAGCAGAATGGAGAGAATTAATGATCAGAACTGTGAATGTGAAAAGGAGGAATTAGCCTTTTAGAGTATAGATGGCAGCAGAATGGATTAGAATGAAAATTCAAATAATATGTTGTGTATGCAAAGTCTATAAATCTTTATGAAACATAAATATTTGCACTGAGTAAACATGTGAGCCTTCACCAAAATTTAGTATATTTAATTGACAACAAAATTGGCAAGGGTAGCAATTATGATCTCAGACAAGGTGAAAGCAAAAAATAGACTTAATAGAAATAAACAGGAAAACTACATTTTAATGGCACACACTATAGATGGAGAACAAATGGCAGTATTAAATATATGTGAATCGAATGGAATAGCATCTAAATACTTAAAAAAATAATTAAATAAGTTACAGAGAGAAATAGTGAAATTTTAATTGTAGGAAGTGAAATTGTTTCAACCATGGATAAATTTAAGAAAAAATCAAAGACAAAGAATTTAAATTTGAATCAACTTTTAGAGAAACTAGATATCATAGATACCAGAGAGTTATTGAATGAGAATATAAAGGAGTATACATATTTCTAAGCTATGTGTGGCATCTTAAAATAAATGTCCATATATTCACCAGTTCTTATATTGAGCCTAAATATGACTCAAAAATCACAATCTTTGTATTACACTCTATATTGCTCTTCAATAAGTGCAAACGTTTTTCATAGCCTTAAAATAACTGAAGACAGTTGTCTTGTCAACTCTGCTGTAAATCTTCTCTTTTGTAAGATAAATTTCCAGTTCCTTCAACTGTTATGCTGAATGACTTATCTCTCCACTTTATTTTGCCTGTGTTGAATCCAATGTGTAGTAATCACTTTAATTTCTATGACTATGGGTATTGTTGAGACTATTAATCTGTTATTTTAAACTTACACATGCTCATTTTGAAAAGTCCCAGAAACACAATCCTTCCCTTTAGATTATCAGTCTTGCTTCCTTCTTAGACATCATAGACATCACCTATTGGAGTAACTTTTGTGGAGATGAGACTTGGCAGCTGCTTCTGCAGAAGCTATAGTTCTTTCTTTCCCAGCAACCACAACTTCTGAACACTTGGGGGTGGGAATGGGGGATTAGAGGGAAGAAAAGGGAAAAAAAAGTACTCAACAACAGAGTTCTCAGAACTCTAAATTATTTTAATGTCAAAAACTGACCTAATTTTAATGCTTGATATTGCCCCAGACCTTTCCAATGAATTTTGCAGATGAAAACTTCTATATGTATTGCCTTATCATAGCAGCTTGAAAGAAATGACTACTTTGTATATTTTTTGGGAGCCAGGGAGTAGCTACAAGCTTGGCAGAATACTTAACATGCATTAATCACTCAATAGATATTTTTTATTCATTCATTAGGCGCATGCATATTCCTTCGTAGCTGAATTCATACGTTAGGTGCATAGGGCTAAATAAGCACCATAGGATACAAAAGAATTAAAATCCATAATTATTTTCTTCATAAAGACTATGATTTTATAGGATCAATGAGGAGGCTCATGTTTACAAAAAATGAAGACTATATGATGTACATTCCCCTTAATTATATTCTGGATGTAAATCAGAAATCTGGTAGTGCTCTGGCCATGAAAATCCAGATAAGTGACACACAGCTCAAATGTTAAGGAAGGCTTATTTGTCATGAACTTTTGACTCAATCTGTCCTTCTCCAAGGCATAAGAAACCTGAGTTCAGTGGACCCAAAATGGAGGCATAAAAGCAGGAACTCTCCTGAGCTCTTCCCCAAATCCCTCCAATTACTTTTTAAAAAGTACTCTAAACAAATTTTAGAGAAGCAGAAGTCACAAAAGGCAGAGTGAAAAAAATTTCCAGGCCAAAAAACTTGGAAGGTTGTCAGAAAGCACCTTTTGCACCAGGGTGAGAGAGGAGCGCTGTCCAGCACATGCTGCACCAGTGCAAACTGAGCCCCAGCAAACCCAGAGTAGGCTTCAGGGCAACTAAATCATTAGCAGCAGTTTCCAGACCACTCAGTCCACAGGTGCCAAAAATAGCTTAGAAGGTCAATAGGAAAGGTCTGCTTCGCCAGGGTTAGAGTGGAGTATAGCCCAGTGCAGGCTGTGCCAGTATGTCCACAGCCACAGCCAGCCATCCAGGAGCAAGCCTTGGGAGTGACTCAATGAATCAGCAGCTGCAGCAGCAATGGTTGCTTTCAGAGCTCTCAACTCACAGACTACTGGTCAACTCACAGAACAACCAGTCTAATGAAGATTACAAGGGTCTTTTTTGCTAACACTGGGACAGGACTCTACTATTTTACTTATGCTTTGATCTGGGTTGCAGACTTCTGTGGAAGTGAGAAAAGATCATGGGTGAGAAAGATCGTGAGTGTAGTAAAACTTTTAGCCACAGTGGGGCAGGGGGAAACTCATAACAATTCCAAGGCAGATCAGACCACCTTGAAAGATCTGAAACATTACAGGTCACTATCAGTGTCTCTGAAAACAGTTGTACAAAACTCCTGAAGCTTGTGACAGTGTGCCTTCCATCCTGGAAGCAGAGCCCTATTTTTTTAAAAATTTATTTTGTTGGGGGGAGGAGCCATGATGGCAGAGTAGAAAGATTCACATATGCAAGCTCCAAACTCACAGCCCATGAATTTCTTGTGGAAAGAACTCCCAACAAATTCTGGAGCAGTGGAAGCCATGCAGCAACGCAGTGGAGGAGATTTCCATTCCAGATAGCCCTGAAAAACCAGCACCTGGGGTCCATCGCACACCAAGCCCAGAGCAGAGTCCAGCCCTGGCCACGCAGCCCCAGAGGAGCAGATCTGAGCAGGCTTCAGGGACAGAACCTCTGGCGGCTGGGAAGGTCCCTCCACCCACAGGCGCTATAGGTCAGTGAGAGAGACTTCTAGGCTGGCCGAGAAGGGAGCGGGGTGTCTCCATAACTCAGGCCCCCTCTGGAGGCAATGGCGGAGACAGGGACAGCAGTAGACTCGGGCTCCGCAAGCAGACAGGAGCTCTGCTCCATTACTGAAGGTCTCTGCATAAGTCATCTGAGGGAACTGAGCCTGGGAGGCAGCCCTGCCCCCACCTGAGCACCAGAACTCAAGCTCACATTGAATAGCAGCCACTCCTGCTGCTGAAAGCCCTGAGGCTGGGGAGCAGCATTTGAATCTCACACCCCAAGCACTAGCTGGGTGGATCTAGGCGGGGGTGCAGAGGAATCTCAGAAGTCAAGTAACTGGCTGGGAAAATGCCCAGAAAAGGGAAAAAAAAATAAGACCATAGAAGGTTACTTTCTTGGTGAACAGATGTTTCCTCCACCTGTTTCCTTCCTTTCCGATGAGGAAGAACAATGCTTACCATCAGGGAAAGACATAGAAGCCAAAGCCTCTGTATCCCAAACATCTGAAATAGATATCCAATGGGCTCAGGCCATGGAAGAGCTCAAAAAGGATTTTGAAAATCAAGTTAGACAGGTGGAGGAAAAACTGGGAAAAGAAATGAGAGAGGTGCAAGAAAAGTATGAAAAATGGGTCAATACCTTGGTAAAGGAAACCCAAAAAAATGCTGAAGAAAATAACACCTTGAAAAATAGGCTCACTCAATTGGCAAAAGAGGTTAAAAAAGCCAATGAAGAAAAGAATGCTTTCAAAAGCAGAATTAGTCAAATGGAAAAAGAGGTTCAAAAGCTCACTGAAGATAATAATTCTCTCAAAATTAGAATGGAACAGATGGAGGCTAATGACTTTCTGAGAAACCAAGAAATCACAAAACAAAACCAAAAGAATGAAAAAATGGAAGAGAATGTGAAATATCTCATTGGAAAAACAACTGACCTGGAAAATAGATCCAGGAGAGACAATTGAAAAATTATGGGACTACATAAAAGCCATGATCAAAAACAGAGCCCAGACATCATCTTTCATGAAATTATCAAGGAAAACTGCCCTGACATTCTACAACCAGAGGGCAAAATAAGTATTCAGGGAATCTACCAATCACCACCTGAAAGAGATCCAAAAAGAGAAACTCCTAGGAACATTGTGGCCAAATTCCAGAGTTCCCAGGTCAAGGAGAAAATATTACAAGCAGCTAGAAAGAAACAATTCCAATATTGTGGAAATACAATCAGGATAACACAACATCTAGCAGTTTCTACATTAAGGGATCAAAGGAAGTGGAATATGATATTCCAGAAGTCAAAGGAACTAGGACTCAAACCAAGAATCACCTACCCAGCAAAACTGAGTATAATACTTCAGGAGAAAATATGGTCTTTCAATGAAATAGAGGACTTCCAAGCATTCTTGATGAAAAGACCAGAGCTGAAAAGAAGATTTGACTTTCAAACACAAGAATGAGAAGAAGCATGAAAAAGTAAACAGCAAAGAGAAGTCAGAAGGGACTTACCAAAGAAGAACTGTTTACATTCCTACATGGAAAGATAATATTTGTAATTCTTGAAACCTTTCAGTATTTGGGTAGTTGGTGGGACTACACACACACATGCACACACACACATGTACACACGTGCACACACACACACATGCACACAGAGAGACAGAGAGCACAGAGTGAATTGAATAGGATGGGACCATATCTTAAAAGAAGTTAAGGTAAACGGTGAGAGAGAAATGTAGTGGGAGGAGAGAGAGTGAAATGGAATGGAGTAAATTATCTCTCATTCAAGAGGCAAGTAGGAGACTTTTTAGTGGAGGGAAAAAGAGGAGAGCTGAGAAAAAAACATGAAGTTTACCCTCAACACATTCGACTAAAGGAATAAAATACACACTTACTTTGGTATGAAAACCTATCTTACAATACAGGAAAGTGGGGGAGAAAGAGAAAAGCAGGGTGGGGGGATGATGGGAGGGAGGGCAATGAGAGGAGGGAGCAATTTGAAGTCAACACTCTTGGGGAGGGACAGGATCAAAAGACAGAATATAAACAATGGGGAGCAGGATAGGATGGAGGGAAATACAGTTAGTCTTACACAACATGACTATTATCGAAGTCATTTGCAAAACTACACAGATATGGCCTATATTGAATTGCCTGCCTTCCCAAAGGGACTGGGTGGGGAGGGAGGGATGGGGAGAATTTGGAACTCAAAGTTTTAGGAACAACTGTCAAGTATTGTTCTTGCTACTAGGAAATAAGAAATACAGTTAATGGGGAATAGAAAGTTATCTGGCCCTACAGGAAAAAAGAGAAGATGGGGACAAGAGAAGGGAGGGATGATAGAAGAGAGGGAAGATTGGTGATAGGGGAAACTAGAATGCTTGGTGTATTGTGGTGGGGCAAGGGGACAAAGGGGGAGAAAATTTGTAACCCAAAATTTTGTGAAAATGAATGTAAAAAATTAAATAAATAAATTTATATTAAAAACCTGAAAAAAATAAAGATAACCCCATACTTAATTTAAAAAAAAAATTATTTTGTTTTCAGCATTCACTTCCACAAAATTTCGAATTTCAAATTTTCTTCCCATCTCCCACTTCCCCCACCTCAAGTCACCATGTATTCAAAGTACTCTTTCATCCAATCTGCCCTCCCTTCTCTCAATCCCACCCTTATGCTCTCCCCTTCTATTTTCCTGTGAGGCATTTTATACCCCATTGCCTATATAGCTCATTTACTAGTTGCATGTAAAAACAATTTTTAGCATTTATTTTTAAAACTTTGAGTTCCACATTTTCTCTTTTCCCCTCTTCCCATCCACCCACACTGAGAAGACAAGCAGTTCAATGTAGATTATACATGTGCAGTAATGCAAAATATTTCCATAACAATCATATTGCAGAAGTCTGACTATATTTTCCTCTATCCTGTCCAATATTTACAGGTTTTTATGAGAGGTTTCATGAAAGAGCTCTTGCAGGTCCCTATCTCAACTCTGCCATCGTGGCTCTGCCCCCTCTGAAAGAACATCTCTTGGGAAATAAAAACAAAACAGAGGGAAATGCCCTCTCACCCTTAGGATTGGGATATGGAAAGTCAAGATTGGAGATGGGACAAAGTGGTAAATGTCTCCAGTTTGGAGGAGAGTTAAGTGGGAATGGGGAAATCTCAGCCTAGGCTACACAGAGGAAAGAGAAGGCTGAGGAGGAAAGAAATCAGAGGAGAGCAATGAATGGGTGTAATGGTAAGGTAATTTGAAGATCTTCCAGGCCCTTTAATAGGCCCATGCGCAGCATAGTCCACCTTCAACAAACAATTAAAAGTCAAGTAATGGGCTGGGAAATTGAGAAAACAATCTTAAAAAATGATGATAGAAAAGCTATTATGGTGACAAGGAAGATCAAAACACATACTCAGAAGAAAACAACAAAGTCAAATCTCCTATATCCAAAGCCTCCAAAAAACTTAAGAATTGGTCTCAGGTCATGGAAGAGCTCAAAAAGCATTTTGAAAATCAAATTAGAGAACTAGAGAAAAAATTGGTAAGAGAAATGAGAATGATGTGAGAAAATCATGAGAAAAGAATCAACAGCTTGGTAAAGGACACACACACACACACACACAAACACACAAATAGTGAAGAAAATAACATCTTAAAAATCACCACCAAATAGCAAAAGGGGTCAAAAAAGACAATGAGAAGAATGCCTTTAAAAGCAGAATTGAATAAGGGGGGCAGGGTACCAGTGGGGGAAGGAAGTCGAAAAGCTCATTGAAGAAAATAATTCTTTAAAAATTAGAATGGAACAAATGGAAGCTAATGACTTCATGAGAAATAAAAGTAGTAAAACAAAATTAAAATAATTTTTTTTAAAAAAAAAGAAGAAAGGAACTCTGATTAGTAAAAATCACTCAGCAAAACTGAGTATAATCCTTCAAGGAAAAAAATGGACATTCAGTGAGAAAGAGGAGAGGACTTCCAAGCAGTCCTGATGGAAAGACCAGAGCTGAATAGAAATTTTGACTTTAAAATATAAAGCTCAAGAGAATCATAAAAAAGGTAAACTGGAAAGGGAAATCTTAAAGGACTGTTTACCTTCCTACCTAGGAAGATGATCTGTCTGTGTGTGTTCATCTTTCATTTTTGAAGAAGGCCATGACATCAGAGAAATGATGACATGACTTGCATTGACTTTGTTTCAAGTGAGGGATGGCTATGCAAGTCACCAACCTCACTTTCTCCTCCTAAGCTATCTGAGTCCAGTGAAAGTGATTGATTCATCAATGCATCAGGATGACTAGAGACGGTCCAGCACGCAATGCAAGACCTTGGCCTTCTTAAGCTGGTCTTTTCAAGTACTCATTTAGAAAGAGGTAATGCCCATACAGGGATGTAAATGGTTGCTAGAAATTAAATAGCCAGTTTTCCTTTTCTTTTCTCTTTCTATTTATCTTTATTGCCTCTTTTGAGTCTTGCATTTGAAAATGAAATTTTTAATGGGTTCTGGCCTTTTCATAAGAAAGCTCTGGAGATTCCTTATTTTATTGAATGTCTATATCCTTGCCTGAAAGAGTATGCTTAATTTTACTTGGTAATTGATCCTTGCTTGTAGTTCAACCTCCTTTGCCTCATGCAGTATCTTATTCCAATTCCTCTGATCTTTTCATGCAAGGTCCTGTGTGATTCTGACTAGAGTCTCTTGATACTTAAATGGTTTCTTTCTGGTTTCTGGCAGAATCTTCTACTTGACCTGATAATTCTGGAATTTGGCAACAATATTGCATGATGTTTTCAATTTTGGATTTAATTCTTTTCATGACTATTTTGCCCTCTGGATCTCAGACCTCAGGGCAGTGTTTCTTGATGATTTCTGGGAAGATGCTGTTCAGCTTCCTGTTTTCATCATGGCTTACTGGTAGGCCAATAATTCTTAGACTTTCTCTCCTGGATCTACCTTGTAGGTCAGTTTTTTTGCTAATGAGATCCTTTATATTTTCTCCCATTTCTTCATTCTTCAGATTTTGTTCAACTGATTCTTGATGCCTAATAGAGTCATTACCCTCTACTTGCCCAGTTCTAATTTGCAATGAATTATTGATTTCAGTTAGCTTTTGCACTTCCTTTTCCATGTGTCCAATTATTCCTTTTAAGGAGTAATTTTCTCCAGTTAGGTTTTGAACCTCCTTATCCATTTGGCTAACGTGACTTTTTTAAGGAGTTGATTGTACTTTTAAAAATATTGGACAATTTTTTCTTTCTAATTTGGCTTTTAAAATCCTTCTTGAGATCTTCCAATACCCCTGTGACTCTGGACAACTCTCACATCCCTGTTTGCTTCTGTTTCCTCACCAGTAAAATGAGTTGGAGAAGGAAACAGCAAACTATTGCAGTATCTTTGCTAGGAATACCCAAAAATTGGGTTTATGAAGAGTTGGACAAAACTGAAAAGTGACTGAAAATGCACAAAAGCTAATTGATATTACCTGGTTAATCAATACTAGGAAACACATAAATTGTACTAAAATCTCCTAGAACCCAGAAAAGAGTACTAAGTCAGTTACTTCTTGGGACTCAAAGTGGAAGTGGGAGATGAGGTGATTGAGGCCAATATGCAAGATGATATTTGTAACTCATAAGACCTTTCTCATTATTAGAGTAGTTAGAAGGAGTATATATAGGCAGAGGGCACAGGATGAGTTTAATATGAAGGGACGATAATCTAAAAATAAAATAAAATAAAATTAAAGACTGAGAAAGGAATGTACTGGGAGGAGAAAAGGTGCAGTAAAATGGGGTATATTATATCACATAAAAGAGGCAAGGAAAATCTTTTATTGTGGAAGGGAACGGGGTAAGAGGGAGTGAGTGAACTTTACTCTCTTCAGAACTGGCTCAAAGAATGAATAATGTACACTCAACTGGATGTAGAAATCTGTCTTGCCCTATACAAAAGGAGGAGGGGAAGAGAGAAGGGATGATAGTGATAGAAGCGAGGGTAAATTGGAGGAGTGGGTAGTCAGAAGGAAAATAATTTTTGAGGAGGGCAGGATGAAAGAAGACAGAGAATAGGGGAAAAAATAGGATGGAAGGAAATGCAGTTAGCAATACTAATTGTAAAAAAAGTGAAGCAAATTTCTATGTTAAAGGCCTCATTTCTCAAACAGAAATAATTGAGTCAGATTTATAAAAATGAGTCATTCCTCAATTGATAAATGATAAAAAATATAATCAATTTTCAGTTGAAATAATCAAAGCTGTCTATAGTCACATAAAAATATTCTAACTCACTATTGATAGGAAAAATGAAAATTAAAATAATTCTGAGGTACTACCTCAGACCTATTAGATAGTCTATTAGGGCAGAAAAAGTAAATGGTAAATGTTGGAGAGAATGTGGGAAAAAAGAGACATTCAAGTACTCTTACTTGAGTTGTGAATCATTCTGCAATCATTCTGCAAAGCAATTTGGAACTATTCCCAAAGGGCTATAAAATCAGGCATACCCTTTGACCTAACTAACAATACCACTGCTAGGTCTGTATCCCAAAAGAGATAAAGAAAAACATAAAAGGGAAAGTATCTGTATGTACAAAAATATTTATAGCTGTTTATTTGTGGGAGCAAAGAATTAGAAAATGAGGGGATTCACATCAGTTGGAGAATGGCTGAGCAAGTTGGGTGTATGATTATGATGGGATACAATTGTACTATAAGAAAGAATGAGCAGGATACTCTCAGAAAAAGATAAAAAATCCTTGAAAGACTTTTTGTACAAAGTAACAGCAATATTATAAGATGTTCAGTCATGAATGACTTAGCCATTCATAGCCATATAATGAATCCAAGATAACTTCAAAAGATTTATGACAAAAAAATGGCATCCATTTCCAGAGAAAGGACTAATGGTATCTGAATTCAGGTTCAAACGTGCTTTTTATTTTACTTTATTTTTGAGGGGCTTTTGGTCTATATTTTCTTTTACAACATGACTATTATGGATATGTTTTTCTTGACTAGATAAGTATAACCTATATAAAATTGCTTGCCTTCTCAATGGAGGGGAGAGGGGGGAAGGGAAGAATGGAGAGAATTTGGAACTCTAAGTTTTAAAAAGCAATTTTTGAAAATTGTTTTTACATGAGACTGAGGGGAAATAAAATACTGAATAAATATATTTTTTTTAATTAAGGAAAAGAAATCTGGGTTCATGTTTAGAGTATCTTGTGAATCAGTCCAGTTAACTAAGAGTATTTGGCTCCAAACATGTACTCCATACTCTAGTGAAGTGTTTTTTTACTAAGGGGGTTATACAAAAAACTTCAGAAAATACTTTTATAAATACAAGTCACATGGATGGTATTGATGACCTTCTGCATGGCCTAATTTATCAATAAGTTAGCTAATAGAAAATTACTTAGTAAAAGACGGTGATTCAGTCTTAGGGAAACACTTTTCCATGCCTCATTATTTTGGAAGAGAGAAGGGTCCTTTCTGCCATTACATGACATGATGACATGCTCATTTGTTCAGAAGATTTAACATTTTTCCTTCTCCTCTACCTCCAATTCCTCTCCTTTTACATCTATTCATGATTCAAAATCCAATTGATGCCCCATTTACAAAAATATGATAAATAGTAATTAATTACCTACTGTGTGCCAGGAACTGTGCTAAACACTGTAGGTTCAAAAGAAAAAAGAAAAAACAATAGTCACTATCCTCAAAAAGCTAACAAATAATTGGGAAAGACAAAACACAAAAGAGGATATTGAATTGCTTGTAATGGTAATTTAAATGGGAAGATCATTCCCATTCATTAATAGCCAATGTGAACTGCTTAAATGATATGGAAGTCAAAGTCACATTAGTTTGAGTCACGACTTGTGGTGGGAGAACTTTGCTGAAGGAGTGGAACAGGAAAGTTGGAACAGGAAGAGGTGGAGCTAGAGCAGAGCTGAGAAGAAATTTGGTCAGAGCAGTCAGAGTTAGGAAGGATGCAGGTAGCTGGCTGGTGTGACTGAAAGAATTTGTTTATGATTTTGTTTAAGGGAGCTTGCTTGTGATTTGTTTAGTGGAGCTGGTTTGTGGGAAGCCTAGTAGGAGGAAGGCTTGGGGATGGTGTTATCCTCTTCATTGTTTTTGTGCATAGACTTTTGTTACTATGATGGATTTGATTTTCTGGTATTGAGATTTGACTTTCTGGAGTTGGGATTTGGGTTTCTGGTGTCTGAATAAATGTTTTGGTTCTGTCTTACATGTGGAGAGTCTGTTGTATTTTGAAATTCAAAATTGTGCTAGGATATTCATAGCTGATGAAGGCACTTATTACATATTATCTTTCCAGACCCTACCTAGCTCTTCTGTGAATTGCAACATTTATAGTCTATACTACAGTATAGCCTATCCTGCTTTGCTTGGTTCACTGATTGTGTGCTAGAATTGCTTTTTCAACTATACTTCAAGTCCCTTTAAGGATCAGGACTATCTCATAAATTTCCAGATTTTTTTTTGTTTGATGAGAATAAATGGGGATGGCTATCATTTCAACATGTGTTTATTAAGTGAAAAGCAGTGTGCTGGGTGCTGAGAAGACAGTATTTAAACAGTCTCTGCTATACAAGAGTTTAAAAGGGGAGGCATATGGGAATAATCTGTATACCAATTATGAAATACCAATCTATAAGTTTTAAATATCCTTCTCTTGTATAGCCCTGTGAATTCATTGATGGGAAGGACCTCCCAGCGATGCACTCACTTAATCAGTACACATCATCACATTCTTTACTATTTATGTTTGAGAGTTGAATGGGGAACTAAGAGTTGAGGTAACTGCTACAGAGTCATAAAACAAATACATGTTAGAGGCCAGACTCTAACCCAAGACTTCTCAATTCAGAAGCTGACTATTCACTATTTCACAATGCATCGCATACAAATTGAATACAAATTAATATAGCTGGGGAGTAGGGGAAGAAGCCAAATAACTTCAGATATTAGGAAAGAACTTGTGTATCAAGGGGCATGTGAGTTAAGATTTGAAGTGATTCAAAGATAAAAAAGAGGTGAATGTGAAAAAGGAGAGCAATGGCTCCAGATGGAATATCATGTGTGGGGAACAGTAAGTGGTTAGTCTGGCTAGATTACAGATTTTGTGAGGGGGAGCAATGTGAGAAAGGTAAATTAGAGCCAGACTATGGTAAGATTTAAATACTCAATAGAAAAGTTTGAAATTTTTTTTTAAGAAGGCCATTTGGAAGCCACATAGAGTTATTATTTGATCAGAGCAATATTTTAGGAATATCAGTATAGTAAACATGTAGAGCAGTGGTGTTAAGGTCAAATAGAAAATCAAAAGTTAACATTATCTGTGTTGTACTATATTTTTTTAAAATCCCAATTACATGTTAATCTTGTTTAGGCAGTTTTAAGGAGGTTTTTTTTCCAATTGTTGGGTCACTTGCAACTTGCATTTATATGTTTGACATGACTGATGTATGTATGGGTGGGAAAATGAAAAAATTAGAATCTATGAGAGTGATAAAAAATACTATTCTAGTAGTTCAGGGGAGAAGTAAAGAAGGTTATAATGAATGATATTTTTCTTCATGGAGTATGAATTGAGGGTGTTCTCTGAAAGGGAGAAGGGAGGAATAATGTAGCTGACTTGAGGAGAGGAAAGATGATTTGCGAAATATAAGGGAGGAAAGGATTATGACAATAACTCAATGAAGGCTCTGTCTTCTGGGGATGGTACCAAAATGACATTGTAGAGGAAGCACTCAACTGACCTCTCACAACATTCCCCTCCAAATAACTTTAAAATAATGCCTCAAGAATGTATTATACTGCAGCTAAGGTAAAAAAAAAAAACAAAACAAACACAAAAAAAAAAGGGTACTAACTGTGATCTCAGACAAAGCAAAAGTCAAATAGATCTAATTAAAAGAGATATTAAGGGAAATTATATTCATAAAAACTCAAGGAACAGCAAAATATTTTTACAGAAAGCTTATCTTATAAAGACTTCATTTCTTGTATTGACCACTAAGTAAAATTTATAATAACGAGACATTTCCTTGCCAATACAGTCCAGCAAGAAAAAGTAAAAAAGGGAAAATTCATTTAAAATAATTGCAGAAAATATAAAATACTTGGAATCCTGCCTGCCAAGACAAACCCAGGAAGTGTACGAACAGAATTATAAAACACTTCACGCAAATAAACATAGTGCTAACAAATTGGAAAATAAATATTCATTGCTCATGAGTAGGCTGAACCGTTATTATAAAAATGAAAATTCTACATAAGTTAATTTACATATTGAATGCCATACCAATCAAACTACCAAAAATATTTGTGGAGCTAGAAAAAATAATAACACAATGGATCTAGAAAAAGAAAAAGGTCAAGAATATCCAGGACATCACTGAAAAAAAAATATGAAAGAAGGCAGTCTAAGTGTACCAGACTTTAAACCCTGTTACAAATTGGTAGTCATGAAAAATTATGTGCTAACCAAGAAATTGAGTGGTGGATAAGTGCAATAGACTGGGTACAAAATTCACAGTAAAAAAATGGCCATAGCAACTTAGCTTCTAATAAATCCAAAGATCCAAGTTTTGGGCTAAGAATTCAACATTTAACACAATTTTCTCAGACAATTGTAAAGCTATTTAACAGAAACTAGGCACAGATGAACATTTCACACAATATACCAAGATAAGATCAAAATGAATAAATCACACATAAAGAGGCATGTCATATGTAAATGAGGGTAGTGTGGGGAAAATGTACCTCTCAGATCTAGAGATAAGCTAAGAGTTTGTGACCAAATGAGAAACTGTGAGCATGACAGGAAGTAAAAGGAACATTTTTGATTACATGGCATTAAAAAGTATTTACACACAAAAAATTATGCAGTCAAAGTTAGAAAGAAAACAGAAAATTGGTGGCAAATTTTTGTAGCAGGTTTCTCTGCTTATTCTTCAAATATATAGGAAATTGAGACAAACATAAAATAAGAGTCCATTAATTGGAGAATGGTTGGATAAGTGGCGGTAGATGATTGTGATGAAATATTATTGTGCCATAAGAAACGATGAGCAGGATGGTTTCAGAAAAACCTGGGAAGACTTACATGAATTTATACAAAGGGAAGTTAGAAGAATCCGGAAAAAATTGTACATACACATCAACAGCAGGGTTATAGGAATGATAGACTCAGATACTCCAATAAAGGCAACGATCAAACGCAATTCCAAAGGTCTCATGATGAAAAATGATATTCACCTCCAAAGAGATAATTGATGTTCTCTGAGTGCAGATGAAATAATTCACTTCACTTTATTTTTTCTTTTTGTGCTCCTCTGTTTTCTTTTGCAATGTGGCTAATATATATATATATATGTTTTCAAAACTTTAATGTTTATTTATGTCATATCTCTTGTCTTCTCGAGGTATAGTAGAAATGGTGAAAATCTGAAACAATATTTTAATTGAATGTTCATTTTTTAATGTAATTGTGAAATATTTAAAGAAAAAATATATTTTTTAAAATAAGTCAATTAGGGAGATGTTAAAGAATTCCTATTCAGTAGTGAGGGCCTTCTGTAAATTAGATAATATAATTTTGCAGTTGACCCAGTCAACAAGATTATACAAATTCTTTTAAGTATATTAATTAGTTCTTTTTAATTGCATTAAAGTTTTATTTTTTTTAATTAACAGAAGTCTATTTCTCTCTCTCTCTCTCTGTCAACCCTCACACTATTGCAGGACAGGAAAAGGAAGAATCAAGCAGTTTCTTGCAAACAATATGTATATCAAGTAAGCAAATTATCTCATTGACAGTGTTTAAAAAAAATATGTCTTATTCTGAATCCTGAATCTCTTATCTCTCTGTTAGGAAGTAAATGACGTTTCATCATAAGTCTTTTGGAGTACTGGACAGTTATCCTGATAATAACTCTTAGAATTTTTCAAAGTCTTTGTGTTCACACTGTTGTTGCTATACCTCTTTCTCCTGATTGTACTCATTTCATTCTTTATCAGTTTTTTAAAGTCTTCAAAATTATTATTTTTATTAATATTGATGTGAAGAGAAGAATCACAGGGTGTTTGGGGAAATACGAGAAAATATTCAAGATACCTAATAATTACAGAAATGTAAATTAAAGTAATTCTGGTCTACCTCACATTCATCAGATTAGGCATTATGATAAAAAGGAAAATAAAATATATTGGAGAAATTGTAGTAAAAAAACATTCTGGAAGGCAATTCGAAATTATGCACAAAAAGTTATTAAATAGTACACTCCCTTTGACTCAACTATGCCTTTGCTAGACCTATAGTCAAAAAAGGTTGAAGAAAGAGGAAAGGTTCCTACAGATATAAAAATGATTATACTAGCTCTTCTTGAGGAAATATAAAAAGGAGGCTAAAAATTTTTTTAAATGGTTAAATAAGCTGTGGTTTACGAATGTGATGGAGGACTATTGTACTATAAGAAAGGAGGAAATAAATAATTTCAAAGAGACATGGAAAGAATTGTATTCATTGATGCAAAGTGAAGAAAGCAAAACCAGAAGAATGATTTACACTATAACAATATTATAAGGAAAAGTGCTCTATTCATAGTCTGAGGTTGGTTAGAAGACCTTCCAATATCAATAGATTTTCCTGTAAATAATTATTGCCTTAGAGTTTAATAATTATTGGGATAAAGATAGAATTTTCTTCTAAATGTTAGGTACTAAAATTAAGCAAGGTTTTACTAAATAACTATCTGACACTCTTTAATTTTACTTTCCCAGTACTCACCATGTCCCATTAATTTGTAAAGGAGAAAGGTCCTTTGTGTCCTTGCACATGATAGAACATAATGAAATATTACTATTTTAAATATATTTAAGACCTTCCTCTTTTTCTCTTCTATAATAAATCCTTCTCATCTTTGAAGTTCCAACTCTCCCCACAACTGCTACATGTAATTTTTCTGTACACAGTTTGACAGAAATGTCAAAGACAGCTTCAAGGGTCAGTGAGAAAAGTCAGGAGAAGGGAATGTAGTCTGGACCACCAGCATCAGTCACTGCAGCAGCATCCATATTTGGAACCCTCTGCCTAAAGCCACTGGGAGAATTGAGCAACTCATCTGAATCTCAGCCCTGAACACAGCCTTGGGGTGAGGAGGAGCATTGGTGTGGTTGGAGGAATTTGTGCAGAGGGAATTCTACTGGCAGATCCTGGGCAGAAAAGTTTTTGGTTGCTCCCAGACGAGTGTGCACACCAGGAGAGAAGTAAACTCCTCTACTTCGATTGTGCCACCATAGGCAAGTGCATTCATCCCTCATTGCTGAAGAAGAACAAGCCATAAGAAATATGATGACATGACTTGCATTTGACTTTATTTTGAGTGAGGGAAGACTGTGTAGGTCACCAGCCTCATTTCTCTAGAGACATCTGAATCCACATATTCATCAGGATGCCTGGAGATGACCCAGGATAAGACAATTGGGGTTAAGTGACTTGCCCAAGGTCACACAGTAAGTGAGTGTCAAGTGTCTGAGATGAGATTTGAATGCAGATCCTCCTGACTCCTGCACTGGTACTCTGTCCACCGCACCACCTAGCTTTCCTATTGCACCACCATGGAGGAACTGAGAATTTACAGGTCCCGAGAGTATATCCTCCTCTTGACAAAGGACTTGAAAGTCAAGTAACTGGCTGGGAAAATGCCCAAAATAGGAGGAAAAAAATAACAATACAGAAGGTTAATTTCTTGGTGAACAGGTATTTTCTTCTATCCTTTCAGATGAAGAAGAACAATACATACTATCAGAGAAAGTCAAGGCTTCTGCATCTAAAACCTCCAAAATAAATATGCTATGGACTCATGCCATGGAAGAACTGAAAAAGGATATTGAAAATTAAGTAAGAGAGGTAGAGGAAAAATTGGGAAGAGAAATGAGAAAAATGAAAGAAAATCATGAAAAGTAAGTCAATAGTTTGCTAAAGGAGACCCAAAAAATGATGAAGAAAATAACACCTTTAAAAATAGGCTACCTCAATTGGGAAAAGAGGTTCAAAAAGCCAATGAGGAGAAGAATACTTTAAAAATCAGAATTAGCCAAATGGAAAAGGAGGTTCAAAATCTCACTGAAGAAAAAAGTTCTTTCAAAATTAGAATGGAACAAATTGAACCTAATGACTTTATGAGAAAGACAACAAAACCAAAAGAATGAAAAAATAGAAGATAATGTGAACTATCTCACTGGAAAAACAACTGACCTGCAAAATAGATCCAGGTGAGCTAATTCAAAAGCTATGGGACTACCTAAAAGTCATGATCAAAAATGAGCCTAAATATCATCTTTCATGAAACTATCAAGGAAAACTGTCCTGATATTCTAAAGTCAGTGGGCAAGATAAATATTGAAAGAATCCACTGATCAACTCCTGAGAGAGATCACAAAAGAGAAATTCCTAGGAATATTGCAGCCAAATTTCAGAGTTCCCATGTCAAGGAGAAAATATTGAAAGCAGCTAGAGAGAAACAATTAGACTATTGTGGAAATGCAATCAGGATAACAAAAGACTTAACAGTTTCTACCTTAAGGGATCAAAGGGCTTGGAGCATGATATTTCAGATGTTAAAGGAAGTAAAATTAAAATGAAGAATCACCTACACAGGAAAACGTGAGCATAATACTTCAGGGGAAAATAGTCATTCAATTAAAAAGAGGATTTTAAAACATTCTTGACAAAAAGACCAGAACTGAACAGAAAATTTGACATTCAAACATAAGAAACAAGAGAAGCATTAAAAGGCAAACAGGAAAGAGATATCATAAAGGACTTTCTAAAGTTGAACTGTTTATGTTCCTACATGGAAAGACAATATTTGTAACTCTTGAAACTTTTCTCAGAATTTGGGTTGTTGGAGGAATTACACACACACACACACACACACACACACACATATAGACAGAGAGCACAGGGTAAGTTGAATAAAAAGGAATGACATCTAAACATATAAAATTAAGGGGTGAGAGAAAAATATATTGAGAGGAGAGAGGCAATGGGACAAATAATCTCTCATGAAAGAAGTAAGAAAAAGTTTTTTCAATTGAGGAGAAAAGGAATGAGATGAGAGGGGAAAAGTGAAGCTTACTCGCATCACATTTGGCTTAAGGTGGGAATAATATGCTCACTAAAATTGGTGTGAAAATATGTCTAACACTACGGGAAAGGAGGGGAAAAGGGGACAAGCAGGGAGAGCAAATGGGAGGAGGGAGTAATTAGAAGTAAACACTTTTGGGGAAGGACAAGGTCAAAAGACAGAACAGAATACATGGGAGGCAGGATAGGATGGAGGCAAATATAGTTAGTCTTATACAACATGACTATTATGGAAGTCTTTTGCAAAACTACACATATATAGCCTCTATTGAATTGCTTGCCTTCTCAGTGGGGATGGGTGGGGAGGGAGGAAGGGAGAGAAGTTGAAACTCAAAGTTTTCGGAATGAATATTGAGAATTGTTTTTCCATACACCTAGGAAATAAGACATACAGGTAATGGGGTATAGAAATCTATCTTGCCCTACAAGGAAAGAGAGAAGATGGGGATAAGGGAAGGAAGGGGTGTGATAGAAGGGAGGGCATATTGCAGGAAGGGGTAATTAGAATGCAAGGTGTTATGGGGTGGGGGGTGGGGAGAGATGGGGGAGAAAATTTGGAACTCAAAATTTTGTGGAAATGAATGTTGAAAACTAAAAATAAATAAATATTAAAAGAAAAGAAAAAAATTAAGTTAAAAAAAGAAAATATGCAGCACCTAAAAGTTGCTTTACTGTGCATACTTTTTGACCCAGCTACAACAATATCAGGTATATATATATATCAAAGAGATACAAGAAAGAGAAAAAAGTACCTCTGTATATTAATAGGTAGATAGATAGATAGATAGATAGACAGACACTTAAAGGTACTCTCTCTATATGTGTGTGTGTGTGTGTGTGTGTTTATGCATATGTAAGCTCATTGTGTAGTGCAAAGAATTTAAAACTGAAGGACTCCCATTGACTGAGAGATGATTAAGTAAATTATGATGTATAAACATTGTACTATGAAAATGAATTGTGTCATAAGAAATTCCCCCAAAAAAGACAGTTTGAGAGAAATGTTGGGAGATTTGTACAAAATGATGTAAAGGGAATAGAATCAAGACATCAATTTATGCAAAAAAAATGATAATAATTCCCCAAAGAAGATAAAACATAATATTCAAACAGCAATTTTGAAAAGCTTTAGAACTTCAGTCAACATAATGATCAATCAGTAGTCCAAAGGAGTCGTGATTAAACATTCTACTCACCTCTTCATAGAGAAGTGAGAGACTATACTTGTTACTTATGACTGACATTGTGCTGTATCCAAAAGTAATGCCCACAAAATCTAATGATAACTTTTCCCTCCTTATCATTGAAAAAGATATGGCCTTCTTCTGTGACATAAACTTGTTATTGGGTTAACTTTTTTTTAGGTTTGTGTTATGTGGTTGATTCTACTTATCTAAGCAAATGATTTAGCACAGCATCAAATGATTCAGCTAACTAGCACTTTTTATAATAATCTGAAATTTTGTAATGGTAAGCCAACTTTACTCATCTTTCATCTATAACATGTTTCTGAACTTTTTTTACCTTTTTTCTTTAAATTTTGTTTAGATTTATTTTTGATTTTTTGATGGGTATATTCTTAGCTTTATAGAACAAATTAAGTAGAAATTCCATTTTTGTTCTACTGGTATCACTCAATCATTAATCTCAAATATGTATAGGGATCATAGAATATCATAGAATATTCCTTTTTTGCACTAAGGAGTATTTTGAAGTTGTATTTATGTGTCTGAGTTATGTCTTTGCTGATTTCCACATAGGTTATGAATCTTGAAAGTATTTAGCATGTATTTCTTTCTGTGTACTTTTCTTTATATTATTTATTGATATACAGCAAAACTAATATTGCATACAATTATTTTTTATAATATTACTTTGTTGTAATTGTTTTGATTAGATCTTTGTGGAGCTGATAGGGTTTTCTAAATAATCCATCATGCAATTTTCATGTAAGAAAAAAAAATAGGGCTATAGGATCAAAGAATTAGAACTAAAAGAACTTAGAAACCATCAAGTCCAATTCTTTCATGTTTTTTCTTTATTTTTGCCTTATTATTGATTCTAATGATAGAGCCAGTTTTTACTCAAGTTTAAGTTTGTTGGGAAAAGATAAAAGGTTTCTCCATTTATAATTAATGATGGATGTTGGTTTGTGTAAATAATTTTAATTATATTAAAAATCTTCCCAACCATTTTTTCAGCATTTAGGAAGGTAAATAAGGATTTTATTTTACAAATGATTCTTTTTTTCTTAATCTATATCTATAATATGATTATTTGTTTAAATTTTTAAAAACCTTAGTTGCACTGATTTTTTAGTGTTGAAATTGGCTTTTCTTTCATCTTTCTCTTTTTGCATATCACTCCTACTTTTGTCTCATGAAAGGATTTTGTCTGTTATGTTTTCTTTTGTATTGAAAACAATTTATATGATATAGGAATTAACTACTCCCTCAGTGTTTAATACAATTCATTTGAGCATCTACTGTACCAAGAATTTTACTCCTACCCTCACTCTGCTTCCAATCTTTGGTAAATCATTTGATACTTGCTCAATTTCTCCTTATGGTAAAAGATAGATCCCTATTTTCCATCCTGTTAAATTGAGTATTTTTAAATTATAGGTGATTAATTTTTTTTCCTCTAAAATCTCAATTCCAACAACAAAAAGTCAGTCGGAAAACTCTGTGGGATCTGGGTAAAAGAGGAACACACAGACTGACCGGGTTCAACCCCATACCTAAGGTGGTAAGGGTGGTGATTGGGGTAGCAGCAGTGACAGAGACAGCTTCCTAACTACTGGATCCACAGACTTTGGGGGATTGAGCAGCTGACACCAAATTGCTGAAGCCTGGGACAGTTCACACACACCCATCCCCCACCACACCCCCACTGAAAGGAGAGTCCTACCTTGACAAAGAGTTAGAAAGTCAAGTGTTTGGTTGGAAAGATGAATAAACATCATAAAAGAACTCAGATTATAGAACTTTACTTTGGTGACAAGGAAGATTAGGGCATACAACCAGAGGAGGACAGCAGAGTCAAAGCTACTTCATCAAAAGCCTCTGAGAGGAATATATGAACTGGTGGCAGGCCATGGAGGAGCTCAAAAATGTTTGGAAAATTCAGTAACAGAAGTAGAGGAAAAATTGGGAAGAAAAATGAGAGAGATTCAAGAAAATAAGGAAAACTGAGTCAACAACTGGCTAAAGGAGAGACACATGCACAAAAAAAAAAAATACTGAAGAAAATAACACCTTAAAAGTAGACCAACTCAAATGGCAAAAGAGGGCCCAAAAGCTAATGAGGAGAAAAATTCTTTAAAAAGAACTGGCCAAATCTAAAAGGAGGTCCAAAAGCTCACTGAAGAAAATAATTCCTTCAAAATCAGAATGGAGCAAATAAAAGCTAATGTCTTTATGAGAAATCAAGAAATTATAAAACAGAACCAATAGAATGAAGAAAATAGAAGACAATTGGAAAAACCACTGACCTGAAAAATATATTCAGGACAGATAATTTTAAAATTATTGGACTACCTGAAAGTCATGATCAAAAAAAAGTCTAGACATCGTATTTCAAGAAATTATCAAGGACAACTGCCCTGAGATTATAGAACCAGAGGTTAAGACAGACATTGAAAAAATCCACAGTCACCTTGGAAAGAGATTCTGAAAGGAAAACTCATAGGAAAACTACAGCCAAATTCCAGAGTTCCTAGGTACAGGAGAAAATAATACAAACAGCTAGACAGAAACATTTTGTGTATAGTGGAAATGCAATCAGTATAACAGAAGGGATCAGAGGGCTTGGAATATGATATTCCAGAGGTCAGAGGAGAAGATTAAAACCAAGAATCACTTTCTCAGCAGAATTGAGTATAATCCTTCAGGGGAAAAGATGAATATTCAATGAAATAGAGAACTTTCAAGCATTCTTGTTGAAAAGACTATAGCTGAATAGGAAATTTGACTTTCAAATACAAGAATCAAGAGAAGTATGAAGTACGAAGAGTTAAAAAGGAAAAGAAACAGGAAGGAAAAAACATAAGAGACTTACTAAAGTTGAATTTTTTATATTCCTACAAGGAATGATGGTATATGTCCCTCATGAGACTTTTCTCACTATTGGGATTGTTATAGGGAATAGATAGATAGATAGATAGATAGATAGATAGATAGATAGATAGATAAATGTAACAGGGTGAGTTGAGTATGAAGCAATAATATCTAAAAGACAAAATTAAGGGCTGAGAGAGGAACATATTGGGAGAAGGAGAAAAGGAGAGAGTGTGGGGTAAATTATCTCACATAGAAGAGGCAAGGAAAAGGTCTCACAATGGAGAGAGCAGGTGAGAAGGAACGAGTGAACCATGCTCTCATCAAATTTGGCTTAAGGGAAATAACATAGAAATTCAATTGGGTATCTTACCCTAAAGAAAAGTAGGGGTTAGGGGTTGGGGAGGGTGATAGAAAGGAGGACAGATTGGAGGAAGACATAGACAGAAGGAAACACTTTAGAAGATGGGCAGAGTCAAAGGAGAAAATAAAATAATTGGGGCTGGGATAGAAAGGAAGGAAATATAGTTAGTTTTTCACAACATAACTATTATGGGCATATTTTACATGACTGCACATATATAACCTGTATTGAGTTGCTTGTCTTCTCAATGGTGGGAACAGAAGAAGAGAGAGAGTTTGGAAGTCAAAGTTTTAAAAAGGAATGTTAAAAATTGTTTTTACATGCAGTTGGGACCTAAGATATGCAAGCAATGGGGTATAGAAATTTATATTGCCTTTCAAGAAATTAAAGAAGAGGATAAGGGTAGGGGAAATGATAGAGGGAATGGTGGACTTGGAGAAGGAGTAATCAGAATTAATGCCATCTCATGGTGGGGGGGAGGGGAAGGTGAGGAGAAAATTTGGAACTCAAAATCTTTTGGAAATGAACATTGGAAACTAAAAAAACCAAAAAAAACCAGCTCAGCTAAATTTAAAATATCTCTTCACAATATCAATCGAAGCTTGATGATTTTTTTCTGCCACAATGCTTCTAAAAACCATCTATACTGTATCAACGATAATGATGAAGAAGATGATGATGATGAAAACAGAGTTTATATAGTATTTTGTGCTTTGAAAACTCTTCATAAATTATATTACTTTAGCTTTACCACAACCCTTGAAGGTATATTCTATATGCCTTCATTTTTACAGATGAAGAGACTGGAATTCAAGAGATGTAATGCCTTGTCCGTAGTTATAGGACTAGCATGTGTCACAAGGGAGATGCCAACAGGGGTCATCTCTTTTTCTATAACATCACTTTAGTAAGAGAAGAGACCTACAATAATAAAATTGCAAATCTTGAATTACTGAAGTATTAAGTAACAAGTAGGCTGGGATTAGTTATTAGTATAGAACTTGAAGTCCGTCTTAGCTATTGTGACTGCTAGACTCTCAAAAACAGACTTTGCTTGGCCTTTTTTAAAAATTATAGATAGTTAATCTTTTTTTAAGTACTTACTATATATCGGCACTTTACTAAGCACACAGAGAAAGGCAAAAATATGACCCATGTCTTCATATTCTAATGGGGGAGACACTATGTAAATAACCATATGTATGTATAATATTATTACATATTTTATATGTAATGACTTACGTTATTTATATATTTCATATGTATTAGATATATGTGATTGCATCATTATAGGTCTCTTCTCTCTTACCAGAATAAGATAACCCCACGAGAATCTCAGTTATGACACTTACTTCTTGTATGACCATGCTCAAGTCAATGCATCTCTTGAACACACACACACACACACACACACACACACACACACAGTAGGTTGAAGAGAATCTCAAAGAAAAGATGCTAGTGTCAAGGTGGACTAAGAAAGTCTTCTTGAAGATGATAGGAGCTAAGCTGAATTTTGAAGGAAGTCAATAGACAGAGACGATGAGAGAGAGATTTCAGATATGGGGGACTACCAATGAAAAGATATGGTCAGGAGATGGAGTAGGTCAATGTAGCCAGCTTGTGAAGGATTTTAAATGCCAGAAATAACTTTTCATATTTGATCCAAGATGTAATAGAGAGCCATTGAGATTTAATAAGGGAGCTGAGCAGTCAGAAAGGAATATGGTCAGACCTATGCTTTAGGAAATTACACTTTGGCAGCTGAGTGAATGATGGTTTGGAGTGGGGACAGATTTGAAGCAGACAGACCAAACATAAGGCACTAGCAATGGAGCAGATATCAACTGATAAGGGCTTGTACTAGAGTGGAAGTTGTGTGAGTGAAAAGAAGACGTATAAGAGATGTTGGGAAGGTAGAGACAAGATTTGACAACACATTGCATATGTATAGATTGGATCAGCAAGGTTATATTTCTGAGAAAATGAAAAAATAGTGGTGTCTTAAACAGCTTTAGAAAATTTGGAAAAAGAAGAAATAGAAAGGTACAAAATGAGTCCTTTTTTAATTATGTTGAATAAATGAAGAGTGTAGCTTCTCCAATTTGAGATGTCCAAAGGGCAATTGCTGATGTGGGACTGAAACTCAGGTGAGTGAGAATAAGGGATTCTTGAAAAGAGATAGTCATTGAGGAATCTGAGAAAGCCACTGCCTACATAAACATGACATGCTGAGCAATGTCTTTCAAAAACAACTTGCAACATTGCTGAGGTAGGTATGCTGATTCAAAAGAATTAAAGTTATATCCACATCCTCCTAGGATGGTTCACTGTAAATTATATCACTTACTCTAAATGACAATTAGGAATCTTGGCAACAACAGGGGCAGAACAGAGATGGCAGAGCAAAAACAGAGATTTGCTTAAGCTCTCCACCAAATCTCATCAAATACTATAAAAAATGACGCTAAACAAATTCTGGAGCTGCAGAATCCACGGAATCATTGTGTGAAGTGAATTCCCAGTCCAAAATAGCCTGGAAGGTCAATGAGAAGCATCTATCACAAGGAGCTTGGAGCACAGGTCAGTCTAGCTTGGACTGTACTAGCACAGACAGGGACTGAGCAGGCCTCATGGGACTGAATTACTGGCACTTGTGGAGGTTTTCAGTCTTCTTGACCCTGAAACACCAATGACAATTTGGAAAGACAGTGGAAAAAAACCTGTCAATCTGTGTGAGAGAGTAGAGTGGTTCAGGCCCAGCCCCAGGGTGACAGAAGGAGTAGAGGAGGCCACAGCAGCCACAGTCATGGCAGTGGCAGTGGCAGCAGCTATTTCTGGAACTCTAGGTCCATAGGTTGTGAGGCAATTGAGCAGCTCACAGTATATCCCCATCCCTATTGGAAGCAGGAAACTGTATTGACAAAGAACTCAAAAGTCAAGTAATTGTCTGGGGAAATGAGCAAAATCAAGGAAAAAAGATCAGACTATAGACTTATTTTGGTGACAAGGAAGATCAAAACATACAACCAGAAGAAAATGAGAAAGTCAAAGCTCCTATATGCAAAGCATCTGAAAAAAAAAATATGAATTGATCTCAAGCCATAGAATAGATCAAAAAGGATTTTAAAAATCAAGTTAGAGAAGTAGAGGAAAAATTAGGAAGAGAATTGAGAGTGATGAAAGAAAATCATGAAAAAGAAGTCAACTGCTTGCTCAAAGGAACCCTCAAAATTGCTGAAGAAAATAATACCTTAATAAAAGAGTAACCCAAATGACAAAAGAAGTACAAAAAGCCAATGAGAATGCCTTAAAAAGCCTAATTGACCAAATGGAAAAGGAGGTACTGAGGAAAATAATTCCTTCAAAATTAGAATGGAACAGATGGAAACTAATGAATTTATGAAAAGTCAAGAAATTAAAAGCAAAACCAAAAGAGTGAAAAAAATAGAAGACAATGTGAAATTTCTCAGTGGAAAAACAGCTGGCCTGGAAAGTAGATCCAGGAGAGACAATTAAAAAATTATTGGACTATTGAAAGCAATGCTAAAAAAAGATCCTAATCATAATCTTTCAAGAAAGTATCAAGGAAAACCAACCTAAGATTGTAGAACCAGAGGACAAAAGAGAGATGGGAAGAATTCAGTGATCATCTCCTTGAAAAAGACCCCAAAAGAAAAAGTCCTAGGAATATTGTAGCCAAATTCCAGAATTCCCAGGTACAGGAGAAAATATTGCAAGCAGTCAGAAAGAAACAATTGAGTATTGTGGAAACATGGTTAGGATAGCCCAAGATCTAGCAGCTTCTACATTAAGGGATCAGAGGGCTTGGAATGTGATATTCCAGAGGTCAGAGGAGCTAGGATTAAAACCAAGAATCACCTTCTCAGCAAAATTGAGTATAATCCTTCAGGGGAAAAGATGGACATTCAGTGAAATAGAGGGCTTTCAAGCATTCTTGATGAAAACACCAAAGCTGAATAGAAAATTTGACTTTCAAATACAAGAATCAAGAGAAGCATGAAGAGGTAAACAGGACAGAGAAAACATAAGAGCCCTATTGAAGTTGAACTGCTTACATTCCTACTTGGAAAGATGATATTTGTCACTCATGACACTTTTCTCAGTATTAAGGTTGTTGGAGGGAATAGATAGAAATAGATAGACAGACATATAGACTGTCTTGAGAGTTTTCTCAGTGTTATGGTAGTTGGAGGGATTAAATACAGAGAAGGAAGGCGAGTTGAATATGAAGGGATGGCATCTACAAAATAAAATTAAGGAGTGAGAGAGGAATATATTAGGATAAGGAGAAAGGGAAAAATGGAATGGTATAAATTACTTCACACCTAAAAGAGGCAAGGAAAAGGTTTTACAATGGAGGGGAAGAGGAGGGGAGATGAGAGGGAGAGAATGAAACTTATTCTAATTGGATTTGCCTTAAGGAGGCAATAATATGAATCCTGAATTGAGTATGAAAATTTATCTTACCCTACAGGAATATAGGAGGGAGAGGATAAGTGGTGGGGAGGGGGTAGAGGTTAATGACAGAAGAGAAGGCAAATGGCAGGAGGGATAATTAGAATTAAACACTTTTGAGGAGGAACAGGGTCAAAAGAGAGAATGGAAGGCAGGATAGGATGGAGGGAAATATAGTTACTCTTTCACAACATGACTGTTATGAAAGTGTTTTGCATGACGACACATGTATAACCTATATCAAATTGCTTGTTTTCTCAATAGGGGAGGGTGGGGAGGGAGGAAAGGAGAGAAGTTGCAAGTCAAAGTTTTAAAAATGAATGTTAAAAATTGTTTTTACATGCAACTGGGAAATAAGATATACAAGCAAAGGAGCATAGAAATCTATCTTGCCCCACAAGAAAATAGAGGGGGAGGGTATAAGAGAAGAGGGGATGGGATGTGATACAAGGGAGGGCAAATTGAGGGAAATAGCAATCAAAATACATACTGTCTTGGAGTCAGGGGAAGGAGAAATGGGGAGAAAATTTGGAACTCAAAGTTTTGTGGAAGTAAATGTTGAAAATTTAAAATTAATTAATTAGAAAAAAATAATCTTGGCAATATCCCCACCTTCTTCCTATGATACATAAAGATTTATATGAAAATTGAAACCCAAGAATAGTTATTTGCATCCTGTTATATCTCAAGGAAAATCTGAAATTTTGATTGTAATAGTGATATTGATTGTAGATTTATCAAATGTAGTTTTATTTCAATGCATTTTAAGTTGTATTGATTCTCATAACTTTTGCATGATAACGATTTCCACAAAATGCCCCTAGACCAACATATTCTCCCCATCCAGTGATGGTCTTGTGAAGAAATATAATTAAGCAAAATCAATGGACACAGAGATCAACTTTGACAGGGTAGGTAACATTCTATACCCCTATCACCTTACCTTTTCCGGGAAAAGAGTCTATAGCAATCTATTTTAAAGACCCATGTTTTCTTAATATTTAGCAAGAAGTTCACAGTTCAGGCTCAATGGAAATCACCTAGCCTTAGGAGGTAACTGAGACTCCAAAAACTTTAATGAAGTCACACAAAATAAATTGAGTTGGAATTAGAACACAGAGCCATTTTAAATTCAGTGTTTTTCCTATAGCACATTGCTTCTAAAATCCAGTTCGACCTGCTATCTATTATAAATGATATCATTTGAACTTGATTTCCTTCCTCATTAGCCATGTATAACATCTCCTTTCCAATACCTTCTTATTTATTCTCTATAGAATCAAGAAACCTAAGTATTCTTTCACTTTCTTCCTCAACATCTTTTCATAATCTTCATATCAGAGGTTCAACTATGACAATGATGCAGTTTCCTACTTGCCTTTACATAAAGAGAAATTGAAAGGAGATTTTAGCTTGACCTTGACAAATAGCAGCAGGTTGGCACACATTGATGGGATTGCTTAGACTTTCCTCTCTTCTCAATCATTCTAAAAATACTATTAAAATATCTAATCTTTAATTAATCTGATTTAATCAATTAATATAATCTAAAACATCACTGCTGTATGAAACCTCTTAGCTGAGAGAGAGTTTCAGGGAAGAGGAAGAGGATGGAAAAGTGTTTGTTGAATTGAATTGAAACTCTTCCATTATCTTTCTTCGTTTCTTAAGTTCCCCACCACAGACTTACCATCTCTAAACACTGGCATGAAATATCAGGGCTAAAAGGTAATAAACTTAATAACTAGTATTTATATAGTGCTTTGAGGTTGACAGAGAGCCTTTCAAAATATTATCTGATTGATCCTCAGAACAATAGTGAAGGTGTTATCATTCTCATTTTACAAATGAGGAAACTGAGGCACAAAAAGTTTTAAGTAAGTTGCCCAGGGTCCCATAGGTAGTAAGTGAGCTTACTTACTTACTTACAGGGCAGGATTTGAGTTCAGGTCTCCTTGGCTGCACATCCATTATTCACAATACCACCTAGCTGACTCTAGATGTTTAAGAAAATTCTCACTGCATGTATTTTCCCAGATAGTAGGAAATTGAAACCCTATTTCATGTATATATGTATGCTTCATATCTTGAATCATTTCTGGCAAAGATAATTTCAACAGTTCTTACAAGCAACTAGGTCTTCTGCATCAATCAAATAAGAGGGCCTTCAGAAAGGTTAGAAAGCTAAAATCCATAGAACTGTAGTTAGAGCTCATTTTTATCTGTTAATTTATATTCAACTTCTTTCTGATCCCCAAGGACTCACAATAAGTTTCACATAGCATGGCAGGTAAAGGAGACACTTTCAATATCTCATTGTAGGAGCTATATTTTCATAAGCTAAAATTTATGAATCAAAAATTAAGTATAGGTTTAACATCACCCAAGCTAATCAGTCTATGAGAGAAATCACATGTATTCATTGTTTGTTGCCAAAGAAGACCATGCCATCAGAGAAATGATGACATGACTTGCACTTGACTTTGTTTTGAGTGAGGGAGGGCTGTGCAGGTCACCAGCCTCACTTTTCCTCCAGAGTCATCAGAATCCAGTGACCAGATACTCATCAGAATGACTGGAGATGACCCAGGATGAGGCAATTGGGGTTAAGTGACTTGCCCAAGGTCACACAGCTAATGACTGTCAAGTGTCTAAGGTTAGATTTGAACTCAGGTCCTCCTGACTCCTGCACTAGTGCTCTATCCACTGCACCAACTAGCTGCCCCTGAGAGAGGCACCATAGTACAATAGTGAAGGGAGTTTTAAATGTGTGCTCATTGACAAGGCTTGGGTTCAAACTCAACCTCCAACACTTACTTGTATGTTCACAGGCAAGTCTCTGAGCCTTTCATCATTTGTAATGGGAGGTATGCACTAGATGACCATGAAGGGCCTGTTTTTAGTTTTAAATTTGTAATCATAAGATCCCCTAATATATGGCTAATAATGCCTAATTTTTCTTACTCTCATGTGTGTGTTTTGTGTATATGTGTATGGACATGTGTATGTGTGCATGCATTATATGGATACATGTGCACATGTACCTGTGTAAATAAGTATGCATATATTTCACACACTTTTCACCTATCTAAATGTATAGAGAAATAGGGAATTCTGTATGTGCTTTAAGAGGAAGAAAGGGAGAGAGAGAGAGAGAGAGAGCTTATAAGGAATGCAATTATCAAAATGGAAAAAAAGAACAATCAAATAACTTGGGCAAAACAGGATCGTTCATCTTGTTGAAGAAAAGTAAAAATTCAGGGTCACTTCCAGGAATCTTTGTTATGGGGTGATCTATTTGATTATGGATTTGCTGCTCAGAACGTTAAAGCAAGATTGTTCAAAGTCGTAAAGAATATCACAGAGCAGCCCTTCTCTGAGTGAAAGAAGGGGAAATCATTTGATTGACCCTTTCCTTCTCCAATCTCTATATTTATTGTGTCAAATGAAAGTCAGGGAACCTACACCAAGATCTACATTTTCCTTTTCTTTCTTTCATTTTTTTTGAGGGGCCAGGGGTGCAGAATAGAATACGCTAGCCCAAAAAATTGTAAAGTGCACAATTTACTGAGAGATGGAAAATAAATGCTCCTCTTTGTTAAAACAGGGTAGCTGTTTTTGCCTGTGGCCAGTTTCCCTAGAATAAGTATCCTGTCAAAGAATTGCATTACCAGACAAATAGGAAAAAAAAAATGCATGTAACACAACATGATCCCTTCAATGTCATTCTTTGTCAGTGTTTTATCAAAAGGATAATAAGAATCAAAGCTGCACATGCAGGATTTATTTCCCTTTGAGAAAAGTAGCAGTTATAGATGGATAAATGGTTAATTTCTTAGCATTACTGAGAGTTGCTTAGTTGGGAATACTTTTAAGTTTAACTCTTCTCAATGATGCTGCTGTTTTGGGGCTAATACCACTTGAAAAGGTCAAGGAAACATCCTGCTTACATGATTCACTGTCTATATAGCTAGTCATTATAAGGTGACTTGGTTTCTTTCTTTTAGAAAAGTAGCAATACCTAGAATTTTCCATTTGTCGAAAAGAAGGTGATGGGAACTCTAAAATTAGAATGCCTTTCTGATTTGGAAGCTTGAGTGAAACCTGTTTCTGTGGTTTTTGTTGTTGGTAACAAAAATAAACCAGAATATTGATGAAAATGCTCATCTTTGTTACTGAAAAACAGGTATGAGTGATCATGTAACTAGACAATGCTCCCTCAAGATATAAATGTTACAGCTTATAAAAACTGGAAAACCATTATATAGCTGCATCAAAACATGGCTAAATATGTGTGCAGCATTCAACTCAGGGCCCACCTTTTAGGAAACAGAGACAGCAAAGCCATTGTAGGTTTAGTTTTTAAAACTGCTGTCAATTGCTTGCATGTTATTCAATATTCCAGTAGGTGGCAGCATAGCTCTTTGGCTAGCTGGCTGATGGCTTTAACTCAAGTGTTTATGAGAAGAGTTCCTTCCATATCATTGATAAATGTCTAATCTTTCCTGTGTTCTACTTATATTCCTTTTATTTTTTCAGACCATATTTATGCATGAATGCCTAACATTTTAGGTATTTCTCTGTTTTTAGCATTACATAATACAGATTAGCCAACACTCTGTACAAATATATTCTATAAAAGCAAGTCATATTTTTAGGTAGCTCGTGTTTTTAAAATCATAGAATGTGAGATCAAGAAGGGATCTTAGATCAGATCATCAGATCCAGTTGGGTCAACTGACAGGTGAGGAAATAGAAGTATAGGGAGTACAAGCAATCTGTTCATCAGATTCAGTTGGATCAACTGACAAGTGAGGAAATAGAGGTATAGGGAGTACAAGCGATCTGTTCATCAGATCAGTTGACAGAAATCCACTGAGCAGATTTCATTTTGCAAAATCAATCTTTCAATGGAGAAGTTTACATTAAGGAAGAGGGATTAAAAAAACTGAAACGTAGATCAGTGTAGATGGACAGCCATGCAGATTACATCATCTTCATATTTTTACAATAATAAAAAAAATATTTTAGGCATTTTGCTAAGGTCAGATCAAAAGGTTTGCATGAACTGCTAACTGAGTGGAGAGATCAAGATGGCAATCAATTGTAATGCTGCTTGACCTCTATTTCCCTGCTGTACTGGGAACAACAGTAACTGCTTTTTATTCCTGGCACTCCCACTGACACATAGTGTGACCTAGGTAAAGCTGCTTCCCCATAATTTGCCTCACTTGTTCACTTTGCATAGGAGAACTCGGCAAAGTGATGCCAATTTATTCATAATCACTTTATTCCTGATAAATGTCTAGTTGATTTCTTTGAAGAAAGGCTATAAGCAAAATACAGAATGTTATTCTTGTAAGTTATTGAGTACAAATAAATGTTTCCCAGCTACCAATGATAGCCTTTCATAATTTATAAATGAGTACCATCCTATGCCAATGCCTAGAGCCAGGTCTGTCATTTACTCAATGTTAAAAAGTCCTGTGAGAAAATATGAAAGATAACAGGTTCAGAACACCCCAGCTTATAAGAGCTTTGTTTATTCCAGATTTGAAGGCTTAAGTAAGAGGCAGTGTGGTGTTATATAGAGAGGCTAGTAAGTAAAGTCAGGAAGGCTGAGTCTGTATTCTGATTCTGACGTACACTTAGTATATGACCATAAGTGCTCAATTTGTCATAGCAGAAACAATGCTAGATTTTAAGGTAGAGGACATGAATTCAGATCCATGCTCTGGCACTGCATAATCCTGGACTATATCCTCAAAGTTTGGGGGCCTAAGGAGCATGGGACTAGAAGGCTTTCTGAGGTGTTTTCTGGGTGTAAATCTATGATCCTATGTTGTGATTTAACATCTTAATTCTTTTCCTGTCCCCCAAGAATCTCTCTAAGAATAACTCCTGGAGGACTTGCTGCTCTGCATTGGTAGAGAAAGTTTCCACACATGGGGAGCTCCCTGTACTGGTGAAATCATAGGTCAAGACAACACCTAACAAATAAAAAATCAGTCCAGGTAATAAAAGTCATTATTTTTTTGGGAGGGAGGTTGTTGGAGGGATAGGAACAGAGATTCAGTCTCAACTTCAGATTTAAATAGAATCTAAGGATTCAGGACAGAAATGCCTGGTCACATTGCCTTAACAAGTCAGTGATATTAGCAATTTTGTGTATTTACAGCACTGGAATTTCTGATGAATACTAGGGTGTTAACTAACCTAGTCTTCCTTGGGTCTCAGAAGACTGTTCTGATGAATAAACTAAATTGTCGGTAACCTAGAGGCAGGCAGATACAAAGCTAGCACCTCACCAGGATCCGGGATATCAAGTGACAAGTGATGTCAGTAGTTAGCATGGAAATAGGATGCCAGGCTTTTTTTCCCCTATTAAATGAATATTGATCCAACGTTCTAGCCTTTATTTAGTTCACGGGGAGAACTTCATTGCCGGCATTGCCATCTTATGAAAGTGATAGATAATGGATGTCTTACTTTTTTTCTTATTATTAAAGACCTTTATCTATATTGAAAAAACAAAAACAACAAAGGGGCGGGGTTATCTCCAGCTGGGGAAAACTCATTATGAAAAATCAAAGCCATTCAAAATACCCACACCTGGGATTTATGCTCTGAAGCAAAGAGAGTTCATTTTGAAAATCACTTGTTCTCATCATAGCATTTACAAGCAAGGAGCTTTACCAAGAACATATTCATTATTCCCAGGATTCTCTATTGGTGTCCCTAATTAATTGAGGAGTGTCATTATTCTCCTGATTTTGAGAATGCTTAAGTAAACAAGAGTCCCTTAGCCAATGTTTGCCCAGAATTTTAAAAAAAAATTAAATTAAATTAAAGAATTTTACTTGTATGTGTTCAGTGAAGGGCAGCCAGGTGGCACAATGACTCATCTTCCTGAGTTTAAACATGACCTTAGACACTTACTAGCTACATGATCCTGGACAAATCATTTAACCCTGTTTGTCTCAGTTTCCTCTTCATTTCAGTATCTTTGCCAAGAAAATCCCAAATGGGATTCCAAAGAATCAACATGATGGAAAAACAACATGGATCAGTGATCTTATCTATCAATGTGAACAGTTCTTTCATCAATGTAAGTATTAACCCCCTCATCACCAAAGATATCCTGATAGGCAAATGGATCTGTGATGCCACAGATGTGTATGTTCCATCCAATGACTCAAATCATACATCTATGCCTGTTTTTAGCTCTCATGATATATTCTATAAGTTCACCACAGAGGAATCAATTTAAAAACAAAAATACTCATCCAAAATGTGATAGCAGAACAGATACCAGAACAGGTTTGTCAATTAGACTGCTAATGAGGGATGCTCATCTCTGTGAATCAATTTCAAGGAATGCTCATCTCTGTGGATCAATTTCAAGGAAAGCTAACCTAAATTCCTCAATCATGCTACAGGCATTTTTGTGGCCGTGGAGTAGAGAAGCCTCAAACTACAGATATTAATCCAGAAGTAAGACAGTTGAAGAGTTATGGGCTCCCTCTAAAAGCATCCTCTAACACTTAGCAATCAAAATTGAGTACCTTGTAAGAGAGCTCACCAAACCACTGCATTGCCCTGATATAGGCAACTGGGAAGGATGGGGAGTGAGAGAGGTTGAAAGGAAATGACATGAGACCATTTAAAAAACAAAGCTCACAGTCGTACTGTTCTGTAAGACTGGCAAAGCATGATCAAATAGATAGTATAGGCATTAGTACCTCCATTTCACAAAGGAAGAAACCGAAATTTTGAGAAGTTATGTTACTTTCCACAATTATTTATAAATGTCAGAAGTAGTATTAGAACCCAGACCTCCTAAACAATTTTGTTTGTTTTCCACTATACTACTTTCCAAAACATTAGACTTAATTTTTCATTATGATTTGGCATTACTAATATGACATTAGAGCATCTAGGCAATGCAGTGGCAGTGGATAGAGGGCCAGGGCTGGAGTCAGAGAAATCGTGAGTCTAAATATGGCCTCAGATACTTACTTGATATGTGACCCTGGACAAGTCACTTAACTCTGTTTGCTCAGTTTCCTCATCCGTAAAATGAACTGCAGAAAGAGATGTCAAAGCACTCCAATTTCTTTGCCAAGGAAACCCCAAATGGGGTCCTGAAGACTTAGACACAACTGAAACAATTCAACAAGTACCCCTACTACAAAAATGATCTTTGCAGGTCATTTAATTTCTCTTTGCCACAATTTCCTCACGTTTAAAATGAAGGGGGTAGACTAGATGATCTCCAAGGTCCCCTCCAGCTCTGCATAGGGGATTCTGTAAAGATAAAGGAAAAAAAAAGCTTTTCCTGAGAAAAATGACTGTTTGAATCACCTAGGCATGCTGTTTTAGGAACTGAATTCACTCTTCTATTTAGAGTTTGAGCCATCTCTACCTGTGGTGAACAATCATATGGCACATTGTCACTTTGAAGGCCCTTTGAGGAAAGATCTATTGAAATTAACCATATGATGTGCGAGTGGAGCCAAGAAAGTACCTGGAGCTCTGTTTCCACAACTAAAGGATGTACATGCAGTAGAGCCCCATGATTCCATACTCCACAAGCTGTAACACCTCCAGGTATAAACACTTTTAATTAAGGTACTCACAGAGAGTCCTTGGGTTCCAAGTAGGCAAATTACCCTGACTTTCCAGGCAAAGGGCTTACCTTGAAATGGGACTGTGAATAAAGGAAATCTTTCTGAGGGCAAGGAAACATTTTAATGAAAATTTAAAATATGGCTCAGTGCACTTGTACAGGCAGCCCTTGCCTTCACGGCAGATTATGTACCTGCAAAAGGCACTGAAAAGTCAAAATGATGTAAATTGAATTGGATTTTCTCACAGTATCACATAATCTCAGTGTGAGAGGAACCTCAGCAGTGAACCAGCTCAAATTAGAGCTGAACAAAAATTCTCTTAGACCATTCAGATTATTTAGCTTCCATTGGAAGGTCTCTAGTGACCAGAAGGCACTAGTTCCTGAGGGAGACCAGTCCAATTTTTGATGGCTCTAATCATAAGGCGTTATTTACTAACATGAAATTACATTTGTACTGATCTACCAAGACTTGTAGTTATGTCCTCTGGGGCCAAGAATAACAGAGCTAAACCTGCTAGGACCAGGCACTTTTCAATCCTGAAGGACAGGGCAGTCCTTCAAATACTTGAAGGAATTTTTCATGTCTCTCAATAAAAATAACATTTTTTATTACAGAAGAGGTTGAAATATAGTATAAGAATCCTTTCTAAAGTTTTAGTGTCATAAATAAATAAATCTCATCAGACACCATATTTAATCATACATGATAGGACTCAGACTGGTACAGTTAAAAGAACAGAACTTGGAGTCACAGAACCTGAGTATAAATTTTGCGTACTCCATGTGTGATTAGTCTGACCTTTCCATACTGAATGAAAGAGCTATACTAAGTAACATAGAAGGTCCCCAGATCCAAATTTAGGATACCAGCATTTAGAGGGTCAGGCATATAATAAATGAGTAATAAGACTTAATAAATGCTTATACACTGAGTGATCCTTTGATTTTTTGGTTGATTACATATTTTATATTATTGATTTTGTATTATATATAATTGATTACATAGCAATATATTCTATATATCCTATTCTTTTTTGATTCATGTTCTCTACACATTCTAAGATACTATGTATGTATATATGTGTGTATGTACATTACAGACATACATATACATATATGTGTAAATGTGTATATAATATTATATAGGATTTATACACATACATATTTCATAGGATTTATGGATAATATCAATCAAAAAGGACAACCTTGAATTCTGTAGAGGATAATAGATTTCAAACTTAAGGGGATCTTAGAGGTCATCAGCTACTCTCAATTTGTTGGAAGGTCATAATGTACTATATGTTATGTTCTTTTTTTGTGTGTAGGTGTGTAGTATGGCATAGGGATGAAGTTCGGACTTCTAGTTTAATTGATATGGGGAAAATTCCAGTATGGATTCTCCCTCCATTGATCCAGGTTGACATCTCCTGTAAATTATTAGAGAATTGCCTAAGACACTAAATAGGAAAGTGATTTGGTCATGCTATAGATATGCATCAGAAACAGAACTTTAATCCAAATCTTCCTGATTAGAAGGCTGGTTCTTCAACCATTATACTGATGCTGCAATATTCTTATTATACTATTAATTCTGCCATGTTCTTATTACAACATATCAGAAGGTCGTAGAACATCAAGGTTATAGAATTCAAGGAAACACTTAGAAATGTTTGTTTGGGAAAATTTTAATTAGTGCCTTAATGAGATGTGGATATGGAGGGATCAAAACTACTGGATCACTTTGGGGAAAAGTAATCAAAGAATATTTTTGGTTTTTGTCGTTACTACTACTACTACTACTACTAATACCACTATCAATTATAGACATTTATATTTACTTATTTGTATATATATATATATATATATATATATATATATATATATATGTATTGGTTATACTGTTAAAGTATAAACTTCTTGAGAATAAGGACAATTATGTATCAGTACCTAGAACAGTGTCTGGTGCAGAGTAGAGGTTTCAATAAATGTTTATGGAACTAAACTGAAATTGTTTAGTCTCTCCATTGTATACCAGGTTACCTTAAAACTGGGGGAGAAATATATACTACTATAACTATTATTACTGTTAGAAATAATAATAATGAGCCTTCATATTTCACGTTAAGGTTGGCAAAGTAATTTACTTACACTATCTCAACTGATCCTTATAAAAACCCTATGAAATAAATGTTATTATTATCTGTATTTTATAGATGAGGAAGCTAAGGCATCAGGAAGTTAAGTGACTTACCTAAGGTCACACAGCTAGTAACTTTCTGAGGTAGGATAAAAATTCCGGTTTTCCTGTCTCAATCTATTGTACCATCTTGCTGGTTTACCTAAATGACAAGCATTGTAAATGTCCTCAGTATAAAAAGGATAGAAGGGAGAAATACACACACACATACACACACACACACAGGGAAATAGGAGTTAGGGGATCTGTATTCTAGTTCTAGCTTTTCAATTTATTTACTATGTCCCCTTAAGTAAGGAAGCACATTATCTCTAAGGTAATCAAAATTGACTAAGGGAACTCCAAAGTCATTGGTAGTGCCCACAACTAATGGTTTGTGTTTGTATCATTTTAACTGGATTTCAAGATTCTAGAGAGCAAAGAGTTATAGACATAGGCTTTTGTTGGTTTTCTGGGCCAACAAAGGTGTTCGGGTTTTTAGAAGCATATTTTAAGTGTTTTTTGGTGCAAAAGTCAATCATGTCAATGTAAATGGTAATGGCTATAACTATACATTTTACAACACCACAGTCTCTGACAAACCAAAGTTGGAAAGAAATAGAGAGAAAACCTATTGGAAGTATTTTGTATGTTTCCAGTTTTGCTTTATATTTGAATAGTAATATATAAGATATCAGTGAAGAAATTCAGGTCTGACCATGTGATAAGAAAAAAAGATAGCAGAGAGACAGCCTACACACTATAATTGTATCCTCCAAACATAAAATGTTGTGGAGTAACGTCTCCAGTACGTTGGATGGATTCTCCATGATGGTTAGGTCACTGGATGTGGAGTCAGGAAGATGTGATTTTAAATTCTCCCTGAAATACTTGCTAGCTCTGAGATTATAAGCAAGTCTTTGCTCGTAATTTGATCTGTTTGTATCTCAATTTCTTCATCTATAAAAGGAGAGGGTTGGTCTCAATGACCTCTAGAGATCTGTTTAGTTCTAATATCCATGATCTCATGATATGGTGAAGAACCACAAAGGATGAGGAGGCCTGAACAAATTTATCTTTGGCACCAGTAAATGATGTATACATATGAAAGAGATTTAGTACATTACAGAAGAAATGCAAATTGCTATAAGTAAGCCAAGGATAACTTATTTTATTCATCTTTATCTAAACAGGATTGTTGATTATCAATTCTTTGAAATATTGACAGTGATTTATATCAGATTTGTCATCACCATGATCTCAGCAGTTGTGGAAATGATTGCGGTAGAAAATGCAGTGGTCCAAGAGAAATAACTGACAAGCCAAAATAAGGCATCATACTTATTATAAAGTCATGAAGTAAGAGGTGAGTCATTAATATTTACAGTGTCTGATGTATATTAAATACTGAATAAACACAATAAATATTGTGATTGCTGGAATGATTAAATGGTTTGGGAGATAAAAGGAAGTTTGAGTTTTGTGTTGTAGAATGTGTATAAAATACATAGCAATGTTTTTTTTTTTAAAATCTACCTTCCATTGACTCAGTATTTATCTTATTGCATTTCAACTTCAGAGGCTGCATTGAGTGCACAATCACTTGCAAACAGAAAAACATGCACCAACACTCCCTCTACTTTAGTCTTGGCTTGTAATCCTTCAAACCGAAGAATCTACCATTAGTAATGGTGACTTTGATTCCATGTTCATCCTCATTGAAAGCATTTGTCAACATGCCTCAAAACATCACGCTAAAAAGCACTGGAACAAGCACACAGCACTGTTTCACTCCATTGGTGACTGGGAAGGCACAAGACCAATGCCCACTATCCAGAACCCAGGCAAGCATGCCATCATGAAATTGAAGTACAATGCTGATGAACTTCTCTGGGCAACCAAATTTTGACATAATTTTCCATAATCCCTCAAGAATCACAGTGTCAAAGATCTTGGTCAGGTCTATAAAGACCTCTGTTATCCTCCTGGCATTTCTCCTGGAGTTGTCAGGCAGCAAGCACCATATCGACTATTCCTCAGCCCTTTCTGAAGCCACACTGGATCTTAGGTAAATAAGTGTCTTCCAGATGAAAGATCAACTTATTAATGAGGATTCTAATAAGAAGTCAAAAAGACTAATTTATGAGAACTCGCATGGGGCAGGCAATCACATAGTAGTCAGAAGAAGTGATGCAAAACCATTCTCAAGATCTTTGGATTTGATTGTGCAACATGGGAGACACTGGTACAGAACTGCTCAGCATGGCATACCCACCTCTCTACAAGCAAGGCAGAATTGAAAGAGCACAAAGGAAATGTAGGATGCGCAGATTTGGAGTATCCATCACAAATATTCACACGGACTATCTGTGCCCAATCTGGGATAGAGCATTCCGAGCTCATATTGGTCTGATCAGCCACAGTCAAACACATTGAAACTTCACTTTATCATGGTGATGTCCTTTCGGTCCTCTTCCAGAATGAAGGATAGCAACCAACCAATCATTTGTCTTGTACATATTATTTGATGAATATAATACCTCCTCTTAGAATGGAAGGTCCTTGAGGAAAGGGATTATTTTTGCTTTTAGATTTTTATCCTCATTGTTTAGCTTAGTGCCTAGCTCCTTAATAACTGCTTGCTGATTGTACTAATACTCTAAGAGAAACTACTTTATTCCTCCAAGTTCCTTAAGGTATCATCTTTTGTCATGTTTTTGTGCATTTGGCATGAGAACACCTTCTTAATGCAAATTTCTTACTGCCAACACAGTTTTGATAACAGAAAGCAATTCACACCTCCACCTCCTCTCTCATACTTCCATTGTGAACACAAGTATTTGATTAGAGCACGTCTACTCAGGAGTGTCACAAAAATATAGAAGCTTGACAATTAAAAGGAAAACATCATGTGGATTATCTTATGTTGCCAGTATGTTACTTCTCCACTAAAGTCCCATCTGATACCTCATTATGACATGGGAATGATCCTGGGTTCCTGAAGGCCATTCCAATAAGTATAAGGCATGATAACTTTACTGACAAGGTTTCAACAACAGGCTGATTAACAGCCTCTATGTCTGATATCTAAGGGCCCTGTCACTAAATTCGGAAAGTAGAAATGTTCATTCCTGACTTGGATGAAAAATATTTTTTCAGCCACAGCAAATCTACAAAACCACCTACAAAGCTGTACAAAGTCTGTGATCAGTGTTACTGAAGAGAGTACTTAGACCAGTAAAATCCAGGAGCCTTAAATAATTGAAGTATTTCTAATTTGTAAGAAAAAGCATCAATTAAGTCAATTTTTACAATAATGAGTAAAGCTAATTCTTTGGAAAATCATGCTGACTTTTCACACCTTGACATTCAAGTGATACCGTGTGTGTGTGTGTGTGTGTGTGTGTGTGTGTGTGTGTGAATGTTTTCTCATCTTTAGACCCATTGCCCAGTTTCCACGAACTGACCTTGGTTTCTTCTGTTCTAGCTATAATTTTTACATTCATAGTTTTCAACTACCAATGTGGGCTCAAGTCTTGCCTCTAATTCAATCTGGATATTAATGAATCAGTTTGTTTTTACATTTCTTTCTATCTCCAGCATTTTACACAGTGTTTAGCACATAGTAAGCACTTAATACGCAGTAATGAACTGAATATCCTCATCTTCTAGTCATGCAGGAATATTTTTTCCGTTGATTTTCATTGCTGTCAATTTGAATTCTCATCAGTAATGGAAGTTTATAAGCCTTTATTTGAACCAGGAAGCAACAAGGGGCATACTTTTCTCTTATAAATGAAGATAATAATGTTCTTACCTCATAAGGTTTTTGTGGGGAACAAATGGATAATATATACAAAGGACTTTGCAAACCTTAAAGTGTTAAATAACTGCCATCTGTCCTTGTTCTTTATTTATTGACATTTTCTTCCATTCACAAGAGAACATCCCCCTACTTAGTTTTACTTCCTGTTACTTGGGAAAACAACAGATCTCAGAGAATATATGTGAATAAGCTATAACTCTTGCTAAGCCCTAGCTAACTCAGGCTTTCCTAGACCACATGATATATTGATGATGTAGTAGGGACAGTCACACAGAGAAATAGTTACAACTCATGTGATGAAGCATCCAGTTTTGTTTCTGCTCAAATAATCTAACTGTATAAACCTGACTTGACATTGTCTGCCAGCACATGCATCTTGAACAGACACTGGATGAACAATGAGTTCAGTCCAGAATTAAATAGGAGAGTGGGTAGGAATACCTTTGGGTCATTGATTTCCCACTGTTTTCAATGGTATCAAGTTTCTCCTTGAAATAAAGAACATCCCGATTCGCTCTGGACACTACAGCTACACTCGAAGTTGTTCCCAGTCCCTGTCGACTGATGGGATGTACTTCCCCTCTACTCACTGTTCTAGATCTTGAGCCCCTTGTAAATGCATTTGTTAACTACAAAGTCAGTTATTAAAAATGGAATGCCTCTACACAGTCTATGGCATCTTTACAACTTGTTGCTCAATCATTCAAGTCATGTACAATTTTTTGTGGTCCTATGGACCATACCATCTATGAAAATTTCTTGTAAAGAGGCTGGATGGTTTGCTATTCTGGAATGGTTTGCTATTTCTTTCTCCAGTATGTTAAGGCAAACAGAGGTTAAGCAACTTGCTCAGGATCACGGTAAGCGTTTGAGATCAAGTTTGCACTCAGGTCTTGCTAATCCCAGGCCCAGTGCTCTATCCATTCAGTCACCTAGCTGCCTCTAATGATATAACTAGTTACACATAATAATGATACTTTTAAATCTTGAATGTAATCATTTACTTAATAAAGAAGCAAAATACATAATGAAGATTACAGATACAAAATAGATACATATAACTTAAAGAAAAAGTGTAAATAACATATATGTCACAATGTATATACAAACATACATCACGATCTCTGACCAATGCAAGCAACTATATTGAAGAGTATGCACATGATGAGGGATATGCTTATACTAGTAGGAAACCAAAAAATGGAGGAAAACCATGAGCTCAGAGTTTTCTCCAACAACTCTAGACTCAATGTTTTAATGTTCTTAATCTGGTCAAGACCATCCAGACTACATGAAAAATGCTTCTTTTCACATTGTTTGTCTGGTGATCCTCACCGCTCTCTGGCTGGACAAATCCCCTTCTTTCTGTAGCTCACAAGGGCTCACAAGGATACCAAAGCCAGTTGCAAAGTCCTTTCTGTTTTTTCTTCACAACTCAGGGGCAGATGCAGACAAGACAAAAGAAGTTTCACCTCTCTTTAACTCTAGGTGGAACTGATGAGTAAATAGCCTTCAGAAAAGCTCTTGGCTAATAACTTAATTCTCTCTCTTCCACCAATCAGGAGTCGCTTAAATGAAACATCCATCAGTTTCTAACTACCACAGCTCTGATAGAACCTTGTAACTTCAGTTCTTCTCAATTAGGACGTTGGGTTCTTGTATTCAGTTCCTATACCTGGTTACTATCAATGATCTAAATGACATCTTTCATTTCTGACTTTCAGCAACTTAACTTCCACTCAAACAGTTAAGTTTTAGATTTTTCCCTATGTAACTTATAATCCTCTTTAAAAAATCATACTTCAGTATCCAAATATTTATAAACCTTCTTGTGTTTTTATTTTACCCTCTTGGGTTGTAAAATATGTATATATGAAGGGAAAATATAGTACCATGACCTTTGAATCTAGTAAGGTTTCAACATCTCTTTGGGACCTTCACATCTATATTTCTTTGCACTTATATTTCTATAGTTTTCAATTAATAGGCTGTCTGGGACTTTTTATAACATAAAATCATTCACATACTAATGAGAGAATATTCAATATTATTCACAAAAAGAGCTGAATCTTCACATTTATTGCACAGGTTATATTTTTGTCCAAAAATATTCAAGTTGCATCATAATATTTCTTTATGCAATAAATTAGCAGGTTTTTTTTTTAATAAAACAAAGTTATTTTGGTTCTGTTTTTAAATATCAACTTTTTACCTATAAAGGTAGTAATCTCTTACATCTTCTAACTGGTGATATAAACCTTCCTCTTTTAAAAAAAAAAAACACATTTTCCCTCCTTTTTGAAAAAAAATCTTTTTAACTGATACATATATAAAGGGCTTTCACAGACAATATATCTTACAGTGGGATAAGGAGATAATAGGCAATAATATGTACCCAATTGTTTACATGATATAAAATAATTTAGGGGAAAGCCCTTAGGATGTTAGATGGGATATATGTGGAAGAAAAAGTTACAATAGTTTACAACCTTCATTATTGGAGAAAATATTCATATTGATAAAAGTATGGTTACATCATACTTTCAAAGAATATAATTAGAAGAACTAATTGACATTTTTATCATTACTGACAAAACAGACATCCATTGAATTCAAATCAATAATAATTTATTAAACACCTACTATTTATCAAGTAATACAGTAGATGCTGAGGATAGCAAGATAGACAGATATACGCACGCACACACACAAATAGACCATGTCCTTAGTAACCTACATCCTTACTGGGAGAAAACATATGTAGATAAGTAAATGCAAAATAAGGACAAGGTAATGGGACAGGGAAGAAGCAGCTAGATGGCACAGTGTATAGAATGCTAGGCCAGGAGTCAGGAAGCCTCCTCTTCCTGGGTTCAATTCTGGCCTCAGATGTTTATAAGCTATGGGATCCAGGGCAAGGTACTTAATTTTATCTTCCTCAGTTCCTCATCTGTGACATCATCATCACCACCACCACCACCACCATCATCATCCTAACACTAATAACCACAAAAATAATGACAATAATTAGCTGGAGAAGGAAATGAAAAAAAAAAAATACTCCAGTACCTTTGCCAAGAAAACCCCCAAAATGGGGTCAGGGATATTCAGTCATGATTGAAAATTACTGAACAACCACAAATGAAGTAGGCAAGCTCACCACTGGTGAGATCAAGAAAAACCTTCTGTGGAAAGTGGTGCTTGAGCTGAGCAATGACCTAAATGAAGGATTCTGGGAAGCAGAAATGAAGAGGGGGTATATCCTAAGAACACGTAGTAACCTGTACAAAGGCTCAGTGTTGGAAGATGGATATAGAGAAGGGAAACCAAGGAATTCAGTTCAATGGGAACATACATTAAATGACAGGGAGTATTAGAAGTCATTCTGGAGAGTAGAGCTTTAAATACCAAACAGAAGGATTTGTTTTGTGTCATACTTGCAATACGGAGTCACTGAAAATTTTTGAGTAAGTGATAGCCATGGTCAGACCTATGTTTTAGTGTACTAATTTCATGGCTATGTGACCTTTGTGAAAGCTTTGTCATCCTCAGTCTTGCTCCAGTGAAGAGACCGAACTGGGTTCCTTCTAAAGTGTATTCCAATTCCAAATCTGTGATTCTAGGGATTTCATATCATAAAACAAAAATAACCTTGAATAAGATCATCTCTAAAGTTTCTTCTAACTGTAATGAATGATGAACATGGTTTGTGTGGTTCTTCTAGACTGTGTAAATTCAGATGTATTTTACCTCCTTCAGGGAATTGGGTAGTAACTTTAAAGAGGTTAGGGGGTATACACAGATTATTCTTGGGGATGAGGAAGTTAAAGTATTCCTAACATGAAACCATGACATATCTTGTCTTTCTTTAAGGGCCTATCTGTAAAACAGAGAACATCATCCAGTCAAAAACTACTTATGTTGACAACCATATACCATCTGATCATTATACATATATTATTATATTACATATAATATATTATAAAATATGTAATATAATACATAATGATATATAGCATTATATATGTATAAATAGATTATATCTCTAGATAATTACTATTAAGCGGGTTTTAAAATGTCCCCTTTAATGCTGTTTTATGTACAATAATGTATATGGCCTTTTATTTGACTTCTTTTCCAGTGGGGGAAAATTATTGATTGATTGATAATTGATGGTAGTTATACTTTATAAAGTGTGACAGATGGATGATGCAAAGCAGAAAGACTTTTATCATTGTTTTCTGACCTTTTATTTTAACGCATTGCTTATCACACTGCCATTTAGTGGTGGGAAGGTACTAAGACATTTAAGTGCTTTCCTCTTAGATATATTTTCCCTTGGGGGTAGGAAGAGATTAAACAACAAGCGTGATTTGGCTTAAAAAAATCATCTGACAACTCATCTACTTTTAGTTTCCATTAATAACAACATAAAAACAATTTTGCATCATAATTTTTCTTCTATAGTGGGCAAAAACCAGTCTCTGCCCTCAAGGAAGCTACTAGCTAATGGGAAGACATGGTGGAAACAACTGAGCAATCAGAGGAGAAATATCGACAATTGGGGGACTTTCTCATACTACAAAGCTTCCCCCAAAGACCATTGATCAATGTTATTCTTTAATTTCATCATAGAGGCCAAGCCTATTCAAGGGACTAAAGGCCTTCCTCATATATATCTGATGCCAAGAGAGTACCAATGGAGCATGGAGAGAGTTCTCCTTCTGATGTGTCCAGTCTATCTTTCCTTTTGATCATACATTTCCTTGATGGCATCCTTTGCACGACTTCTCCTGCATAATTTCCCATTTGTAATATGTTCACTCCTAACCATGTGCCCCTGTTGAGAGACCTTCATCTGCAGTATTCTATGACTCACAGTCATACAACATCAGCAGAAAAAAAAATTGGTATTATTGCAATGGAATTTTGTTTCTTTTGTGGCTCTATTAAAAAAAAATAAAGGCTTATTTAATATATTGCCAATGCATTCATATTCTCAAGCAATAAAATAATGTTAAGCTACAGTTTTTAAGTACTTTATATGTAGACAAATATATCTATCAACAGATAAAAATACAATAAAGAGAGAGATACTTTACCAATAGATATAATATTGATACAGTACCACCCAGTTCAAATCTGACCTCAGACACTACTACATGTGTGACCCTAGGCAATTGTGTGACCAATTGGACATACACACACATAAAATCTATGAGATTATGTCATGTAACATAAAGAACCACTTATTTGGAATCAGAAAATGAGGCTTAAAACTCTGTGTCTGTTACTTAATAGTTCTATGATTTTAGACCACTATTTATGCTCTCTGGGCTTCAATGGCTAAAAAATGTAGCCAATATATATAAAAAGACAGTTGAACTAGATCATCTCTAAGGATAAAACAGACAAAAGAAGAAAAGATGCTCCCCTTATTTATATAACATTCTATATTTGTAGAAACTAGTTTCAATTGATGCTTTACAAGACATTAGACAGATGATAGATGATAGATGGATAGACAGACAGACAGACAGATAGATAGATGGATAGATAGATAGATAGATAGATAAAGTAGATAGGTAGGTAGAATAAAGTAAAATAAAATATGCACAGCTCCAAATAAGATTTTGTAGGATAAAGAAAAAAAAGACATCCAACTCTTCTTGATCAAATTGTAAAAGTTTCCTAAAGGATATGGAATCTCAGAGGGTAAATAATTATGTGTTTCTTCATTGTCTTCATATAAGACATTCCTATCTCCCTCCCTTTTCACAAACTGGTCTGCGTGCCTGCAATGTACTCCCTCATGATTCTACCTGGTAGTTTCCCTAGCTTCCATCAAGACTAACTTCCAGATTTAAATCGTGAAAAAAGTCGTGTGATTAATATCAGATGCTACATCCTTTTCATTTGTTGCTATTTTTTAATTGGGCTTTACTGTAAATGCTCCTTCTCCCAGGAAAATATAACCTCCTAAAAGGAAAAGACAGTTTTTGTTTCTGTCTTTATATCTCTGGGCTTAGACCAGGCACATAGTAAGAACTTAATAAAAAGGAAGCTGATACAAGACAACTCAAAGGACTTATGAAGAAAAAAAATGCTAACCATCTCCAGAGAAAATACTGATGAACTCTAGATGCAAATTGAAATATAATTTTCTTGCTTTATTTTTCTTGCTTTAAAAATATGGCTAAGATAGAAATACATTTGGCATGATTTCACATTTATAATGGATATCATACTGTTTGCTTCTCAGTGAATCAAGGAGGGAGCAAAACGGAAGGATAGAATTTATAACTCAAAAGTTTAAAAGAAAAATATTAAAAATAATTTTAAGAGAAGAAAAATTGGGGAACAAGCAGGATGAAAACAATGCTGGATTTGAAGCCAGTATATTTGGTTCTGAATTCTGGATCTGTCATTTTTTTGTAGAAACCTAAGGATGCCTCTTTGTCCCTTCCGGCTGCAGTGCTTCATTTATAAATTGAGGGATTTACACTAAATTATGTCTAAAGCTCCTTCTAGATCCAAATTTGTGACCTTATGATCTTATGTTTGTTGAATGAATGGATTTATGGAGGAACAGCATCTTGTTGATCTGAGGCAAGGGGGGTTTTCCAGTTGTAGATGCTGTTTTAGGCAATATTAAACTTCTTGGTTTAGAAAGAACTGCAGACAAAGGTAGACTTAAAAAGACCTGTCTGGGTAAAGAAGCAAGATCTATCAGAAAAAGATAATACTTGGAATCATTCCTAGAAACATCGATGACACATATATCTCAGAAGTTAAGTTTTTACCACTAAGTATGGAAAAAAGCAGGACTTTTGAAAGACTCATCAATTTAAAAAAGAAAGGGGAAAAAAAATCATTCTACAACTTGACACCTAAGTCCTGTTCCTGCCAAGTACATCCTGTCAGTGCTGGCACTGAAGCTAGGGCATATTTAAAGAGTGCCAATGGGAGAAGAGAATGCCAAGCTAATGTTGGAAATTGCTTAAATTAAATGTTCTTGCCAATTGGGTTTTTCATCACAATAAGGTAAAGGGAAGTTTAGTGTAGAAAACCATCTCTAGAATGTACATATTCATAATTGCAGGATTGTTATTATACTAATGAGAACCATGTGAGGTACAGTATGAAAATGACTTACAGGCAATTAGAACAGCTAAGTACTTGCTAAAATTTTTGTCACAACTACTGATCTTTAGCCTCACCCATGCAAATAAAGACTTTTGAGAACAACACCAAATAAATCTTGAATGCTTAAAGCATACACATACATTTATCTTAGATTCTCTTCTACACTGTCATCACCGGTGAATATTTTAATGATATATTTCTATGAGATTTTTTTTGTATGCATCTATGACTTTTAGCAGTGTAGAACAATCCCTTTGTACAAATTTGCTACTGATAAAAAAAAATGGCTTTTCTGGAGTCTTGGGAACTGTCCTTAGACATTTGAGACATTAAGGAGAGGGCTTGAATTCAGGCCTTCCTGCTCTCTGTCCTCTATGCCAATCCTGCTTTCTATGTGTATAATGCTCTTTTGTAAACCATAAAGCACGTATAAAATATGCAAATGTTCATTGTTTTTAGGAGTGTTGTCATTTAAATCCTCTTAAATAACGGTATCTAGGAGGGAAAATGCTCATTTGAGAGAGTTTATTTTTAGCTACTAAATCACTAATATTCAACCAATTGTCACACACACACACATTCACATGAACACAATTTAGCTCTAGAAGTTTTGGGTTTTGAGAAGTTCTAACTAAATGCTCTCAACTCAAAAGAGAACTCTTCATAGTCAGGCTTATTTATAGGAATTAATAGGAATCTCCCTTGAAGGGAATGAAAAAATTTGTTTTTGTATATATAGGAGATCTGACTTTCCTTGTGTATAATATATAAAGACAGGAAGAAAAAAAATAACTTGCTGTTCATCAGTTTTTAAATAAATAATCTCAGAATACCTCCTGTCCAGAAATGTCAACATGGATAGTTTTCAAATTCTTGAACTATTGGTAAAGTCTTCTAAAGTGTTTTTATCACCTAAATGTTCCACATCATAGATTAAAACACAATAACATTTAATATCTGATGAATATGTTGCTTCATAATAATAAATCCTGCTATTTTTTTATACTGCTACATGATTTCATCAAGCCCACTGATATGTCAAGGACATCCTGAATTGCTCAGTATTCTTGGTAGAATGACTTTAAATTATATGTACCATCTAAGACATGTGGAGTCAAATAAGATTATATTAAATGATCTTTTGAAATAATAACTCTTAGCTGAGGATGATGTGAATTTTCCTCCAGAAAAAAAGAAACTAACAAATACTAGCAGAAATTAGTTACTTCTTGACAAATCTCTGCCTTCCCCCTTCCACCATAAATTGCTATGTATTTTTTGTTTTAATTATAACCCACATAATTAGCAAAGATATGATAGCAAATTTTCTTATTCCATTCTCTGGTAGTCATGTCAGTTACATACTCAAAGAGTCAGTTCATGAAAAAGAGGAATCAACTGAACTAACACACGGACCTAGTATTTAAAAATGGTAGGAAATAATCGTTATTAGAGTTTGGATATCAACCAAAGAACATGCCTTCACTATGATGTAAACCTTGATGCTAAGGTACTCTTCAGCAAACTAACATTCACAATATCCAAGCAAGCGAAATATGTAATTTTTGTATTTTAATATCCAAGTAATTTGAGTTTATCAAAGGAACAGGCCCTGCATTTTCATTAGGGGCTATACATATCAAAAGTATTAGATTGCTAGGAAAATATTTAATTTAGTGGCAAGTCCTTCCATTTTTCTGGTATATACCAGAGAATACAGTACTAGAGCAAACTGATTTTGTATTCTGTCAGTGTAGCTGCTAAGCTAACATGAAGTTACAACAGGAGCCAAGAAAATTGGACCGTATTGCATTTGCCGGCTTTCTCCCAATTTTTGGATAGCATTTTGATAAAACACTTATTGGCTACTGAAACACTGGATACTAAAAAGAGCAGAAACTTGTTTTGAAACTGTCTTCATAATCTAAATGCAATTCATCACATTTTAAGGAAAGTTACCAGAAAACTTTTTCCCTCTTTCTTGCTAGTAACCCACATGCACACACGTGTGCGTGCGCACACACACACACACACGCACGCACGCACACACACACACACCACACATCCCTGAACCTATCGTGGGTCTTAACAAGATGCTCATGAGGGACTATGAAATTAAATTCGAACCTGTTTTAGTCTACATTTGTTTTAATTTAATGGAAAGCAACCTCATTTGACTGTGTGCATCCTAAGAACAATGATGATCCAGTATCTGATGTAAGATATCATACTCAAATGTCCTTGTATCAAGAACATCTCATCCTTACTGAAGAAATGGAAGCCAAAGGATTTTCAAGGACATCTCATCCTCATTATGTAAATGGATGGTAAGTATGTCCAAGAACACCTCATTCTATCTTCTAAACGGAAAGTGAAGAATATTCATGGACATAAAGAAAAGTAGAGACTAGAATTTTATAAATTTGGATTATTAACCTTGAGGATTAAAAATAAATAACAAAATTTTGGCCTAATTTTCTATTTTCCCCAACATGTTAAAGAATATGCTATACCCTCTGTCTCTCTATATGTCAATAGGAAGATAGTCTTCCCCTTCATGTTCCCCTACATCACTCACCAAACCTGTGTGGGTCCACAAAAACATTTCTCATAATCACTTTGCTCCTGTTATCCGTAGGTCACTATGTTACACTATGTTACATAATATATCCCAGTTCTGCACAGCTTCACTTTTTGTCCCCCATATCTGAAGTTCCTTTCCCACCCCATCTTCACACCTTAATGTCCCAATTCCCCTTCCCCGTAAGGTTTTTCCCAATTGTCTCAATGCTAATGTTTTCCCTCAGTTGATCATGTCCAATTTTTCCTGTATGCATCTTGCTTCTAAAAAGTTATTTACATGTTATCTCCATCATTACACTGAGTTTCTTGAAAGTAAGGGGTTTCTTTTATGTTCTTTTGTATCCACAGCACTTACTACCTGGGTCTTAGTAGGCAATAAATATTAGTTACCTGATTCATTCAGTAATGGAACTATAGGAGTTGACTCTCAGAAACTGCTAAATTTTAAAAGGGTGTGTGTGTGTGTGTGTGTGTGTGTGTGTGTGTGTGTGTGTGCGTGTGTGTGTGTGCGCTTCACAGATTGTGAGGGAAATTTGAGTGTAGTCAGCTATAGGATGGTGTGCGTATATGTGTGTGAAAGTGTGTGTGTTTTACCCACTGTAGGAATCCAGCAAGGGAATATCAAATGAGATGTAAAAAAATAATATCTTACTTTTTATATGCAGGTGATATGAATATATTATAGAAAGAGAAGACTAGATAAATATATTCTAATTTTCTTATATGATATCATGGAAAGAGTGCTCACACTAGAGTTAGAGGACTTGGTTTAAAATTCCATGTCTGATGCTTATTACTTGCGTGACTTTGAGTAAATAATTTAACAACCCTTGGTCTCAATTTTCTCATCTGTAAAATGAGACAGAAAAATTGTATAGCCCCCGAGGTCCCTTCTAGTTCTAGATATATGGCCCCGTGGCATTCACCAGATATTAAACTTGCACAATCAATCTTTATGGCCTAGAATATATGATTTTTACTAGATATTAAACTCACTAAAATTTATCTAAAAAGAATTTGTGGATGAAAATTCATTCTTCACTTTAGGGTAAAAAAAATGTATCTATTTGGAGATGATTAAAATAATCCATAAGTGAAACTCAAATCAGAAGGAAAATATTTCAAGGTAGAAGTTTCCAGGGTTTTGATGTACATTTTTAGGAACAGATCCAAGGGTGCAACACATTATTTTATGTTTTTAAAAGATTTATTGATGTATTTTATTTTTAATACCAGTCATTTTCACAATATCATACCACTCCCATTTTACCTCCAGCCTTAACAGGATCGTTCCTTGAAATAGGGAGAAAGAGTTGATCAAAGCCTTGGAATAAAATGGCTGTGCTGGACAGTTTATGCAAGCTGTTCTCTTAGAGTTTCCTTCCTTCAACTTTGAAAAAGGAAATATGTTTCATTATTTTTTTCTCCAAGGCCAAAGGTCATTACTGTATTTAATTTGGGTTCAACTGCTTTTTAGAGCAGCTCTAATTTACATGAGTATAGTCATTGTGCACATTTCCGTCCTGGTTTGACTTACTTAGAATATATCAGAGAGCAACAGTAGTGAAAAAAGTCATATATCAGGAAGACAAGCATTCAAATATAGCTTCAGACATTTAGTAGATGTGTAACCCTGAGCAGGCACATAATTTCTTCCTGCCCATTTTTTATCTGTAAAATGGGGAACTAGTACCTACCTTTCAAGGCTGCTGTAAGGGTCCAATGAGATGATATTTATAAAGAGCTATGAAAATCTTAAAGCAATACACAAATGCTATTATTTCTGTTGTTTTTATTTCATATAAGTTTTTCATGTATTTCATTGCATTTATATGTGCAACTCATTCATCCAGTCAGTAAACCCTAGGTTTGTTTCCAGTGTTTTGCTACCAAACAAACAGTGCTGTTTTTCCATGCATTCCATGGAAAAGCTGTGAATGCCAAGTAACTGTAGCACATCATTAATAAATAATCATCATGGGTTTCTCATTTTCCTTACAGTTCTCTATAAATCTGAGGAGAGATCAATTAGTCTTCAATATGCAATAAGTAGAGGAAAAGAAAAACCATGGAAAGCAGAAAAGTTCTGAAGACTAAATGAAGGGACATGGAAAAAACAGAACTTCTAGGCATCCTATGGAGGTGAATATTTATGACACAGAATTTTTTTATGTTCTGGTTCAATTCAATAAATGTCCAATAATTCATGCCCTTGTTCTAGGTATTATAGATTTTAAGAAAAATAGAAACAATCCTTGTTCTCCTTGTGCTAACATTCTATTTGGAGGAATAAAAAAATATATACTCAATAATGAATGAACACAGATGATAGGTAGATAGATAAAAGAATGGATGAATGAATAAAACAAATAAATGAATAGATGAATGGATAGATGGATGGATGGATGGATGGATGGATGGATGGATGGATGGATGGATGGATGAATGGATAGATAGAAAGACAGATGGATGGACAGATGGACAGACAGAGAGATAGATAGATAGATAGATAGATAGATAGATAGATAGATAGATAGATAGATAGATAGATAGATAAAAGAAACCAGGGCAGGAGGCGATCACAAGCAACTGGTGGTATAATGGAAAGTCTCAAGTAGGACTGGACTGCTGAACTGAAGTGTGAGAGAAGCTAAAGATTCCAAGAGCTTAATGTGAGTAGGGAGAACACTGGAGACATGAAAGATAGTCTGTGCAAAGATACGGAAGAAGGAATAAGCATGCTATGAATTAGGAATATAAAAAAATTCCAGTTTAGTTAAAATATATACAACTTCATATAGATAACCCTCTAAAGCATAAGATGGCTTTACTCATTCCAGTTCTGTTTGAAACATATTACATATCATATCAACCCACATCATATCATGTCATATATTATTTCATGAATGCAGTTACATTTTATCTATTATATATTACATTATTTTTATTCTATACCATTTATATCATAGCATAGAATATTATATTATGCATAGCATATTATATATCATATCAGTTGATAGAAAGATCATATCATATACAGATATAATAAACATAGACAATATTCAAACACATGAGGAATATTTGAAAAATAGCTGTAAATGGAAAATCAAAAGGAAAACCTCATTCATTTTGAACAAAAGCATGGTTTTAATAAATACCAATGAGAGAATTTTAATACAGTTTGTAGTAATGAAAAATCATTTAGTGTTTCTTCTTATGCCCCTCTCCAGTTTTTGCATTTAGAATAGTAGAGCATAATATTGTAACAGATGGAGCAATAATGAACTCGACCCAAACTTGCATTCATCTTTAACACAAGTCCATGCAGCAAGCCAGCTAACGTGACAGTTTAATTCTACATCAGGAGAAGGTTGGGAAGGATGATTATCATCATGTTCCTGAATCAGAGTGCACAGATAGCAGCTTTGACCTGCAAAACCATTAGCTATCAATTATGGTTTGGCATCATGATCTTCTTAACCTTTAAACTGGCTTTCTCTTAGCGGTAATTTGCCAATATTTGGTAAATTTCCCTATAAACCTATTGAGTTCACATACCATTTTTTACAAAATCCTTGTTGACAAATTCATTAAAAAACAAACTTCCTTTCCAAGGAATTATCAAATAATACACAGGATAATTCTGTCTCTGTAAAAGTACCCTGAATAGCATGGCTACTTCTTTAAGAAATCTAAGAGAAGAAATACTATCGTGAAGTTAAAGGGAATTGAAACTGTATTTAATAATGAGAACCAAATGCAAGCATGGGGGGAAACAGGATTCATTGCAAATCGTAGATTTTGATCTGGAAGAGAACTCACAGAATGTATTTTAAACCCCTCTTTTTTTTTCTTTTTCTTTTTTTTTTTTTTTTGCTGAGTGAAACTTCAGGAATGAATGCTTTGTGGTCATACAGGTAGTAAACGGAAAAGTCAGAATTCTAATCAGATCCTCTGAGTACAAAGTTATTGCTCTGTCCACTTCATCACATAAGTGACTACTGTCTATACATTTTCTCATCTGTAAAATGGAGATAATCATAACAACTCCTTGATAGGGTTGCTGTGAAGCCCAAATGAGATAATCTGTAAAATATTTTGTAAACCTTAAAGTGGGTTTTCAACAATAAGATCAATATTAAAGTTGTATGTAAAATTAAAAACAGAAAGAAAGTTACCTGGTAAATTTGTTTCCTTTGTATTATATAGACAATGACATAGTCATTGTCTAATTGACATATGTCAATAATCAATTACATAGACAATTTCTCAGGATTTAAATGTTTTCCTAAACTACAGATTAGAGAATACAAATATAAATCAGGAATAAGTTGGAGTACTTTGCTCTAAGATTTGTGAAAGTTTATAGCTTGTAATAAAAAAACATATGGAGAGCTTTTATGGCTGTTGAAGCAGTTGAATAGTTCAGTAGATAGAATGCTGGACTAGGACTCTGGAAGATCTGACCTCAAATTCAGTGTCAGACACTAGACATGTGATCTTGGACAAAGTAACTTATTTCCTTCAGTTTCTTTATCTATACAATATGAGTAACAAAAGTCCTACCCTCCCTGATTTGTTGTGAGCATTTAATAAAATATTTGTAAAGTGCTTTGCAGACACTAAAGCAATATATAAATACTTTTAACCGTTCACGATGATGATCAATCAATACATATCACTGAGCATCTACTATGTGCCAGGCATTCTGCTAAGTACTGGGGCTACAAAAAGGGGCAAATGTAGTCCCTGACCTCAAGGAACTTACGATGATGATGATGATGATGATGATGATGATGATGATGATATTGATAGTGGTGGTAGTGCTGGTGATAGCATCCTTGTTTGAAGGATCATAAGCTTAAAACTGGAAGGTACCTCATAGTTTATCTGGTTTAAAACCATAGTTTTGATAATGAAGAAACAGAAACCCAGAGAGATTACTTAATGTCATACAGGACTAATAGTCAAAGCTGGATTCAAAGAGGTCAACTGACACCAAATCAAGAACATTTTAACCACATCTCATTCTTATGGTTGTCAAAAACTAGAGTCATATAGCAATCATATCAGGAAGGGAAATCTACCTGTACATACCAGGTAAAATCCAGCTTATAACCTTGAAGATATGACATTAGACAATGTTGTCTTTAAAGCCCATAGAACCAATTCTCTTGGCTTCAACTGTCTTCAGGTTTTAACATTTAATGTACTGGTGTACTTAATTTGCTGATAATGGCTTCTTTACAGCTGTCTATTACTGCTGTACCAGTTCAGACCCCTTTGATGACATAGGTTTTTTTTCCTTATTGCTAGGGCCCAAGTCTCACTAACTATTATCGCCCTCATTGTAGTGGCTTTAACAAGTCCTTCACTGAAAATTTCACTTAATTTTTATTCCACTTATCTCAGAGATCTGAGGTCTCAGCGCCATTCTCACTAGGAAAGATGCACCTTGACTCTGATTTATCAAGCCCTGTGCTCAGGAAAGAGAAAACACTACATGGAATCAAATATATAAAATAATTCCTTAACACACAAAAACAAAATCACTGTGCAGAACGACAAAGAGACACAACTAAGATTGATGTGAAGAAGAAAGAACAACTTGTTAATAATTGAAACTATATAAAAGTGGGACAAGCTACCTAAAAAGGGGGGTAAGTTTTCCTTAACTGGGGTTCTTCAAGGAAAAACCTGATAGCTACTTGCAAACTATGTTATAGATAGGCTTCTCATCCAAATATTATTTGGTCCCTTCTAACCTTGAGGTTTTATGATTTGCAGTGACTGTTTCTCCTCTAATTAGGAAGAGTTTAAATGAGCATCTACATGAGCTAGGACCACTCATTACTCTTTCCTCTTGATATTTGACTAAAAGAGCATTTAATTACTCAAGATTATCTATTAATTAGACTAGTAGCTATTCATTCCCTGAATACCTCTTCAGAAAAAGATTCTTGACTTTTAGGACCACAGGCTTTAGATCTGAAAGATTCCTTAAAGATCAACTAATCTAATCCACTTATTTTACAGAATGAGGAAACTGGAGCACAGAGATGTCAACCAACTCACAGGTCCTAAGTAGCAGAACCAAGGGTTGAATCTGGGTCTTTTAACTTAAAAAACAATGCTCTTAACATGACAGCAAAGCTGCTTTTCCTATTAATTATTTTAAAGGATAATTTGAACAGAAAATAACACAGCTTTAAAAACAGACTTGTATCTTCACATCATTCTAGAGATGAAAATTTAACTTCTTGTAGTTAAAGATACAAAATTCAAGATAAGAACCATGCATGAAATTGTAGATTATCTTCAAAAATCAGTCCCGGTGTTTAATATTTATTGTTTGTTTCTATAGGGCACCATGTAATTCTGGATTATAAATTCTTCATGAATTCTCTGGTTGATATACTGGTTGATAACAATAACCACAAAAGCCCATGTCAGCTAGAGCTAACGCACAGCGGCCTCATCCACATGAGCAACCTAATGATTCTAACTGCGTAATAAACATCATCCCAAAGCACTCTTGAATACATATTCTAAACAGAACTCATTATATTTCCCCTCCCTAACACAACTCAACTCCAAATTCTGAAATCATATATTTCTTTTTTGAATATTACTTTCAGTCTCCCAGTTTTGAAATCTTAGAATCATTCTTGCTTGATACTCTTTGTTCTTCCTCCTCTATATTCAATCAGTTGACAAGTCTTGTCAATTATATTCCACAACATGACTCCCAACTCTCCTCTCCTCTTACCCCTCTCTATGCTCTGTTTAAACTCTACTTTTACAATTTTTTCCCTACTTCCATGCTTACCTCATCTTCAATTCATTCTTCACATATTTGAAAAACTGATATTCTTAAAATCAGAGATCTGACCATGTTGCTCTCTCATTCCACAATATTCAGTGGTTCCTTATTGGCTCTAGGACAAAGAGACAGTGGAATATTCAATGGCTGTAAGGTGAAAGTGACTAAAATGTCACCTCTTTTACTCATGACCTTTATGTTCTTGAGCAAGTCACCTAACTTCCAAGGACTTCAGTTTCCTTATCTGAAAAATGAGTGTGCTAAATTACCTATACTCTGAGGAACCTTCTAGCTCTGGATCTACGAGGCAAGAATCTCATAATTAAAAATTCTCAGTCTGCTATTTAGATTTCTATTTATTCTCTGTCTACTTACTTGTCTGGTCTTGTCATCTTTTCCCCTTCTATATAGCCTCTATTCTAGTCTAATGAAGTACTAGTTATTCCCCTTACCTCACATTTCATCCACCATCCTTGTGCCATTGTATATTTGCCATGACATTCCATGTCTGGAAGACTCTCCCTCCTTAATCTCTCCTTGTAATATATAGTATGGAGATATATTTAAAAGACAGATCAGGTATTCTGAAGCACAACTCCTACAAAAGCCCTTTCTTAACTCCTCCAGTTCTCCTCCCTTCTTCCTGCTAGGCTTCCCTTGCTCCTTCCCTTTCTATGTCCTAGCAGCACCAAAGCAACATTCACAGAGCCCACAGTGGCCATACGTGAATATGCTGGAACAATTCTGACTCACAAAATACAACAAACTCTCCACATGGAAGACAGAACCAAGAAGACAGGCACCAGGAAGCCAAATCCATCATAGCAATAAAGGAGTCTACACACAATAAAAATGCAGAGGGCAGCACCATCCCCAAGTCTACCTTCTGTCGGGCTTTCCACAGACCAGCTCCCTTAAAAAAAACCACAAATAAGCTCTCCCACTCAAGTTAGTTGCTGGCTTTCCCAGCTCGGTTGCTCTCTAACTTCCTCTCAGTTCTGCTCTAGCTTGGTCTCTTCTTGTTCTACCCTTTCTGTTCCACCCCTCCTGTTCCACCCTTCCCTGTTCTATGTGACATAAACAGGTCATATGGGCCAATTACTGGATGGGGAAAAATCTTCTCTTAAGCAAAAATACATGAACCCATCATGCAAAAATATATTAACAATATTCTCCTTCCTTCCCTTCCTTCATTTCTTCTACTCACTTCCCTTTTTTTCTCTTTGTCTCTCTCATGTACACATTCCCATATTTTGACTTTTATATGATATAAATTTACTTATGTATATTTTTGCATCACCTCATAGAATGTAAACACCTAGATAAAAAAGGATTACCTCATTTTGCAATTTTATCACCTATAGATAACATTGAGATATATATGGATGTGGAAACATATCATAGAGCCCATCACTTAGCAGGTGCTTAATACGTCATTCCTGAATTTAATGAAATTAACATGTAATTTTTTTAAATCAAAATATGTAGTCACAGATGATATCAAATGCATAATTAATCATGGTTATAGGCTCTAATATGAATTAAAGTAAATTAAACACTTAGCAAATGCTCATTGAATGTATAAATGAAGCACTACTAATCCATTTACTTTGTCACAGTCATAGAATCAGAATAAATGACCTTTTTAGAAATTGCCTATTATCCTACTCATTTCATAGGTGAGGAAGTTGAGGCCCTGAGAAGTTGAATGGTTTGTTCACTGTCACATAGCTTGTTGGTGGCAGAGCCATCTGTGACAGTGCTCTTTCTACTATGCTGTCAAATGCCTCTAATGTACAGAGAGAAGATAGTAATAATGGTATGAAGATGAATCTATAATACCAGTATTCCCTATCATTAAAACCAAGAAAACTCATCTACATAGCTATCTGATGGGATTTAAAGCCATACAATAAAATTACAGCTTTGCTATACTAATGATCCTTATTTATGAAGTACATAATTCTTAGCCCATGTCACCAAAGAGCCATTTTTTTTCCTGAAGAATTGTGCACATGCTTATACCTGGTAGTTTCTTTCAGGGAACATCCACATCATTAGCATAAATTAAAGAGGTTCCAGTAGAATATCAATATAATAAAAAAGAAATGGAAATATAATGAGACCAAAAATTAGAGAAATCCAAAGTATCGTGTAGAAATAATTGGAAGCAAATCTGAGCCTTATTGTTTTTAGACTCCTGAGGTCAGACACCTATTCATCTTTAGAGCTGATATTCAAACTCAGGTCACCTATCTCCAGGTCAGTGTTCTTTCCTTTATACCACATTGATTTAGGACTTTTCATCTGAGTGACTCTATTTAAATATAACAGCATAGATCTACTCTGTTAAGTAGAAAATCTTTCCCACCCAACCAAACAGACTTTGGAGGGAGACCTACAAGAATTTATGTAACATATAATGATGAGAATTAATACAACTTTGTAATGATTTGTAATTAATTACCAAACTATGGCCCAGACTTTCAGGAACTTCTATCCCCCAACAATGTACACAAGTCAATGAAACAACACGTTAAAATTTTAAACTCCCAGGAATGGACCACAGAGCATATTACAACCCTGTCCTAAGTGAATTGCCACAATCAGGCTTAAAAAAAGATATTCATCTTTTCATACAATTCATACCACCCAAGGAACAGGTATTATTTACTCAGAGCAGCAGCAGTGATGTCTGATGGATGACAAGGTCCTATCATGAAATCCTTACAGGTTTAATATTCCAAAGTCACTGTAATCGATGAAATCTCATAGTAGGGAGGTATTTGGATCTATCAGATTGGTAAGCAGTAGTGGGCAGGACCCAACTCCTGGCTTCTATGCACCAATATAACGTAATATCCTTAATTTTTAAACAAATTCACCACACCTTGCTGAATACTCTACCTTTGGGAAATTCATTCTGACATCTATAGCCATGGGGGTATATTTCTCCACGTGGGTGTATTTCTCCAGGGGCTACATGTTCAGGGATGTTGAAAGAGAATGTATATTCTCACTTAGTTTTGTATGCACCTAAGATACATGCATATATATTTTTGTATACGTATATGTGTGTACATAAGGTGTGTGTGTATGTATGCATATATATACGTATACATATATATATATATATATATATATACTTGTGCATATTTAGGACTACAATTAAAATACAAAATTCAAAACATATTTCATTTATGTGCTACTTTCAGTTTCATGCTAAAGTATCTAGATTTCTCATGAAAGCAGGTCTCTTTGATTTCATCGCTGTGAGAATGCTCTCTACCAGGACAGATTGTAAGCCAAGTATAATTTTGTAGCTAAGACAGAGTGAGTTGGTGGAGGCTCAGAGAGCTTAAGCAGCATGATCATACAGGTATCACATTTTAAAGGCCAGATTTGAACCCAATTTTTCCTGATTCCTGGGCCTGCCTGCTCTGCCTCTAGGATCATATCATAATAGAATTGCATTAAAATGCTACAGTGTACTCAAAACAATCAAAGGAGTAGATAGATGCTTGTAATAATACATTTGGTTGACTATAGACTATAGAATTTTAAGGTTCCAGGGAAAGAAAGGATGAGTTACAGGATTTTGTAATTAAACCATGAGTTTCTTGTCAGCAGTAATTAGAAGAATTTGGAAGCTGGCTGGTCAGCAGTTGAGCTTGTCAGTCCTTAACCAGTTGGAAATCGCCTCAGGGATGCAGTCATCACTTATCCTAACTCAGATTGAAGGAAGACTGCAGGCAGGCAAGCCTTCGACAGCTGCACAGAGATGAAGAATCTTGTTATTAAGCAGGCTTGGCCACAGTTTTCTACCAGGATAATTGTCAACTCTAAGACACGGGGATAGTTTTGGATTAGATGTGTTTACATCATTTGTCTAATATGATTACTGATGATGGAAAAGAAGGATCGATTTTTACAATCATTTACCAAAATATAAAAGGAGGAAAGGAAAACTTGTAGTACAATTAAACCGGTCCTGAAGTGATCACAGTGGATACATCAGGTGGCTTAATAGCATAGTATCTGATTCATGCCTTTAGCTTGTATCTGCTCTGCTCCAAGTTCGGGTGTAGATCAGGTCAGGACCCTGTTTCCTCTTGAGTTCAGCAGTGATGCCTTCTATGTCTATTGCCCCTGGCAGGTATCCTCCTGACTAACTAAAAAATCACCTGCTCTAGAATGGGAAGAACAGGAGCCTGAGCTTCCAAGTCAAAAATTTTCTTTGCATTCCTAAATGTGTACATGATGAAATCTGACGGGTCACAAAACAAACACAGTCCTTGAATCTATGGAGCAGGTTGTATTTCATGACTTTTCGTGAAAATGGCCAAGCTTGTAATGAAGCATTAAGGTACAATGGAACACTGTTAAGTCACCAGTAAAAGCCATTTTTGGTCATAAAAAACCTCAAAGGAAGGCAAATCACAGTTTGGAAAAATTATTCAAAATCCATAGAAAAACCTAGCATCATGGGGGTGGCGGCAGATGTATGGAATGAGAAACGAGGCTATGGAAAAGTATTTCCTTAAATTTTCATATACATTATAAGACCTCAAGTTATACTGTTACTTAATATTAGAAGAGTATATGCATCCAATGCCAAGGAACTTAAAAAAAATCCAACTTCCTGTACATGGAAACAGTCAGACTTAGTTATAAATTCTTGTAATCAAGTCCACTCCAGGAGCTGAAAGGGGAAGAAAAAAGACAACTTAAGCAGAGAGTAAAGGGTTTTTTGTCGGCTGTTATAGTTTTCCTTTTAACATAAGCCCTTTGTTTCCCATTAGTTTTCTTTATATGCTAAATGACATAATACTAGTTGAAATCAATACCACAGACCAAGTTTTAGCTAGTGCTTATTTTAAACTACCTTGAACTAGAAGATTGGGGTGGGACAGGAGGTCGGGCACATGGGGTGGGAGTGTTCCTTCTTCAGATCCTGTTGACACCTATAATAACTGAGGCTTTTAATGATTAACACCACTCATCAGCTCTGTTCCTTCCTGCTAATGTATCATAAAGGTCTCCTGCTGCTCCCAGCAGTGCCCTACTAATTCAGTACACTAGCAAAATTAGCAGCGGGAAATAAACCTTTGTAATTTCCTTCATTTATAAATAGCATTGTTCATTCAGGAAAGGAGAGTTGCTCCCACAGTAATTGGGCCCGTGCTAAGAAGTTACTTTCTCTCTATCAGACTTTAAAAATCAATAGAAATGAATACACATACAATTAAATATTGAATTAAGTAGCCAACTCATAGAAGAATTCTTTTACTTTTGAACTCTTCTGGGTTCCTCTCTTGGGGGAGGTCTATTGTGCTGGCATTTCTTAGCAAGCATTCCATAACTCTAATGTGCTTTGAAGTTGCCATTGAAGGGAGTGGAGGAACAGATGGGGCATGAATAAACCCATACTGCTGTCTTTTTAGTCTCAACAAAAGCAATTTTTCTTGGCAAAATAATTAATATTTAATATCATTGCATAGAAAAGCTGGTGGCTTTTGATTCCAGAGAATATATACATATATACATATATGTGTACATACACACATATATACATACATTTATATACATACATAGACACACATATAAACAATAGGAGTGTTATGTGTAGGAGGCCAGCGTACATAAATCTGATTTTTTTTGGATGATATGAAACTTTAACTCAAGCTTACAGCACAGAAAATGTAATACAACAGGTCCAGAATTTATTGGGAGTCTAATAGACTCAAAGAACTCAGTGAATTAAAATCTGAACAAACTTTCATTACCTAGCAATAACTGTGACACAGATTTTAAAACATACCTCATTCTACCTCTGCCCTCACTCCAAGTGCAAAATATCATTAAGAGAATGAATATATGACTATAAGCAATAGTGAAAAGCACTTGAAGCAACATTTAAAGTAAAAGAAACAGGATATATGATCAAGGAGAAACATTTACGAAACAAAATAGGGGAGGGGAGAGGGGTTTTCCAAAGAAATATTTTACATACAGATTTATTTTTAAGCAGCAGAAATTTTGAAAGGATTATGTTTGATGTTTGGATTATTTTGCTAAATTGTTTTCCACTGGCAACATAATTTGCTGGAGATGTTAAGAGTTTTAGGAAATAAGGATGAATGAACATAGATATCTCAAAGAGAAAATTATTTTCTCTTTTCATTAAGATTGTATGAGGGACAGTATTGGGATCTGCAGTCATAAGTGGGGGGGGGGGGGAATACCTTCACGGAATATGAAGTTCAGTTACTTACCCCTCAAGTGTAAGTTGTGTTTTGTTCTTGGGTAAGAAACACTGTGAAATAACAATTCAAAAAACATTTAAAATCATAGCCTTTAATTTTAAAACTTACTCTTTCATTAGAACCCCTGGTTCATAGAATCTAAGAGTTGGAAGGAATTTCAGAGGTCATCTACTCTGACCTATTCCTGAACAAGAAGGCCCTTCAATGGTATGACCAGCTGACTGCCCAATTCTGTTTAGAAAGCTCCAAGGAAGAGTCCATTGACTCTTACAACAATCCATAACTCTTCTGGGTAGTCACTGTTTTGGAAGCTACTCTTACAGCCCGTCTAAATCTGTATCTCTTTACCTTCTACCCATTGCTGCTAGGTCTTCCCTCTGATGTTAGGAGGAAAAAAGAAAAAAATACAAAACAATCACCCTTGTTTCAAATGAAAGCTTGTCAACTATTTTAAAAACTACCACGTGTCTCTTCCCTCGGTTTCACCTCCCCACCACGCGCACACACACACACACACACACACACACACACACACACACACACACACACACACACACCTTTTCCCAAGTCTTCTCTTTTCCAGGGTAAATTTTCCTATTTCCTTCAACTCACATGGTTGCCTCCTCTGAATGTGCTCTACCATCTCTCTCTTCTTCATGAAATACCTTGCACTATAAAAACTACTACCCTGAAACATTTTTAAAAAATTTTTCATAACAGAAATCCAACCTGGCTTAGGGGAGAGCAAATATTGTAAAAAGTCCATTATGCAAAGCAGAGTAATAGACCCACTAGATGGAGAGGAGCAGTGGATTTAAAATGCTTTGCCTTTGGTGAGACTTTAATTCTGTCATATATGAAAGGGTCATTAGTAAAGTAATCACACCATATCTAGGTTATTAAGTGGAACTGAATGTTTCTGTCCAAAATGTAGATGATAATAATAGCACGCGATTTTCAGGATTGTTGAAAGTATTTAGCGCAGAACTTGGCACATAGTTGGCACCTAATATATGTTTATTTCTTTCCTTCCTCCTTTCCTTTTCTGTTTTTCTTAGAGTGAAGTGTAGTGATTTACATTTCTTTGATTATCAGTGTTTTGGAGAATTTTCTAAAGAATGTTCATAGCTTATGGTTCCTCCTAATGAAAATAAATATTCATATTATTTCATCATTTCTTTACTGTGAAATTATATGGAATTCTAAAAATAGAATCTCTGTTATAATGATAACCTCTACCTCCCAGGGTTGTTGTAAGGATCAAATGAAACAACTGTCAAGCACTTAGCACAGTTCTTGACTCATAGTAGACACTATATAAATGTTCGTGATGATTATTACAGTTTTTCCTTTCACTAAAATTACTCTGGATTCTGAATTCTTAATCATTTATCATTTCCAAAGTAGTTGTGGTCTTTATTCATCAGTTTACCACTGTTAAGTGTTTATCTTTAACCATCTAAATAAAGCAAAATTATAATTTGGCACTTCCTTGCCCATGAATGATTATTGAGTTATGAAAGGTGTTGGGTTCTGCCAAAAATATCGATCTGTGTTAAAGGGGCCCCCCTGTATGAGAAGAATGATTGGATTGAAGCTCTGACCATCTGCTCAAAAATCTGGCAGGATCTTTAGAAATCTCACTTGCCCAGTGCCAAGTGTGTACCCCAAGAGTTGGATATCTGTCATAGAGATTGAACTACACTTTGTTCTCACCTTTGCAAAATTCCAGGGAAATCTAGGCTTTAGGAAAGTTAGCGAGGATTTTTATTATTTTCTGACCAGACATAGGCATTTATTGGAAAGAATAAAGGACAAACTCACAAAAGTGGTTAAGTTTTTACATTCCTTCCCTCATCCTTTTCTCATCCCTACCAATAAGATAAACACCAAAAACATCTTACAGAGTAGAGCTTCATTTGTATGTTTGCTTCCCTAGCATCCAGCATAGTGACTGACACATTGTAAGCCCTTAGCAAATTTACTATTGATTTATTTCTATACTTTCCACATTCTCTCTCTCTCTCTCTCTCTCTCTCTCTCTCTCTCTCTCTCTCTCTGTCTCCCCTCCCTTTATTGATCATTGATTGCATGCATTGATATAAAAATATAAACAGCACCATTAAACAATAGAGCTGGTCTTAGAATAACTGAAATAAGTTTCTCTTGTATTTACTCCTATTTTCTTCAAGGCCTGGTTAGCTGAGTCAAAAGATATGAACAATATTGGGGTTGAAGATATTTATTCAAACAAGAACCAAATTAAAAAGGGTGGTGACATATACATCTTTGGCATTATTAAAAACCAGTTTCACGAATTCAGTCTCTGTTGAATGTATTAAACTCTGCGAATGACTGGGCAGGGGAAATGATAGCACACTCGGATAATTATAGTTCACAGTCATCTCTAATGGGATCTGCATAAATCAAGGTATTGTTTGCCCCAAAGTAGATTTATTCTTGTCAAATGATTGTAATTGGACATTTACAAAGGACTGTTTCAATTTATAAACATGACTTCTAAAATGAATATTTATAAAGCACTTGTTAAATGAAATAAATTCACTCAGGTAATTTTAAAATGTGAGTTTATAGCACGTAGTGTAAAACCACCACTTAGTGAGGAAGACTTGTGGAATTGATTCTAATAGCATCCTGTGGAAAATAAAGTCTAATATGAAATAAAGTCAGAAGTCTTCCATCCTTTCACAGTTGAAATAAGAATTCATGGCATATACTTAAATTCATAGTATGGTACTTTTGAATTCTGAGCATCTTGCCCCACTTTTGCTAGGGGATTTAAATCCCTAAAATATTCTTGCCGGCTTCTTTCTCTACCCTCTGATAAGTTTACCCTTGAGCTAATTCTTTGCTAATCACATATGGAAAAAAGGATAGAGACATGGAGGGGAATTGTTAAGACGTTCTCTTCCAGATTCTAACCTCTTCCAGACTTCAAATTCTTAGGGATCAGAACGTCATAGATTTAGAGCTAGCAGGGACATTAGAAGCTATCTAGCCCAAACCTCTTAAATCACCAAATGAAAAAATTAAAGCTCAGAGAGATTAGATTTCTTTCTCAGGGAAATATGGCTGATAAATATTTGAGGTGGTTTGACCATCATTCTTCTGGATCCAAATTTAGTTTCTATCTGCTACAACTTGTAATCAGCCCTGTATGTTTTAGACAGGACATTGGCAAATGTCAGGGCATCCAGAAGGAGTTTCTGCTCTAGGATGTTTGTTGTTGTGTCTCATTCTATGTGACCCCATTTGGGGTTTTCTTGGCAAAGATATTGGAGTGGTTTTCCATTTCCTTCTCCAGTTCATTTTATAGATGAGGAAATTGAGGTAAACAGGATTAAATGACTTGCCCAGGGTCACACAGCTAGTAAATGTCTAAAAGCACAGATTTGAACTCATGAAGATGAGTCTTCCTGATTTCAAGCACCAGACTCTATCCACTGTGCCTCCTAGCTTCTCCTAGGATTAGCAGTTCCTTTGGTGTCTGCTCCTCACTTGAGATGCTACTGTTATCTGCTCCTATATGGCCAGATGATTCATCTGGATCAAAACCTATTGGATCTAAGCTATCCTCTTGTTCTTTTCCAGATGCTGTCCCTCCCCCTGGAACTCTAATCTTTATGTGGCTGACCCTTTAGGCGCCTTTCTTTTCTCATTCAGTAATTAATTCTTCTATTTTCTCAACCTGATGACACATTCTTAATGCAAGGATTAAGCAGAGAGAGTTTATGCTAACTCTTTACCCATTCTTCTCCACTCCTGTTTTCTTACCTTGCTTCCCCAAATATTTCTACCTAAGGAGAAATATGCAAGTTGAGAACCAAGCAAACATTCAAGCAGTTGGACAAGTATCTATCTCATTATCACAAAGTTTGACTTTTTAGTGGAACACTAAGCAGGAACATATTTCCAGTCCTGCTATAAATATGTGTATGTAGGTATATATGTAGCTATACATACATGTGTATATGTGTATATGTAGCTATACATACAGGCATGTATGTGTGTATATATACACACTTACATACCTACACACACACACACACATATATATATATACATATACATATATACACTCATTTTATTACACTAGGTGATCCATTGTTTTTTAAGGGTAAAAAAAGTTTTTGATTTTCATAAACAACTCTAAAAAATTCCTACTGTATTTGTCATTTTTAATTTTCATTTTTAATTAATTATTTGGTTAGTTTGCATAGACTCCTACTCTGAAGCTAGATTCCTGGTTGATTAAATAATCTGGCCAATCTTGTACTGGTGTTGCCTAATCTTTGGTGTGACAGTAATCGATAGATTACTTTGTTTGCAATCATGAATTGAGAAAGAAAAAGCAGATTTTCATGTTAGCCTATCAAGATTTGGAGAAACTATCCACCTGTAGGTTACTGGACGTGGTCTCTGGTCATTACAGAAAGGAGGCAGAGGTGCAAATGTCACAATCACAGAATAACAGAAGCAAGAGCACCAGGGGATGCTCCCCTTAGAATCCGATGGCTGTTGGCCACCATTTACGTAAGGAAAGAGTGACTATCAGAAGTCAAAATGGACACAGAGTCAGCAATGGCATTGACAAACAGACAGCAGAGCCCCAATTTCTGCAATGATATGACAAGTTAGTTCAGATGACCTGAAGGATATTGCAGCAGGAATGAACTGAGCAAAAGTACGAGACAAAGTTCATGGCAGGTAGTCAAAAATGCTCATGATTACCTCAGTGCAAGAGCAGAGCTTCTCTCACAGTTTCCTTCTCATCTAGCTGACTTCCTAATCAAAGTCAGCCCTAATACCCTTCAGTCCTGTGAGCCCTTCATCATTATCCACTTGCATCAACCACCAGGCCTTGCATCTGTGGCCCCAGGTGCCAGTTTCACCCAGATTCCCTGTGAATTGAGACACAGGTTTCAGATATCTCTTTACTCTGCTATCTCTAAAAAAAAAAAGTTATAATCTTAGGGGCCTTCTTTATAAATTTATTTTACTTTTATTGCTAACAGGGACAATGAAACAAAAAAGTACTTGAAATACCTGAAATAAATATATGGTACAAAGACAGACATATTAAAATAATATCAATTGTCCCTCTTGAAGGCCACCTTCCCAATTACCTCTTAATTTATAAATATTCTAGCAGAAGAAAAAGATTGCTAGACTTCACTGGAATATGAGTATTAGACAACTTATAAGTATGAGGAATAAGGAATGACATGATAACCTTCTTCAAGTATTCAAAGGTCTTTCATCGGGAACAAGGATTAAGTTTTTACTGTGTCTCCCCAGAGGAAAAGCAAAAAGATCTTAAATAAAGTAGTCAATAGGGAGCCATTAGAGTCTACTGGAGTTGGGGAAGGGGACAGCATGGAAAGATCTGTGCTGTAGGAAAATTACTTTGACCCCTGTGTGAAGGATGGGTTGGAAAGGTGAGTGTTTGAGTAAAGGAGGTCAACTAGTCATTGCAGGGAAGAAGTGAGAAGGTCTGGAACTTGAGTGGTAAATGTGTGAGTGTAGAGAAGGGTTTGGGTGGGAGAAATGTCTTATAGGTTAATATTTAACAACTGCTAAGTTATGTGGGGTGAGTGAAATTGGGGACTCAAAGACAAGACTGAGGTTGCCAACTTGGGTAAATGGAGGAAAAAAAAAATGTCCATACCCTTGATCAAAACAAGTAATTTTGGAAGAGGAGTAGATTTGGGAGGAACAAAATGTGGTAATATTACATTAATATAATAAGATAATGTAATGATGAGAAATGCATATCACAGTATCTACTTCTCTTGTCTCACCAAAACAAAAAAGGGTTAAGACTCACGGTCCCAGATGCCACCTCTAGGGATGGCTGTCACAGCCACAAAGTAATGTTGAGGGCTAGGAGTGACTTTGCTGGGGTATAGTGGGGGGTAATGGCAACACCACTGCTGATGCTATGGATATTTGAGTCATGACCAGGTCATAATTGCCCTGAGGGGCCAATGTTTGACTGAGAAGTGAGGATGTAGGAATCTTGCACAATAACAGAAAGATGTGAGTTTTGGGAAATAATAGAGGAAGTGTACATGGAGAGTCTGATTTTGTATATGATTCTATAATTTAACCTCTAGACTATTGCCTTTTACCTTTTAATCAACCCCTGAAATCTTACCTTAGATTTTTAACTAAATGGGGACAGTCACTTTACCTACTTTCACCTGATCCTTATTTTCCCATTACTAGGGTTCTACTTCATTCTCATCATTGTTTTCCCCTGGGAAGTGAAGTTCTAGAGACGGACCACATAACTAACCCCAAGAATCCTCCTGGATCTATCACTCTATCTCTCTGATAATATCTTTCCTCCTCTCATTTCTTGATGGTTCCAGGAATTCCTATTGTCATGCTCTTTCCACAAGCCAGAGGTCATGCTCTTTCCACAAGCCAGAGCACAAACTTGACATCTCTGCTGAATCTTCCTATTGCATGAGCCTGGATTGCTGAAATCCTGTGTGCTCCCTATTGTCATGGTCTTTTATATCCAACCAATTCTTCCTATTCTTTAGGAATGAGATCTTCATAGACTGATTGTCTTTACATGGCAAGTTTATGTAGTTCTTGAACACCAGCCATTGATGACTATGTACAGTTCTCAAATGCTTGAAACCCAATGCTGACAATACTTCGGAGAGCATGATACAAGAATTGGTAATGTTTAACCTTGAAAAGAAAAACGTATGTGGACATAATAGCTACAACTATTTGAAGGGTTATCACATAGAGTGTGTGTGTGTGTGTGTGTGTGTGTGTGTCTGTGTGTGTGTGTGTGTGTGTACTCCAACAAAAATTTGAACTCCTTAAAAGGAGGGATGGACCGAATTTTTTGCTGGCATCCCCAACCTTAGCCCACCAGTTGGCACATATTAAGTTTTTAATGCTTTTTCATTCATTGATTCATTATTCATTCACTCTCAACTCCAGAATGTTGTTAACCTTTGATAAAAGCCACTGGATGGATATATATATATATACATATGTAAACTTCAATATCATTAATGCACACAGCAGGGAAGAATAATTAAACAATTCATTAATTGTGCTTTTGTGTGCAGAAATTCTCAAGGTTGATTTATTTGCATAATTATGTCCTTCTTCTATGATCAGAGGTGTTACTACATGAAAATATTTGAGGAGTCTACCTTCTTGCATTAAAATTTTAGCAGTCTGTTTACCCAACCCTCCCTAGCACTATACTAATTTACCAACGGATGTAATATTACCTTCTAGCTGTTTGGAATGCGATCGGTGGTGTTAGGGGGTACAGGTTAAGACTTACTCACCTTAAGTTAGTATACTTTTACTCATCCCACATATTCAAGCAGTTACCAATTCCTACTGTTTCTATCTCTACACCTTATAAAAAACCGCTCCTCAAAGGGTAAGATTTACCATTTGGATGAGGTAACTTTCAATTAGGAAGAAGACAGGGCTTTGGAAATATAGAGAACAGTATCTCTTAAGATTTGGTGGAACTTGAAATGCAAAATGTATATTTCCTAAAGGAAATACCAGAGGGGTTCTGGCAAAGGTTTAACAACCAACTAAAAAAGAAAATTAATACCCAAAGCACAGTTTTAAGTTTAAACTGAATTCTTAACCTTTTCCCACCACTTTCTTAAGTCTAGACAATAAACAGAACTATAAATCGTAAATACAACAAATGTATTGTTTACTGATTTCAGAGATGTTAATGCTCACGCTGAAAATTGACAAAACTGCTCCCTTGAGGCAGTTGGAGCTGACTCTAGCACATGTCTGTTTGTAACTATCTAGAGGATGGAGCTGAAGGGAAGTATGAAGGAATATGACGTAAGACACGTTCAACCTAATGAATAGGGGGGCTGCTTCTGAAAAGCACATGACGAAGGTTCTATCTACAAGGAAAAGCTGGCAACCTTGATATGAAACAATGTAGGTAGAATTCTCAAGTCCTAATAGAGAGGAAGGAGAAAGTACTGCTCCTTAATGAGCAACCTTCCATTTACCAGCACCATTATCCAGAAGAGACCATTCCATTATTCTTCTAGTTGCTAGGACCTTCCTCCAACTAGGGGCCAGAAAAAAGGTAAGACTTGTATGATTTATTTTGTATGCATATAGATGTACGTATACATGCACAGATGATTTTTTTCTTTTTGTTTTTTATGCCTAGCACTTAGTATAATTCCTCATAGGTACTTTATAAATGCTATTTTATTAGTTGATCAGCTGACAGGACCCCTAGTCATAGGTCTTTTGGGGTCATTCTTTCCTTCTCCCTCATTAACTTTTCAAATATTTATTTATTTATTTTCTACATTCTTTTCTTTTTTTTAATTTTGAGTTTCAAATTCTCTCCCTCCAGACTCTCTTTTACCTATTGAGAAAACAAGCAATTGATATCAGTTACACATATGAGATCCTGCAAAACATATTGCCATACTAGTCATGTCATACAAAAAATGGTGATAAAATTATATTTCAGTTTGTCCTCAGAGTTCATCAGCTCTCTCTTTTAAGGTGAATAGCTTTTTTCATCATGGGTCCTTAGGAATTGTCATGGATCATTGTATTCATCAGAGTAGCTAAGTCTTTCATAGTTGATCATCATTATGATATTTCTAATACAGTGTAAAAATATCTTTTGGTTTGGTTCACCTCACTTTGTATCAGTTTATGTGGGTCTTCCCAGGTTTTTTCTGAAAGTAGCCCCCTTTTATTGCTTATAACACAATATTAGTATATCACAATCGTATATGATAACTTGTTTGGCCATTCCCCAACTGACGGACATCCCCTCAATTTCCAATTTTTTGCCATCTCACAAAGAGCTGATACACATATATTTTTGTACAAATAAATTCTTTTCCCTTTTCTGTTATCTTTTTGCGATACAGACCTACTAGTAGTATTGTTGGCTCAAAGGATATGCAGAGTTTTATGGAACTTTCATTTTTAAATTGTTCTCCAAAATAGTTGGACCAGTTCACAACTCCTCAAATAGTGCATTAATATAACCATTTTCCACACAACCCCTCCAACATTTGCCATTTCTGAGATGTGTGAAGTGGTACCTAAGAGTTATTTTAATGTATATTTCCCTAATCAATAGTTATTTGAGCATTTTTCAAATGATTATAGTTTTGATTTCTTCTCCTGAAAACTGCACTTTGTCCATTTAACAATTGGGCAATGGCTCTTGTTTTTATAAAATGATTTAGTTGCATGTGTTTTTGAGAAATGAGGCCTTTAACAGGGAAAAATTAAAAAAAAATACTTACTATGATTTTGGAAGCTTTACTTCATTGCGTATGGCATATTTAAGAAAATGTAATTCCCTTAACTATTTCTTTTAATTAGATCTATTTTTGCCTTTGCTTTGTCTGAGATCATGATTGCAACCCCTGTTTTTTATGTCAGCTAAAACAAAATATATTCTGCCCCAGACATTTATTTTAACTCTGTGTATGTGTCTTTCTGTTTTAAGTATTTCTCTTATAAACAACATATTGTTGGATTCTAGTTTATAATTCATTCTACTATTTTATAGGTGAGTTCATACCATTCACATTCACAGTTATTACTGTGTTTTTCTCTCCAATCTATTTTCTTTTATTTATCTTTTGTTTTACTTTTTCCCTTCTCATAAGTGTATTTTGCTTCTGGCCACTGTCTTACTTAATCTGCTCTCCGTTTTATCACCCTCCCCTCCATTTTCCTTCTCTCATTACCCTCCTCCTTCTCTTTTGTTTACCTGTGTGTGTGTAAATAGTCTTCTCTCTATGAACCAGTTTTGATGGGAATGATTCAATCATTGTCTTCAATTAACATCCATGTTCCCATTCACTGAAAAACATCATCCTTGCATGCTTACAATAGGTGAAATAATTTTCCACATTCTTTCCTCACTTTCCCCTTCTCACTACACATTCCTCTTTCTCACCCCTTCATTTTTGTTTGAGATCATCCCAACACAATCAAATCACATTCATGCTCTCTATCTATGTAAACTGCTTCTGACTGCCCTAATGACAAAGTTCTCCTAAGAACTCTTAGTTTAGCAACAATTTAACCTTGCTGAATCTATTAGGATTTTTCTTTCATGTCCACCTTGTTAAGCTTCTCTTGAGTCTTCTGTTTGGATGTTGAATTTTCACTTGTCTCTCCATCAGGAATGCTTAAAAGTCATCTATCTTATTAAATATCTATTTTTTTCCTCTGATTACACAATTTTTTTGGGTTGGTTATTTTAATATGGAAGCTTCTAAATTTTATGTCATCTTGATTTTTAGCCCCATAATATTTTTTTTTCCTTGAACTAGGAGATGTGGAATATGGTTATAATATTGCTGGGGTGGGAGTCTTCATTTTGGGATCTCTTTGAGGAGGTAATCAGTGGATTCTTTCAATTTCTATTTTACCATCTACTTCTAAATTATTCGGGCAGTTTTCCTTTATAATACTTGAAATACACTGTCTGTTTTCTTTGATCCTTACTTTCAGATAATCCAATAATTCTTTAATTGTTTCTCATCAATCTATTTTCCCTATAAGTCTTATTTTTTCTGCTGATATATATATGTATATATAAAATTTATTTGACTTTGTTTCATTATTTCTTGATGTCTGATGGAGCTATTATCTTCTTCCTGCCTAATTCTAATTGTTAAAGATTTATTTACTTGGATGAGCTTTTATACCTCCTTTTTCCCCCTATTGAGCCAATTCTGTTCTTTAAAGAGTGCTTTTCTTTCATGAATTTTTGGGCCCTTTTGACAATTTGGTTAATTCTGGGTTTTTATGTTATCTTCTTTATTTTTGTACCTCTTTTAGCAAGCAATTAATTCTTTGTCTCCAATTTTTCCTCTACCACACTTACTTATCTCTTTCTTTAGCTCTTCCAGTAATTCTTGTTAGGCTTAGAGCCAGTTTGCAATTTATTTTTCCTTTGAGATTTTGCTTGTTGCTGTTTTCACATTGTTGTCTTCTCTGAGTAGCTATTCATAATGAAGTTCTTTGTGTTAGCTGTTTGTTCATTTTTCCAGTTTATTTCTTGACTTTGAACTTAATGTTAAAGTTGGTCTCTCCTCATTTGGTGGTGAGCAGGTGGTGTCCCAGGCTTCAGGTTTTTTCATGCTACTATTTTCAGAATGAATTCTGGAGATGTATAAGTTTTCAGTGCTTAAAATTTGGAGTAATGCAGAAAGAGGTGTCTTTTTGGTACTCTGGTCATTACCCAGGAAGGGTCACTGCTCCTCTACAGCTGTAAGTGTTAGTGCTCTTCTCTACCTTGGAACTATGACCATTTTCCCTACTTTCCTATAGCCATATTTGTTAGTGTCCCTCTCTATTCTGGGACTTTGACCCAGAACTTTATATGGGCAACAGAATTGTCTAGCCTCACCAGGTCCTTTACCCAGTGTCAGCAAAGAGTTCCCTGCAATCTCTTTCTGACCATTTGTCTGACTCTTTTACCTTCTCTGGGCTAAGAGCGCCTAAGGCTGCTGCAGCCCCTGATGGGATAACCTTCACAGTACACTGCTGGTGTTGCTGCCATTTGAGCTCCATGCCAGCCCCCATTCTGGTGTGAAGGACTTCTCCTGCAGACTTCCTGGTTGTCTCAGCTTCAAAAAATGTCTTACCCTGACCTTTTGTTGTCTCTGCCACTTCAAAATTCAGTTTGAGGCATTCTTTTAAAGTTGTTTGGAGAAGAATGTTGAGAGAATTTGGTTGTTTCTGACTATGGCCTCTACTACATAATCTTGGCTCCACCCTTAGGGTTTTTTCTGTGGCCATGCTTTTGTTCTTTCTTCTGGAGCAAGAGAAAAGGGATTCAGCTCTTTGAGCTCGTTCAGTTTTCTACTTGAACAGGAGAGGAGGCTTTTGCCTTTGTGATCTATCTCCTTTCTATTCTATGAACTTCAGTGCTTAAAAAAAAATTATGGTTCCTCAGATACTTCTCCAGGGAGCACTGGGAAATAGGAGAATGCTTTTCTGGAGGACAGAAAAGTAACCTGCAAACTCTCTCTCTCTCTCTCTCTCTCTCTCTCTCTCTCTCTCTCTCTCTCTCTCTCTCTTTCTCTCTCTCTCTCTCTCTCTCTCTCTCTCTCTCTCTCTCTCTCTCTCTCTCTCTCTCTCTCTCTCTTTCTCTCTCCCTCTACCTCTCCCTCTCTCCTTCTGTCTCTCTGTCTTTCTCTCTCTCAACTAGGGGTTGAAAAGTGCGCATAGCCTCACATCAAGAGAAGGCCTACCTAGGCTCTAGAGAGTGTTTTTTTGGTTTGTTTGTTTTTTTTTTATTTTCCATACATAATTGTGTATTCACAATTAATCCTAGGCTGTGTAACTGTATTCTGGTCCTTTCTATTTTTAAGTGAACACTATTTCTTTACTACTTTGTGCATATTGTTTTTCATTCCTTATTAGTATTTTATGTAATTATAATACCATATGGTTGTGTTTATTACTTATCCATATTAATGTGAATTAGTCTTTTTTTCCTGAAGTGTCTCATTGAAATGATAACTTTGACTTTTTATTTCCATACAGTTTGCAAAAGAGAAAAAAAAAAAACTTAATGATAAACTCTGGTTTCTAACTGCCCTACAATTTAATACAATTCTTTATACACACTCCACTTGGAGTTTTTCCACTTGTGAAAAAGATTTGCATATTATATATGAGAATGTTGTTGATGAAGTAGGTCTCTATGAGAGACTCTCTGTAGTCAGAGTGTTATCTTCATCAGCTTGAAAATTCAAAAGTGAAAGCTGACAGACTCTTTTCCTTCCAACTTTTTCTGAAGAGCAGTCCTTGGAATAACATTTGTTAGGTAGCGTCAAATATACCTTTTCAATTTCTAAACCTGACAAGAACTAAAATTTCATCTTTCCAAAATAGCAGTGCATGACAGTACCTGATGGTAGACATGACAAGAATAAACACAGAGCAAGTATTTTTGTATAATTGAATTACATATGTCATCCAATTCCATATGCTTCATCATAATGGCACCCTAAACATGAAGAAGGAAATACCTTAGAGGAAACTATCCAGCTTTGCCATTCTGAAGGATTGAAAGTTACTCATTTTTCTCATCCAGTTTATTTCTGCAAGCCCAAGCACAATACTATTTGAGACTTTTCAGAGATCTACACTGATTATACCACCAGCATTTAACTCCTGCTTTAATGTTGTCTTCTTGTAAGTTTGGGGTTTAATCTTCTCTGTCACCCATGTAGTCTTTTGTGATCAGGTTCTTTTTTGTTGTTGCCATTTGATTATTTTTTCCAGCCTATTTCTTGACTGAATTTTATATTAAAATTGGGCTCTCTATACCTTGAGGTGAGGAGGCACTGACTGAAGCTTCAGGTTTTTTTTTGTTTGTTTGTTTTATTTTGTTTCATGCTACTGTTTTCAAAGTTAGTTCTGGGAACTCTTTAAGTTTTTGATGCTTCTAAGGTGATATGATCCAGGACAAAGTGTGGTCATTGCTTTTCTTATCTGTGCTCTTGTCTTTATTCAGGTAGGGCCTCTACTGCCCTGTAGTTACAACTGCGAACACAACAACTAGAACTCTGCTCTGGAACTGAGTCTGTGCGTGGGCAATGAATTTGTCAAATGATGCCAGGTCCTGTGCCCATTGCCACCCTAGGGTCTTCTATAATCTTTTTCTAAACAAATGTCTGATCCCCTTACCATCTCTGAGCTAAGAGATCTCAAAGCTGCTGCTGCTAGTACTACTGGCATGGCTATCTCCAAGGCTTGTCATTGGTATTATTGCCTCATGTGCTCCAGGTTATCCCTCATTCTGGTGTCATAGACCTCTCTTCCAACTTTCTAGGTTGTCTTAGACTAGAAAAATGTCTCATCTCAGCTTTTGTTGGCTATTTCACTTTAGAATTTGAATTAACTTCTTATTTTAAAGTTGTTTGAAGGAGACTGTTGGAAGAGTTTACAGGGGTTGCTGTTTCCACTCTACCACCTTGGTGCTGCCCAGAATTTAGCTCCTAAGGGTTAATTTTCTTCAGAATTCACTCAGACGAAATCTATCCACATGAATAAGCACTTGTAGTCACTGAGCTCATACCAAGGGCAAACCAGAGGAGAAACCTGGAAGCCAATGTTTTGTGGTCTCAATGCTAAGAACTAGCCCTCATAGTAATTTCCCCTAAATAATATTGGAGTGAAGCTTTCTCAAAATCTACCTTTACATAAGGAAAGCAGGTAGCTCCATGATCACCAGTTGTAGGGGGTATTCTCAGTGCAGCCTTATAGCGAAGGTTGGTAAGTGCTCTCTGGTGGTGTTGGTATTGAACACTGACCCTAAGCTGGCTGTTTGCATTTCCTATTCTTTTTTATGAGATTTTTCATAGTTTCAGCTGTCCTGATTTTACACCACTATGTTTACTACTAAATTGACATTTCTTATATTTCTTATATTTTCTTATTCTTATATTGTATTATATTATATATATATATAATTCTTATATTTTCCTATGTCCTGCAACATTTTATATATTTATCATATTTCCATTATTCTCCCTTAGTGTGTATTCTTGAAGGTAGGCATAAAACCTTATTCTCCCCTCTCTTATCTGTTTGTCTCTCTACTCTCTATTCCCTCATACAACATCCAGAACAATATTTTACAAATAGTAGATGTTACACTAATAATAAAGTGAATAAATTTGTTGAATAAAATAATAAACCTATGATTGAGTTCAATACAGACAAAGTTTCTCAGTTACAAATATCTGACATATAGGGAAATTATTTATATGTTTTATTTTTTTTATGTAGTCAAAGTGTTGCAACTGGGAAAAAATAATGAAATTGACCATTTTCTATAAAAGAAAACACTAACCTGGGAGTCAAGAGAACTAGCTTCTAGTGCTGGTACTTCCATCAAATTGCTATACAATCTTGAACAGTGATAAACTTAAGTGACCTTAAATTCACCTAAATTTTCTGAATCTCGATTTCTTCCACTACAAAATAAGGGTGTTGGTCTGAGATGTCACATCACACCTATCAGACTGGCTAACATGACAAAACAGGAAAATGAAAGATGCCGGAAAAGGTGTGGGGAAACTGGAACACGAATGCATCATTCATGAAGTTGTGAACTGATCCAAACATTCTAGAGGACAGTATGGAATTATTCCCAAAGGCAATAAAACTGTGCTTAAACTTTGATCCAGCAATACCACTTCTATATCTGTATACCAAAGAGATCATAAAAAAAGAAAAAGGACCCATATGTATACTACATACATACATATACATAGATACAGATATATCTAAACATATACATACATATGTGTGTGTGTGTGTGTTTATCCAGCTCACAGAATCTAGGTTAAGAATTCAAGGACTATATGATTTCTAAATTCTCTTTTAGCATTAAACTTGTATAACACTGCCATCAACAAAAACTTTAATCTGATTTTTTTAGAAGTCACATACACAGGATTAAGCATTTAAAATTTGAAGAAACAATTTGTAATACGCCCCTCTTCTTATAGAAAAACAATCTTACACTGGCAAGAGAATAGAATAAATGATTCAATATGTTTTTACTTACTATACTTTCTGTGATCCCAAGAGGTCTGACAGTCATTGAACAAATAATTAGGAGACATTATCCCATCACATTTAACTTCCTCAAATACATGACGTTTAATTTAAAATGTAACTATTATCATCTGCGTAATAAACTGTTAGAGATATTTTTAAATGACTGTTAATTTTTTAAATCACTATTTTGCATAGGATTATTTCACGACCACATATTAAATAAATGTGTTAATAATATGGCAGATTGATTTCAATAAATTTTACTTGTTTTGTTAAATCAGTCATTTGTAGATGTCAAAATTTATTTTTTTTTAAATCAGATGTTATAATGCTTCATTTCTAGATTTTAAAAAATTGTATATAATTGTTTTTAAATTGGTTGCTGCTGTGGAAAACTTCGTAGCAAAGAATAATGTGGTAAGCTGGGCAGTGCTAGGCAGCTACCTAACCCTGTTTACGAATAAAGTCCAAGTGTTACAAAATGCTACTTCCTTCCCTGGTAGTTATGTATTCCACCTAAAATCAGAGGGCAAATCTACGATAACATAAAGCTTTCTCTGCTGTTGGAAAAAAGCATATCTCTCAATCTTTTCCACTAGGAAAATGAGATATTTACAAAAACTTTGCTAAAATCCTAGATGAACACTGTTCATAGAATTCACCTCTTCTACTTCTAGTAATCCTGACAAAAAAAGAAAAAGGAAGTGAGGTCGATGTGGCAATTTCCGGTCTTGATAAATTCATGCTTACCCTTTTTAGTCACTATTTAACTTTTTATACGATCATCAATTGTCCTTAAAAATTTGTTCTAGCATTTTCCAAGAAACAAAATCAAGTTTGATTGTCTATAGTTTTGAGTCTCTGTTCTTTTATAAATTGATCATTTTAATTATTAATTAGACATTATTTTCTCCCCTAATAACTTGTGATGGCTCTCTTATTTTCCATTATTTTTCAAGTATTGTTAACAGCAAATTAACAATCCCATCTGCCAGGTTTTGTTTTTTTTTTTGGACCATAGCATGTAGTTCCTTAGGACCAGGTGTCCCCAACTCCTCAAGCACAGTGAGTTTTTCTCTTACTGTCTCCTCAATTGACATGATAATCAACTTCCCGTAGAGCATTTTTACCTCACCTTTCCTAGCATAGAGAGAGAACAGGAACAAACAAAAGAGAAAGAATAAAGCAGCTCTGTTTTAAACCATCATCATCCCATCTACCCCAAGAAAAGTCTTATCCCTTCCTTTATGCTTCTTTTTCTCATAATAGGAATAAAACCTAAACCAAACTTTTTTTGCTGTCCTTAATTTTATTTGTCAACTCCAGTTTATGCTGTGATTTAGCCTATAAAAATAGTTTCAGGACCTTGCCACATATGCATTCATCAGCTCCCTATCCATGCTTGCATCTTTTAAAATTCTAAGTTGGTTGGTGAACTCCTTATGCATCCACATCAGGATCTTCAGATATTTTCCCCACCTCACAAATTCATTTTTCTTCTCATTGGAACTATTTTCCTTTGAAATCTCATTCTTGGCGATTTCACAATCCTCTTGTTCTAGCTTAGTCTGAAGCGTTTTAGTGCCTGAGATTCAATCTTTTGAAATATATTGTCCCCAAATTCAATACGCATTTCAAGCTATGCCTGCATTTGTTGTTCTCTATCATAAACTCTAGGAGGGAGGGTCACTTCCTGCCATCATTCTCATCATTTCAACCCCAAAAGAAACTTCTCATTGTTAAAGATAATCAGATCTAGAATAGAATATCCCCATGTTGTTTCTTCCATCTTTTAGAAGATGAATCTCTCATGAAGACAATTTAAGGAGCTGTTGGCTGCCTGGCAGTTGACAGAAAAATAGCTCCAATGGTTTAATGAATAAATAACTGCCCCATAATGACACTATCATGCTTTTGTGCTACATTTCTGACCTCTTTCCCAAACTCCCTATTTCCTTTTATCTGCTTTTGTGGTCTGTAATATTGACAATAACCATTCTGTTTCTTGCTCCTTTGAACATCACCCAAAATATTCTCTATCACATTCCTTCTCTGCATCCTGTATTTTGTCACACCATCTTAGATTATAATGCCACCCCTGATCCTTTCATCTACCCAGTTTCTTTTCTTTTTTATAATAATGATAATAATAGTAACATTTATGTACAGCTTTAAGTTTTGCAAACCGTGCAAATATTATCTCACTTTAACCTCATAATAACCTTGAGAGGTAAGTGCTATTGTTAGCCTCACTTTATAGATGAGGAAACTGATGGATAGGAAGTCAGATGACTTGCCTAGGGCCTCACAGCTAGCAAATATCATGATGTATTTGAACTCAGTTTTTTTTTACTCTTGCCAGAATTCTACCTACTGTGTGCCTCACTGTCTAAATCATGTGTATCCACTTAGATTCCTAATCCAGTCATAGATTTAATCCTTCCAAGTCTGTGTTACCTAGGAGATCTGAAGAAAATGGGGAGATCTTGGGCAGCTTCCTGGATTTTCTCTATCATCTTGGCTCTGCCTTGCAATCTTCACAATTATTTCTATTCAATTTCCAGCTTCTTCAGTTTGGACTAACATTCTAGACTCAGAGATTTTAAATCTGCAGTTCAGTTCAGTTATCAGAACTAGCCATTGCAATGCCTAGAAATCATGTCTCAATTTCTACTGTGCTATAGATATAATTGCTGGTATAAGAATCAAATTTAAAAAAAAATCTTGAATCTTCAAATAAATAAATATTCTAAGATTTCTAAACAGCAATTAGGTTAATTGTTAGTTCTGTGATTTAATAACTATTATCATACACACACACACACACACGCACGCACGCATGCACGCACACACACACACAAATGAGAGACAAAGGTTTTGAAGACAAGAACATTAGACTTGGACATGATCAGACTTTCATTTCCAGCTCTCCTTCTGTATAGTCTTAGGTAAGTCATTTAACCTCTTTGGACTCAATTTACTCACTTATAAAATCAAGGAGTTGAACTGAATGCTTTCTTAGGGTATCTTCCAACTCGATCACTATATGTTTACTTTTATTATGGATAGTTAGAACTAAAATAAATATGTTACAGGGATCTATTTTTTTTTAAGAAATTTCTTTCTTAAGTCTTCTCTTTAAAATAAGTAAAGAAACAGTAAACTTTTTTGCAAATATCCAACAGCACTGTAGGCAAAGACATGCTGTAAGATCATTCACTCCCCACTTATATTATGCAAAGGTTGCTAAATGTTCTGTTTTATTGCTCAGGCAACTGGATCTGACAGTTCAAAGATTATTATCCTTTATATTGATTATAAAACTATCATCTCAAGATGAGAATCTTTATTGTAAAAGCAGTAAAGGAACTGAGATCATTCTTGTTCTTCTTCTGATGAAGTTAAAACTTCTGCCATTGCCCTTGTATTAAAGAGCAAGACATAGACAGTCACAGAAACAGAGGAAGATGGCATGACAATCAGATAGACAGAGACAAAAAGAGACAGAGACAGAGAAAAGAGAGGGAGAAAGAAAGAAAAAGAGATGGATAGAGAGAAACAGAAGAGATAAAGAAAAAGAGAGATGGGAAGAGAAAGAGAGAGAGATAAGTGTAAGAAGTCATATATTTACATATATCTTCAAAAGGGAGGCATCTTTAATAATTTGGAAGCTGAAGCTTTGCCTTTCTTCATTTTTATTTATATAACTTTTACTTGAGAGACAAACTAAAAACTAAATACAGTAAGGAGTCTAATGTTACACTGGAAGTTGTTATCAGTGGTGCCCCTTCCCTAGTAGCAGTGACTAGCCTGAGATTTGCATGGGAAAAGGAAGTGTTGTATTTTTTTTTCCATTATAGTAGCCATACTCTACCCAATCATACCATTTCATGTCTACAATGAGGCATGACAGTCATAGAGACTCAGTTGGGGCTACCTGATCACTTGGCTATAGTGGCAGTTCTTTATTTTTTCTTTGTTTATTGGAGTAAATAACCTCTGAGATCCCTTATGACCCTACAATTTTGCAATCTTATGATTTTGGGGTATGAGATCTTGAGCACAGTCATAAAGCATGTTTGAGGTTGGGAAGGCATAAAAAGATTAAGACCAAAGGCATTACATTCCAATGGAATGGGTGCCAGACTTCCAGTCAAAGTTCAGATCTCACCTCCATCATTTATTCATTCCTAAAGAAGTCACTTGTCTTCTCAGGATCTCAGATTTCCTCATCTATAAAAGAAGGGAATTGAGATAGATAAAGTATAAATTAAATTCCAGTCCTAAATCTATGAACCCATGGTACTAGCAATGTCACCTTTCTTTCTCTATCACCACCCAAGATTTTATGTTTGTCCTTCATTCTCGAAGAGGATCATGACATCAAGATGATGACATGACTTGCAGTTGACTTTGATTTGAGTGAGGGAGGGCTGTGCAAGGTCACCAACCTCACTTTCTTTTCCTGAGCCATCTGGGTGCAGTGGCCTGATATTCATCAGGATGACTGGAGATGGCCCAGGATGGAATGTGAGGCCCAGGATGCAGTGTGAGACCCAGGCCCTTTCAGGCTTAGGTCTTATCAAAATCTTACTTTGACTGAGATACACTCATTCAATGAATAGGTGTCTTTAAGTTTCTAAGGGATGGCCCCTTTAATAAAGACAGAAAATCAAACTGGGAGGGTTCAAACTGGGGAGGAACCTCAGGGTTCCTGGGTAAAACAGAAACAATTACTATTTAGTTAAGGGATAAAAATATTGGGGGAGGGGCAGGCAAACGTAAAGAAGGAATGAGGGAAATTGTCAGATTTTAGAATAAGATTTCACCATTTTGGTGAACACATTTCTCTCTTTCAGAATTAGTTTTCCTTACCATTTCCTCCCCATGTTTCACCTTAGTTTAAGTAATTCCAAGAAGAAGAAAAAAAGACCCCTTTAATTGTATCATATTTCCAGTTGCTTTATTATTAAAAATTATGCTTGTAATACAACATTACTTTTTGGTCACTTTATGAAGTTTGTCTATAAAGAAACTACAATAATTATACTCTTTCAAGTAGGAAAAAGAGTCTTAAAGGCACAAGGAGAAAAATTAATGAAAAGCTATCCTAGAGTGTGTAGAAACCTATATGAAATTCTTGGAATATGAGTAGTAACTCATGGTATAGTTAACATGGGGTAAGAACCTTACCCCATAGATATGATAGGTAGGTATATGTATGTTCATATAAGAATATGCATACATTATATGCATATAATCATATACAAAAATATATGTGTATTCATGTGCTGTGTGTGAATGAGTATTTAGTGCCATATGTATATGTACACACGTATGTGGCATGGTGAATAGAGAGCTGGACTCAGAATAAAGAAGATCATTTTTTAAGACATGCTCTAGATACACATGAGTCTCATGATCCTGGGCAAATCACATGACATCTCACTGGCACAGGCAACTTTCTAAATCTAGAAGTTGCAAAGAAGGTGTCAATATCCATTGGTAGAAAAAGTTCTCCAACAAGATCTTCCTGAACAAATGAAATCACATTTTTGGTCCAAAATGCAGAAATGTATGTGTATATATGTATAGAAATATATAAATATATGCATATATATATGTCTATATATGTGCATATATATTTTGTAGGATTAGATCTGTGGTTTTATAGGTATATTTACCAACTTACACACTCTACATGCATATATAGGTATTTTTCATCTACAAGTACAAATGACTTAAAAGATAAGAGATCCATGAAAGATACAAATTGTAGTATATTACCATCAACATCTTAATTCAATATTTGATTTAAAATATATAATCCAAGATTACAAAAAAAGGTGAAATGGTATTAAATATAGGGTGCTTTAAAAGAATTAGGCAATTTATGATATTTCAAGCATCAAGTCTGAAGCTACACTAAATGTCTAGGGACACTCTATGTAGAGAGTGTTGCATCACAAATGAAATTCCACATGAGCAAAACTCTCTGATAGGCTAGGAAATATAAAAAAAAAAAACCTATGATGAACAACAGTCCATGACTTAGGAAGTTCACATTCGACCATGGTAGGGAGAAGGAGAAAATAACATGGAGATTTATAAGCATATATGCATATATATATATATATATATATATATATATGCATGTATACAGGCAAAGATAAAATTTCCTGTTCCATTAGGGGACAGACTTATCAGCAATATCTGAGTCCTTCACTGAAACAAAACAAAACAAAAAAAAAGCTCTTTGGACTATAACAAGAGTTCCTTATTGCAAATTTATTTTCACTCACCTTTTATTTCCTTTCTTATGGTGCATACTTTATTTTATGCATTTAAAAATTTTATTCTGAGGAGTCCATAGAAAGGAAGAAAACAAGCATTTATCGTCTGCTATGTGCGAGAGACTGTGCTAAGGGTTTTACAAATATTTCCACATTTGATCTTTACAATAACCCTGGAAGATAGGTGATAGTATACTCATTTTATAGTTGAGGAAACTGAGGAACATTTGCCCTAGATCACACAAATAAATGTGAGACTAGATTTGAACTCAGATCTTCCTAACCTGACCTAGCAGTTCATCCACTCTTCTATTTAGGTGTCTAGTCGTAGAACTCAAGAGATTGTCAAAGGAGTTCATTTTGAAAAAATGAAGAATCCTTGGGCTATACAATGATAAAATTCATGGTACTTTAGAGGTCAACAATGTTTTTGTAGATGAAGAAACCAAGGCCTAGAGATAGAATATCATTCACTCAAGGTTTCATAGAAAAGTGGCAGGGTAACAATTTGAACTTGAATCTTCCAACTCCAGATCCAGAGCCAGAGTTCTCCTTTGTGCCACGTTGCCCCCAAACTCTTTGCCTATTATTTTATTTTGTTTTGTTTATAGTCTCAGTCATGTCCAATTCCTTTTTTACCCCTTTTGGGCTTTAATGGGCAAAGATGGTTTGCAATTTCCTTTTCCAGCTCATTTTATAGATGAGGAAATTGAGGCAAACAGGAGTAAGTTATTAGCCCAGGGTCACACAGGTATAAGGTCTGAGGTCAGACTGGAACTTAGGTATTCTTGACTCCAGATCTGACACTCTGTCTGGTAATCTAGCCGCTATGACACCTCATTAATTATCCTCTGTAGAAACATGAAGCCCTGCCTTGATGACTAGTGGGGGATGGGGTGATGCTAATCCTAAAAACTATGCATTTACAGCTTAACATTTCATATAATTTAACCTTATTACCATCTACATAGTACTCCTATGTGTGTGAACTTCCTACTGATGCTGAAGGGGGCTGTAATTTGAGATTTATTTCATAGGGTTATTGGACCAAAATAGAAATCATACTTGGATATAGCTAATTGGTGATGCACCTGCTTAATCCTGTAATTGGAAGAAAATAAAGCACAAAGTTCAATAAAGGGTCATGGAACAATTTAGCACCAAGACGCATTTCTTGGTAAAGCCTTCTTAATTGGTGAGCCAGCTAAGTTGCATTACCTATTGTTGCAACACATCTAAGTATGAAGACTTAAAATATTAGATGAGGTGTTTACAGAATGACAATGTGTGCTCTTCATTAGTTTATTCTGGGCAAAACGATGCTTTCTGATGGGCTGTCATTGGAGGTCAAATGTCATGAGGGAAGTTTCAGGGCATTTCCAAAATGATGACCTCTTGCATTATTATTTACACTTTTAGGGAACACCAGTGTTAATGAGAGGTGGAACATGCTGAGAAAAATTGAATAGTGATTTGGATGCTAATGCCAAATAAGTTCTTACTATTCCCAGTCAACCTTACATGTATTGATATCCCTAAAATTAGTTGCTAATCCCTCAGTAAGTGAGTGGCTATTTTGAGAAGCTCACCACCTTCAGCCACAAGAGTCAGAAAGTCATTATTGATGAATATAGCTATACCAGAAGTTCAACAATGAGGTTTATGCATCATCAGCTTAAAAGCATCACTTTTCCAAAGAAGGTCCATTTAGCGAAGTGAAATGTTAGTGATAGCAGCTTCCCTCTTTAGAGGGGATGGAAAAGCTATCTCCTTTAATCCAAGACACTGAAAGCATTTAACAAACATTATCTCATTATCTGCATAACATCCTTCTGAGGGAGTTGGCTGGTAGTATAATTCCCATTTTATAGAGGAAGAAAGCCATGTACATCATGGTTAAGTGGGTAGATAGTGAGTCTATTGCAACAAAAGTGCTTTAGAGCCTATTTATCAGAGAAATTTGTCTCCTTTCCTCACTTTTCATTTCTAGTGTAGACATGGCCATAATGTGCTCAGAAAGCAAGTGTTTAAGTAGCCAGCTGTCTAGAGATTAGTGCCAGGAGGAGTACAGCAATGCCAGGGTTGATCTAATTTACTTTATTTCCTGTTGATAGGAGGGAGTAGTGCTTAAAGTTTGAAAGCCTGATAAATTTGTGTGTTCTTTTTCAAGGCCTATTTTAATAATATGGTGACAAAAAAAAATTCAGCAGAGGATCACAAAAAGGAGTCAGTGGGAATATATTACATTACAAGTAAAGAATGACATCAAGAAAGTATTCTTAGAGGGTGTCATCAGAAACATATGTGACCAAAGGAAAAGTGAAAAAAGGATAGTCACATAGAAAGAGTGAAAGATACAAGAAAACATTAGTATTTAAGCAATGTCAAGGGAATGTGTAGGCAAAGCCCTAGGTATACTCAGTGGACACCCTCTTGCAGATTTATGGGACATAGATCAGAAAAGCACAAGTAGGCAGACATGGATGAGTTGTGATCAATATTATTGGACAAAAAACAATAAGAACAAAAATTCCTTAGGCTATTGTAGTATTGTCGCTCAATGAGCAAAATTTCCCTGGTCATTTATTAGAACGACAAACAAATCTCAATGGCACTCCCATGAATCATTTATGTACAACATGGAGGATGTGGCCATGGGAAGTGCACTTTTTTTACCTAGACTTCAAAATTTTGGGCCAGAGGAGGAGTATCTAAAGATGGTCACAGGTCAGCAGATCTCTTGGCAATAAGATCCTTATCTATAGAAGAATGTCTATCACTTTAAAAAAATAGATTGAATTGATTCTAGAACAGAAGGATTTTGAATAGATATATGACAGATATGTGCAAAATGTGTTAGAGTGTTCATGCACAGACCTCTACACTTTACCTTAAAATAGATGGCCACAGAAATCTGATAAATTAAATTGAATTGAAGGTGGGAGTAGCAGGTTGGATTATTTAGTTGGGGGGCCAAGGGAGGGGACAAGGATGACTGGAAGAATATCAATGGGGATTAAGATGCTCCCTTTTTATCTTCCTATCTTTGACAGTTGTGGGAAGGAGTCCCTAGAGGGAGAATTTAGCTACACGTAACACTTCATTTTCCTTTGTGTTGCAGGCATGTCTCTTAGAATCAGAGGGTTTTCAGCCTGAGAAAGGTTTTAAAATTTGTTTGATCGCACCACCTCATTTTCTAGATGAGAAAACAGGTTCAAACCAGAGACATGTCGACCATCAGAACCCAGGTAGTTTTGGAAAAGTTAAGACTAGAACCTAGGTCTTCTAACTCCTACTCATATTCTGTCTGCTACACAATTCCATTTACATTATCATAAAGGGGTCACTCAATACTCTGGTGAAACTGGAAAACCTAAAAGATGTGAAGGTGTCCTTTCTTTAACACAAGGGGATTATTTTTTATGTCTGAAGGATAATCTTAGAGAATCCTAAATGAATTTCAGTGCACATAGAGACAATAATAAAAAATAATGGAACAGCTAGAATGCTACACCTGACTTCAAGAAGATCTGGCCTCAGAGCCATTCCTAGGCACTGACAACCTGTGTGACACTGGACAAACCATTTCATGCTTGCCGCAGTTTTCTTGTTGACAACATTTGGGGTTTGGACTTGATAATACTTTAAGATGCTTCACAATTTTCATTTTATGATCTTACGAAATTCAGATATCTATACCATATGAATTGCAGTTAAATAGTAAAAATTTGGGGGCTTTTTGTTTTGTTTTCTTTGTTTTCATCAGAACTTATCATTTCATCAGTTTAAGGAACTCCTGATATAGAAACTTCATCTGCTGATACAGACCAGCAAATTATCTACAACTCATAGTCCTAGAGAGTTGCCTGAGGCATTGAGATGGTGAATGGCTTGCTCATGATCACCTCTGTGACAGAAGCAGAAAATTAATCCAGGTTTATTTGTTTTCTGAATCCAAGCCCAACATCTACTATATGGTCTCTCAATTGGATAGTAATTACATAATACGCATGTGTACATGTGTGTATGTGTATGCATACACATGCATGCATATGTATATGTGCATACATATACATATGCATGCATGTACGTATACATACAGAACACACGTATATATGTGCGTATGTGTATGTGTATATATGCATATAACCATATGCCTATACATATATGTATATTTATTTATATAAATATAATAAGTGACATAGTTTGCAAAGAACCCTGAAAAGATACACTGCTTCTAGAGAAAAGCAATCAAAAGAATAAAAAGACTTGTTGAGTTGGTTTTCAGTCATGTCTGACTCTGTATGGGGTTTTCTTAACAAAGATACTGGAATGGTTTGCCATTTTCTTCTCTGTGAGGTCATGCCTTATGAGAACTAGGAGAAACAACTGAGTAATTGGATATGTTTAGCCTGCAAAAGAGAAGATTTGAGTGTGGATAGGGTGTCATGTAATAGCTGTCTTCCAATGTTAACAATCCATAGAATTATAGACTTAGATCTTGAAAGGCCCTCAGAATTCATCTAATTTAATCCCTTCATTTTACAGATGAGTAAACTGAGGTCCATGAATATTAAGTGGCTGAGCAAAGGTGGCAAATCCAGGATTTTAATTTTGATGCTCAAAGCTAGCACTTTCTCCTCCATACAATGTTGCCAGTCACATAGGAAAGAATTATACTTGATGTACTCTAATTGCACTAGTCACAATGATTGAAATGTATAATGATATTTATTTAGGCTTGACACTAGTTAACTTTTCTTAACATGAGAACCATCCCCAAGTGGAATGGGTGACACTGGGAATTCTTCTTCAGCAAAGATGACTCCTTGATTGCTTTTTGGGAATGTTGGAGAGTATGATTCTTCTTCAGAACTAGGTTGGAAAAGATGATTTCTTAGGTTCCTTCTAGCTCTAAAATTGTATTATCATGTGAAAAAAAAAGAAAATTACATAGATATTAAAAAACATTCCCTGTCCTCCTTCACCCATGTCCCACTTTAGGATAATGTTTCAAAAAGTTTCATTCTCCGGCATAATGAAATGTCTTTGCTATATAACCAGTCAACCCATATGATATCTTCTGACTTAGAGGGGCAAAAAGATTTTAGGTTTGTTCCTGTTGTTTGGTTTTCATATTGTTCAAAATTATACATAGTTCTTTTGAAATAAAATAAAATAGTTATAATATAGATTTAATATGAATATTAGCAGAAAACTGTCATATTGTAAATTTCATCCGCCTTTAATGACAAAGAGCCCTTTTACAATGGAAATCTATCTCTTGATTTTTAGATGTTAAAAAAATCATATGTAGCATTCACAAAACCTCAGGGTGCAATTTAATGAATGTAATATTCACTACTATATTCAAACACTCAGAAATAGAAATTAAATAGCTTTATCTAAAAAAGAAAATATACACACACATGCACATGTATTCACACGTGCACACATGCACACTCATAGAAGTAGTAATCTAGCTTGTACATTAAGGGAAAATAGATTAAGATACATGCTCTCTTTGATTATTTCCTGGAAAGTCAATACTGGGCAGACTCCCAACAGTTCAGATTAAGAAGGGAATTCCAAAATGTGGAGCAACCAGAAATAACCAACTCCCTATTCTCAAAGAGCAAACCTGCGAACCATTTATCAGAAGTACATCGGCTGTGACCTTAACTACTGCAGAATGCTCTATTCCTGGGAGAAGAGACCTTCCTTCTGCTCCACTGCTCAAAATTCATTTTCCTCATACACTAACTCCTCTCAGCCCTATCTCAAAAGGTATGCAGACTAAGTTGATTGACAGCCCTCTAGTTACCATACCATGAAGGGTTAGACCAGAAAGACAGCACATCTAATTCACTGACAGCTGAAAGCCAGAGAACCCAATTTCTTGGGTTCATTCTTTAATCTCTAGTTACAGTCCCAAAAGGAAAACAAATAATGGAAGATTACACAGGACTAATGAAACTCCACACAGTATAAGGGTGTAAATATGGAAATTACAGTCAAGAACTCTCTTCCCAAGCTCTTCTGAGGAGAAAAAAAAATCGCTTGTCTACAATAGTTTTCAGGAAACCAACTAATCTAATCATTGTGTCTACCAGGAATCCATTTGAGAATGATGAATAATAAACTGATGATGAGGAGGAAAAGGAGGAGGAAAACCTTAGAGTCACAAGGTCTTATGCTTTAAAAAGTTTAGAGAGAAAACATTTTCCTATAGTCAAAAGTGGGAGTTGAAGAATCCAGATAATCATGCAGAATTTTCTCAAGTCTCCCACTCTATAATTATAAAATTAATGACTCTCTAGCAGAGTAGGGTCCTTCTCTCATGGGCCCCATGCAGGTGATATGAGTAAGACATGATAGCAGCTTGGAAGGGACAGCTGCCCATGCTGAAATACTCAATTCCTCCGATCTTTCCTGCTTTCCATACTATACAAAGGCTACTCTTCAAAAGACATTACCTTAAAATTGAATGGAACTGACTTTTTAGAATTAGATTCTCATCTTGTAAGTTCAGAGCATGATTTTTAATTTCAGGTCTGTTTCTGTGACTTGGTTGTCTTTTTTAAAATTTTATAACTATATTTCAATATAATTGATTTCCTTTGCAAACAGATCCATAGATTTCACTAGATTGCCAGAGGGATCCATGACACAAAAAGGTTAAGAACTGGTTTAGTCAGTTCAGTTAAAACCTATCAGGAAATCCATTGAAAAACAGAATAACAAATAAAGGGGAAAATTATAAAATCATTTGTTAGCCAGGGGGGCATCCAAACAACCCTATAAGAAGCTAGCCTTCTCGGTATCCCTCTTCTTTTCTAATTGACCTTTTTTTTACCAAGTATTTTCCATGGGAGTTAACCTTTCTAATACTTATAGTTTGCTGGTTTTTTTGGAGGGGGTATATTTGTTTTTTACTCTTCACTATTGAAATTGACCTCTCACCTTACTAAAAGAAGAATCTACATCTTTTCTTTTTTCTTACTTTTATCATTCAGTTCCACAGGGAGCATTTGGGACATCAAGGGAGTGAAGTGTGTTTCAGTTTCTTAGGTCCAAGGAGAATTTATTTATATGCTGTCAGAATTATAGAGGAACTGTATGCTTATTGAGGGCATCTGTTGTTCAGGTAAGAAGAGAATTTAATGTTATATCTTCGAGGTCCAGATATGTTATTTAATATCTGAGTCACTTTCTTCATGTTTAAAGAAAGAGATAGTAATACCTAAACTACCTACAACAGTGTATTATTCATATTTATGCGACTTGCTCTTCAATGTTCTTGAGGAATTATCCTTGCGCATATTGGGGACTAAATAAACATTTGTTGAATTAAATGTTATTGCAACTATCCTATGAAACAAAGAGATATGTAAATTAGCTGGGACAAAGTAAAATAATTAAATTTATTGCCATATAATCAACCTTTCATCAACCTTACAACTGTTTACATTACAACAAAAAAAGTGTAATATGTCATGTGGTCTACTCATGCTGTAATCACTTGCTTTACATGCTTTGGCAATGAGTTCACAAGTTTTTGACACTTTTTTGTAATCCATCATGAAAAAGCACCACATTGAATATTTAGCATAATTTTGAGGAAGAGTCCATTTTGGCAAATCCAACTTTGATCATATCCCATAGATTTTCAAAGAGCTTAAATCAGGAGAACTCTTAGGCCATTGTAACACACTTCTCTCTATCTCATAGATAAATTTCCTAATCTTTTTTTTAATTTAATAAATTCATTTATTTTTTGTTTTCAACATTCAATTCCATAGGATTTTGAGTTCCAAATTTTCTCTCCAAGAGAGTGTGTAATTTGGTATAGGTTCAACATATACATTCATATTAAGCCTATTTTCACACTGCTAATGTTGGGAAGAAGAATTAGAACCAATTGGAGAAACCCCAAGAAAGAAAAAAACAAGAAATAAAACAAACAAAATAAGAGAGAAAATAATATGCTTCAATCTGCCTTCACACTCCGTGGTTCTTTTTTCTGGATATGTACAGTGTTTTCTGTCATAAGTTTTTTGGAGGTGTCTTACATCTTTCCATTGCTAAAAATAGATAAATCTATCAAAGTTAGTCATTGCACATTGTGGCTGTTACTGTGTAGAATATTCTGATTCTACTCACTCCACTGAATATTAGTTCATTAGAGTGTTTCCAGGTTTTTCTGATGTCTGCCTACTCATCATTTCTTGTAGAACAATAGTATTCCATTACATTCATATGCCACAACTTGTTCAGCAATCCCCCTTTTGATGGGCATCTCCTTGATTTACAGTTTTTGGCCACCAAAAAAAGAGCTGCTATTAATATTTTTGTATGTGTGGGTCCTTATTCCATTTGTATGATCTCTTTGTTATATGGCCCTAGAAGTTGGTATTGCTAGGTCAAAGGGTACGCACATTTTTATAGCCCTTTGGGCATAGTTCCAAATTGCTCTCTAGAATGATTGGATCAGTTCACAACTCCATCAATAATGAATTTGTGTTCCGATTTTCCCACATCTTCTAAAACATTTCTCATTTTCCTGTTTCGTCCTGTTAGCCAATCTTATAGGTATGAGGTGATACATCAGAGTTGGTTTGATTTGCATTTCTCTAATTGATAATGTTTTAGAGCATTTTTATGACTACAGATAGCTTTAATTTCTTCATCTGAAAACTGTCTGTTCATATCATTTGACCATTTATGAATTAGGGAATGATTTGTATTCGTATAAATTTGACTCAGTTTTCTACTATATGTTTTGTTTTTTTTCAACTATATATTTTAGAAGTGATACCTTTATCACTTGCTATAAAAATTCTTTCCGATCAAAAAAGAGAATAGAAACAATGGGGGGTAGGATAGGATGGAGGGAAATATAGTTAGTCTTACACAACACGACTATTATCAAAGTCATTTGCAAAACTACACAGATATGGCCTGTATTGAATTGCCTGTCTTCCCAAAGGGAATGGGTGGGGAGGGAGGGATGGAGAGAATTTGGAATTCAAAGTTTTAGGAACAACTGTTGAGTATTGTCGTTGCTACTAGGAAATAATAAATACAGTTAATGGGGAATAGAAAGTCATGTGGCCCTACAGGACAAAAGAGAAGATGGGGACAAGAGAAGGGAGGGATGATAGAAGAGAGGGCAGATTGGTGATAGGGAAAATTAGAATGCTTGGTGTATTGGGGTGGGGGGAGGGGACAAATGGGGAGAAAATATGGAGCCCAAAATTTTGTGAAAATGAATGTAAAAAGTTAAATAAATAAATTTAATAAAAAAAATATATAAAAATTTACCACAACTGGAAAAAAAAATTCTTTCCCAGTTTTCTGCTCTACTCCTAATCTTACTTGCATTGCCTTTATGCACAAACTTTTCAATTTATTGTAATCAAAATTATCCATTTTGCATTTCCTAATGTTCTCTATCTCTTGTTTGGTCGTAAATTCATCTGTTCTCCATAAATCTGAGGGGTAAACTATTCTCTGCTTTCCCATTTTGCTTATAGTATCATTTTTTATATCCAAATCATGTGCCCATTTTGACTTTATTTTGTAAGATGTTGGTCTATGCCTAGTTTCTGCCATACTATTTTCTAATTTTCCCAGAAGTTGTCATAAAATAATGAGTTCTTATTCCAGAAGCTGGAGTCTTTGGTTTTATCAAATAGTAGATTATTATGAGTCATTGATACTGTCTTGTGTACCCAACTTGCTCCACTGACCCATCACTCTTTTTCTTTTTCAGTACAAAGTAGTTTTGAGAATTGGTGCTTTATGACCCAATTTAAGGTCTGGAACAGTAGGCTACCTTCCCTTCCATTTCTTTTCATTGATTCCTATTATGTTCTAGACCTTTTGTTCTTCCAGATGAATTTTGTTATTATTTTCTTTAACTCTGTAAAATAATTTTGGTAGTTTGATTGCTATGGCACTGGGTAAGTAAATTAATTTAGGTCAAATTGTCATTTTTATTATATTAGCTTGGCCTACCCATGAGAAACTGGTGTTATTTCCATTTATTTGACTTTATTCAGGTGAAAAGTATTTACAATTGTGTTCTTATAGGTCCTGGGTTTGTTTTGGCAGGTAGATGCCCAAATATTTTATAATGTCTATAGGAACTTTAAACTGAATTTCTCTTTCTATCTCTTGCTATTGGGCTTTGTTAGTAACATATAGAAATACTGATTATTTTTGTGGGTAATTTCCTAATCTTTTGTCATGTGCGGCAAGACACTAGTCCATGTATGTAACAATATCCCTCACCATTTCAGAATTTCTGTAATTCTGAAACGATTCTGCCTCTTGGTATATTGGGGGTTTTTATTTATTAGGGATCATCATTTCCTCAATAAAGATAAGACTTGGAGGATCATTGTAAACAAAACATCAGAAAACATTTCTGAGATGTAGATAATTTTATAGTCTGATGAAGATGTTTAAAGGCTCACCTGCACCTTTGACAAAAGTATGGACAGATTCTTGAAGGAAAAAGTGAGTTTATCATGAAATATTTACTTTTTCTCTAATCTTTAGTATCCTAATCTTTATGATTTCTTGAACAAGGCAAGCATTTTTTTTTAATCTTATATCAATGGTTAAAAGCTGCTTGGTTGATTTTTTTCCCTTTTCTTCTAATCTTTTCTTTGTTATTCCAACTTAAAGATGCCTTCATCACCTTGCAGAGGAAACAAAAATTACAATTCCTTTAGCTGTCAGGTCCCTCTGAAGGTCTTTGTTTATTTTCTGAGAATTAATTAGTCTGCTTTGCACTAATAATTAGTCATTCCTTGTCTCTTTTTTTTATGGCACCTGCCTTTCTCCTATAGTGCAACTAATCCTATTTTATTGGGAGTTGAATGATTTTTGAAGCACAACTTTCCTCCACCACTAGTCACCATCATATTTCTTATATATGGAAGCATATGCTTTAAGATTTAGAGTTTTGCATATATCTTCAGTCATACACAATTTTGAAAACCACAAGAACATACAGAATTAAAAACACAACCAAAGAGAACAATGATATATATATATATATATACTTGGAATGAAATCCAACATTCGATTAACAAAGAACTAAGTAAATCAGCTCCATCTGGTCTAAATTGGTGAAGGTTATCAAATATTCAGAGTCAGTCTGATGTCCGTAGCAACACAAGGAAGTTCACTGCTGTCACAAAATGGAACTATATAATTATCATGTACCCCAAATGATTCTGAAACTACATTGGCTGTTTTGGTTCCTCCTATTTTTCAAATGATGTTGAGACACAGAGAAGTGTCCCTCCACATCTCACATTATACAATGTTGTCTCCACTACAGATAGCCATACTAAAATAGGGAGTGTAGAGTATGCTCAGGAAAACTAGCACATCTGGTGTGAGGGCTTCCTTATTCACCTTTAGTATCTCTACCTGACTCACCCAAGTCTCATCTGTGACTATAAGAAACTATAGCATCAACAAGAATCATACCGCAGTAAATCATCTTAGGAGTAAATTCATTTAAATTTATTTACATAGATTCACATACAAAAGTCATATGGACAACTGAGCAGATGCTAAAATGGTGCAGAATTAAGTAAATATTCAATATTTTCTAGAACTTTCCAACACTGCTTTCTTGAAATCTACACCATATAAGTACACCTTCTAAGTGAGCCTCCTTTATAATTAAGTGAAATGCTTAGCTTACTTGGAATGAAAATCTGGGAGTATGCTGGAGTCACCTGGTACCTGCTCATTTAGACCTCAGAAATCCTCAAGTTACAAATCAAGTCCTGATTTGTTGTTCTATTAATTGTTTAGACTTAAGAAAGTGGGAGAGAATGTATTAATGATGCAGATTAAAATTTAAAGCTCTATTGAGTTTTCTGAGAGATAGTTTAGTTACTACATAATGATGAGAACACTGCTAAATAAGACTTTTCAAGTCTCTTCTAAATCTCTGGAAGAAGCACATTAGCAAGGATATACTTATCCAGTTAGCTAACTGTCAGGTTTCATATCCATACAGAATGACAGAATGGCCTTTCCAGCTGTGGGCTGATGACCACAACAGCTACCAGGCAAATCATCTTCTCAGGATCATTTCTTGGATGCTATTGTTTTAAATCTCTTTCTGCTTAGAAATCTTTGGTAATATCTGAATTTTCATTTGACAACCCATCAACTATTATCCACTGGGAAACAAGTAAGTCATTCCTAGTGACATGTCCTCCCTCCATAGAATACTAGCTAGAATGATAGGTTTTAAAAACAGAAAATGGTCAATGTCTCATATAAATGAATTGGACAGAAACTTTCTATTGTTATAAGGTTGAGTTTTACTGATTCAAAATGTATTTATCTCTTAAAAGAGATAATGCCACTCAATATCCTGCAGTTAGAAGTTTCAATATATAAAGATTCAGTGGGGGTCCTAAGAAAAGTTTAAAATTTCAGCAAGAAGGAAGGTGTTTGCATTTGATCTTGGCAAGAATTATTGTGCAGTTTAATGAAAGCAAATACCTCTATCTTTTGACTCTTTGCTTTGTCTTTTGGAAGTCAGAATAGCAAAGTTGCAGTCCTGATTTTCTAATAATCTTTTCATCCTCCCCCTCTTTGGTAAGGGAAAAAAACATATGGTAGCCCTTCCATTCTGTCTTTTTCTTCTTGATTTGGAGTTGAGAGGTCTACAGTCTTTGGTCAGAGCGTGCTAGTATGACCCAGAAGAATAAAATCTAACTCTAACCCCTTCACAGTAATTCTGGTATTCTCAATGTTAAGATCACTTCTGGTTACTGTTCAGTTGTTTTTTTGTCTTGTCTAACTTTTCCAATTAATTTGTTTCACACCAGCTGTTCTGTCTGCTTGGTTTCTATTCCATAAACATCAAGCTCTCCCCAAGATAAGCTCATCACCAAAAATCTCATCATTATAAAGATTGCTTCATCTATGGTGCTCAACACCTCTTCAATATCCTCAACTGCCTCTCCACTCTGATTGAAGGAGTGGGTGGCAGATTAAAGAAAGAAAACAAAGCAAACAATAAAAAAAGGCATGTCCTCCCAAAGCCTCCCTTTATAGAGGGTTCAAAATATCCTCTTGCACAATCTGCTCTACTTTTCCATCCATGGATATCATCCCCCACCCACTTTCAGTAACCTCTGGGAATACTCCCCACAAGCTTTTGAACTTCCTTTCATATGTATCTATATCTATCCCTCTATCTATCCATATACACATATATAGATCTAGACACATATGGACATAGATATATAGATCTATATCTAAATACCTATATATAGATATAGATATGCATAGCTATAGTTTTATTGTCTTCCCTCATTAAACTGTAAACTCCTTGAGGGAATTTGTATTCTCAACTTCTGTGTTTGACTTAGAGTAGCCATGTAATAAAGTATTATTGACTAATGTGATTGTTGAGTGGTTTCAGTCACATGTGACTCTTCTTGATTTCATTTGTGGTTTTCTTGGCAAATAAAGTGGAGTGGTTTACCATTTCCTTCTACAGCTCACTTACAGATGAATAAACTGAGGCAAACTAAGTTAAGTAAATTACCCACGGTTACAAAGCTAGTTAGTGTCTGAGACTAGATTTGAACTCAGGAAGAAGAGTCTTTCTTCCCTATTACTAGCTAAAAGCACTTTTAAAAACGTATACACAGGGATCTCCTAGAAAGTCCATAATCTTGTTATTCTTCTCTACATAAAAATTGTCATTCTTTATATCAAGTGATTTGAACAGTCTGGTGACCTACTGTCTATCTCTTCAAGGAAATGGCAATTAAACTGAACTCTTGAATCCCTTCCTGGAATAATGTTGCTAACACTTGGGTTATTCCTAATGGTGTTTTACTCTATTGTACATTTTTATTGATCTCTATCTCTAGGCTCAAAGTATTAATTCCTCTGGCCATCCAAGTATCTTAAAGTAAACTAATCAACTTTTCCCTTTTGTTGCTATAATATCTTGGCACTAAGCTCTAACAGAGCCACATTCTCCCTCCTTCCTTTATCTTCTGACCTTAAGTGACATTCATTGCTTTCCAAAGATACCACTATTATGCTATCGAGTATATTTGGAAGGAGAAAAGGTGCATGAACAAGAGTACACAAGGGTAAATCAATCTTTTGTGATGCAAAGAGAAACAAAGGGAAAGACAATGTTAAGGAAATGTATGATCAAGAAAAATGAGATGGATTGGCTGGAAGCCATATGCTAAAAGCCAGGGGAAAATTATGGACAGTCCAAGTCCATGCTGAATTCAAATCCAGCCTCAGATACTTAGCCATGTGACCCTATTTGTCTCAGTTTCTTCAACTATGAAATGAACTGGAGAAGTAAATGGCAGACCACTGCAGTATCTTTGCAAAGGAAACCCAAAATGGGGTCATGAAGAGTCAGCCATGACTGAAACAACCGAACAATAACCATAATTTTATGGAAGATGGTCTCTAGAAACTGCAAAGGAAAGACACAAGGGGGTATTTGAGTGGCACTTTCAAGGAAAAAAAATCTTTAATGATAAAACACTAGGCAAATACTCCTTTGAGATACTTCAGTGCATTCTGATGCACATGGACTTATATCAGAGTCAGACACATGATTCTAATAAGAAGACCACAGAACAATATGTTTGTCCTGAGGGTACCCTATAAACCTATCACTGATTTCATTTAAGTAGTAAAAGCTCTAAGGATATAGACAGTGAATAGACTTTTTATTTCCATGGCATAGGAAAATGCCACATGAGAAAACTCCTTTTACCGATGAAAGCAAACCATCAACTTCTCTGAAGTTTGATATCCCTTAGAGAATAACTTAGGACATTCAGAGATTAAATGACTTGCTTAGGGTTACCCAGTTTGTGTAAGTAAGAAGTAATACTTGAAACTAAACCTTTCTTGCTCTGATGCTGCCTCTCTATCCATTATACAGCACACTGATTCTCTGTATAACACTTAGAGTTTAAAAAAAAGTCAGAGATCTATATGGTATATCTGGGGGAATCAGACTTATTAGAGGAATAATTTCCTTACTATCCCCCAGTCATTTTAATAACTTAATTTTTTTTTACTTTTATAAAGGCAATCCTTAATTTAATCATTTTGTACTAAATTTCGCCTTACAGATTCCAAATTTAAAATTTGGTATTATGCATTAATATGACATGATGAATTTTGTGGAATTATAAATCACGAGACCAAAAGAGACCTTAAGGAGATCATTTAGTCTATCCTTTGCCTTTGGGAGGAGTACAGTTAGACTGTTCAAAAAAGATTCCTACCCTCTAATTTTCTTTAAACATTTTCACAGAAAACTCCACAACTTATCTTAAAATGCGTAACAATGTCAAAGGTGCATAAGTTAAATCAGAATTGACATTTTCTGGCGAAGAGAAGAAAGTAAAATGAAGCTGCCATTTGATTCATCGAAAAATGTGTGCTTGTTGCCTACAATTATCTATATCTCATTCTATTTTCTATCATATTACTTGTTTACACTAAATTTGACATATTTAAAGATATAGCTTTTCTTTAAATATACTGGCATTAAGTCATCATTTTTTTTCTTATTAAGTTTTAAGAAGGCATCAAACACGGTTAGAAAAAAGTAGGGAGATTGGGGTGCCAAAGAGCTTCTCATCTAGGATGAGATAGTTCCCTGGAAAACACATTCCTCATTAGTAGGGGGTGTTTTCTTTCTTTCATTGTATTTGTACACTAGATGCCTAATACAACATCCGACATGTGGTAGGTACTTAACAAATGCTTGGGTTTTTTTTTTTTAGACTCTAAGTGTTACATAAAGAGTTTGTGGGCTACACAATGGACAGAGAGACAGAATCAGAGCAAGAATGACCTGATTGATATTATCACTTCCCATATTTTGTAGAAAAGAGTCTTAGAAAGAAATTTGAGGGTAAAACAAGGATGCTTATTATCACCACTATTATTCGATATCATACTAGAAATGCTAGCTATAGCAAAAAGAGAAGAAAAAGAAATTAAAGAAATCACAATAGATTATGAGGAAACAAAACTATCAATTGCTGCAAATGAAAGGATGGGATATCTTAGAGAATCAACTAAAAATAGGTGAAATAGTTTGCAACTTCAGCGGTGTCGGATATAAAATAAACCCACATAAATTATTAGCATTTCTATATTACCAATAAAGTCCAGCAGGAAGAGATACAAGGGGGAAATTCCATTTAAAATAACTGTAGACAATATAAAATACTTGAAAGTTTACTGCCAGAAACACTGGAACTATATGAACACAATCACAAAACACTTCTCATACAAATAAAGTCAGATCTAAACAATTAGGAAAATATTAGTTACTGAAGGGTAGACTGAGTCAATATAATAAAAATTATAGTTAATTTTCTTATTCAGTGCAATTCTAATCAAAATACCAAAAAAAAAATATTTCACAGAGCTACAAAAAAAGAAACAACAAAATTTATCTGCAAGAAAAAAAGGTTAAGAATATTGAGGGAATCAGTAAAGAAAAAAAATGTCAAGTACCAGATCTCAAATTGTATTGCAAAGAAGTTGTCATCAAAACAATCCGGTAGCAAGTAAGAAATAGAGTGGTGGATCATGGAATAGATATTAGTGTATGATCCAAAGGAAGAAATGACCAGGGTTATTTAATGTTTGATGGGATAAGAACTCACTATTTGACAAAAATTCCTGGGTAAACTGGAAAGCAATTTGGGAAAAAATGTGATGTAGAGCAGCATCACACATTATACCACAATAAGGGCAAAATGAGATATACGTAAAGGGTGACATCATAAGCAAATTAAGGGAGCACAGAATGTGCTGCCTGTGAGATATGTGGGTAAGGAAAGAAATTAGAACAAAAGGGAGATAGAGACCATTGTAGAAAGTAAAATGGATAATTTTGATTACATTAAAATAAAAAAGGTTTTGCACAAACAAATCCAATGCAGCCAAGATTTTTTAAAAGCAAAAGCAGGGATGAGGGTGGGGGTAGATTTTACAGGAATTTTCTCAGATAAAGGACTATTTTCTCAAATATGTAGAGAACTGAGTCAAATTTATATGAACATGGTCATTCAACAATTGATAAATGGACAAAGGATATGAACAGGGAATTTACAGATAAAAAATCATGCCTATTTCTAATCGTATTTTAAAAATGTTCTCAATCACTTTTGATTAGAGAAATGCAAGTGAAAATATTCTGAGATACCACCTCTTACTTATTAAATTCCCTAATATGACAAAAAAGGAAAATTATGGCTATTGGAGGAGACTGAGAAAATTGGGACACTAACGCACTGTTTGTAGAGTTGTGAACTGGTGCAACCATTCTGGAGAAAAATTTGGACTTGTGCCCCAGGGATTACAAGACTATGCTGACCTTTTGACTTAACAATACCACTACTTGGCCCATATCCCAAAGAGATTTTAAAAAGGAAAAGGAACTATATGTATAAAAATATTTATAGTTGCTCTTTTAGTAGTGGCAGAGAATTGGAAATTGAAGGAATGCCTTTTAATTAGTGAATGACTGAACAAGTTGTGGTATATGAACATAACGGAATACTATTGTGCTATGAGAAATGATGAGCAAGCTGCTTTCAGCAAAACAAGTAAAGATGTATATGAATTGATGTAAAGTGAAATTAGTAAAACCAGGAGAATGCTTTACAAGTCAAAAAGCAGCATTATATAATGATCAACTGTGAATGATGCCTAATTCAGAAATACAGTGGTTCAAGATAATTCTGAGGGATTTATGATGAAAAATGCTATCCACCTGCAAAGAAAGAATTGATTATGTCTGAATGCAGATCAAAAAATACATTTTTTACTTTCTTTTTCTTTTCTTTTTCTGGAGGAATGAGTTGTGTTTTCTTTTGTCAAATGGCTAATATGTAAATACATTGTGCATGGCTGCAAATGTATTACCTAAATCAAATCAATGAAGGATGTAAGGAAGAGAGAGAATTTGGAACGCAATATTTTTAAAAAGTAACTTTAAAAGTTGTTTCTACATATAATTGGAAAAAGAAAATATAAAAAATTTTTAAAAGAAAGAAATTTTCAGCAATTAAGGATGAATTGATTCCTCTTTTAAGGTTGATTAACAGTTTTGGCTCAATTTAAATATTAGTATCTGAATGATGTCCAACAATACAGTGAGTATGTAACACAGACTTCAAAGTAATATTTGAAACTGATAGATAGAGACATCTATATTTGTATGTGTGTATATATACATGCATATATACATACACATGCATATACATACAATATATGTGTATATATTACAAATATAAATTTAGTATATGTATATACACATACACATATGTATGTGTTTCAAGTATTAGTTCAGTTTGTGTTTGTGTGTCTGTGTTAATACTTGCAATGCATACATTTTTGTGTCTGTATACACATACACACATATATATGTTTATATATATATATGTGTGTATATATATATATCCTTAGTTTGATATGCACATATTTGTAAGATTTTTATTTTGTAAAATGAGGATTTATTATTTTTGAATAATATCTTCTATGATATCTCCTTCCACCAACACATAGAAAAACCTTTTAAAATTTATTAGATGAGACTGAAGAAGTTACTTAGAGTACACACACACACACACACACCTTTTCAATGTTCCATTCAATTTATTCTTCAAATTAAATCAGTTTAAATTATTTTTTTTCCTCCCATGGCCCCTATCTTTAAAAAAAAAAAAGAAAGCAAAACCTATCCCACCCACCCGCTTTTTTTTAAAACAAATATACATGGTCGTGTGCATGAGTCTATCATTTCTGTTAGGAAGTGGGTAGCATGCCTTGCGATTAATCCATCAGAATCTCAGTCGGTCATGGTGTTCGTCAGAGTCATTGAAATGTACAATGTTGTATTTTTTCCCCAGAGTTGTTGTTATTAGATAAATTATGCTATTCTGCTCTTTGCCTCTTCATGCAAATCTTCCCAAGATTCTCTGAAACTATTTAAGGCCCATAGATGCTAAGGGATTTCCCAGAATCATAAAGCTACTAAATATCAGCAGAGAATTTGAGCACAGTTTTCTTGATTTCGAGTTCAACACTGCACCTGCTATACCAGGTTACCTTGTCTTGTGCATGCTAAAAGCTTAACAAATATTTGTGAAATCTAATTGATGATTATGTCTTCATAGAAATGGAATGAGAAACTGTCATAAATCTTGACCAACATGTGGCTTCAATTGCTCTTGTACTAGATTCTGTTTTATTAAAATATGAAGATAACTGACCATACACTGAAAAACTCCAAGGGTCCTGAACATTCTACGGAAGCACACAATTAAGAACATCAAAGATGTCAACTTCCTAGTTAGCTATGAATGATTGGATCTTCTGAATTCCATACAGGAGTAAATTCTGGTGTTGCGGTAAAAGGAAATTAAATATGTGGCCAAGATCCCTCTATATTTTATTTTCATTTCCTTATAGTCTTATCATTCATTCTTACAATATCCTCCTCTCTAAATATGAATGGGTGAAAAAATGTCAAACTTTGATATTTACTCTTTGTAATGATTCTGAAATGACACATAAGGCTTAAGAGTTCATAGAAAATTCTCATTCCTCATGCTTCTAAATCTTTTTGTGTACTTAATGGAATACATTGGGCAAATATTGAGTTTGCATAAATGTGTGTGTGTGTAAGCACTGTGTGTGTTGGAGGACATATAGGTAGCAACAAAGTAATTGAAATGAATAAAAATTTTAAAAAATCTGTACTATAAAAGTAGTTCATTTTTATCAAAAGCACTAACAAAATTAATATTAAGTTTCTCATTCTGCTTAATTAAACTATGTTATTCTCTGAGGATATATTAGTGATTCTCAGTCTTCTTTGTTTGGTTGCCACCCCATACAGAAGACCTTTCCAGATTCCACAGTTGTTAGACCTCTTTTTTTTTTAAATTACTTTGCATTAATTTGTAAATGCTTCATATTTTCTTGTGTTCATATTGCATTCTCCAGTGGAACATACATTCCTTGAAGACTTAAAAATGCTTTATATTTAACTTTATATCCCCACTACTTAGCACAGAAACATCCATGAAATAGGGGTTAAATAAATGTTTATTAAATTAAGTGTAATTGAAAACAAATATCCTTTTGTTTAGGATCATTTAAATGTACCTTATAGAAGCATGCAGATGATGCCCACATCAGTAAAGAATATAGGACACTAGCTATACATGAGTCCTGCAGCCCAACGGACTCCAGCACATAGCTCTTGGCTAATAAGAATTCAAAATCATCCAACAGATCTTGAACTCAGGAGATACAATTTCAGACAGCTAGGTTGCCCAGTGGTTAGAGTGCCAGGCCTGGAGTCAGGAAGACTCATCTTTGAGAATGTAAAGGTGACCTCAGACACTTACTAGCTCTGTGACCCTGAGCAAAACCCTGCTTACCTTAGTTCCCTTATCAGTAAAATAAGCTGTAGAGGGAAATGACAAACTACTCTAGTAACTTCAATAAGAAAACCTCAAATGTAGCAAGGTAATTGGACTCAGTTGAAACAACTGCACAGCAATATCTTAGCCCTTGCATGAATTTCTTGAGAAAAATTTCTTAAAGCTTAAGAAGTGATCATGTCTTAAATTTTCCCCCAAATGAGTAAAAGAGTAAGCTCTCATGAAAACATTCAAGGTACAATGTAGATCTGAGTAAGAGTAAAGTTTTATTTTCTTCCATCACAGGAAATACAAGCAAGGAAAAGGACTGACAGGTATGCTTGATGAAATAGAGAAAACATGATACAGTCCATTAAACAATAACACTCATTCTACTAGCCCCAGATGATAAAGACCTTTTGTGAGAATGCTGATCAGATATTTTTCATTCACAATGTCTGTAGACTTATAAGTATTTCATAATAATAATTAGGAGAGGTTGGAAAGATCCACTTTTTCTGCCCAGTCAGAGTATGGTTTCCTTGTTCCCTTATTTGTTGGACCCTCCTCCAGTTGTCATTCCTCTTTTCTGAGAAATAGACTGCTAAAGAAACCTTCTTCTGAATTGCCACTGTGAAATTCTGGAACTGAGGATCCCTCAAACTCAGTATTACTCACAAGGTAACCCCTAAGATTAGAAAAAGCATTTCTCAGAATAAACTGTACTTAGAAAGCAAAGTAAAAAGCCAGAGAAAAGTAGTCAAGGATATGAGGTACAGCCTCAGACTCACTTGAAATGGTCTGTCTTTTACTGCCATATCTTTAATAATGCAAGATATCATTGCCAATGCAAGTACAGGAAAGTGCTGGAAAACATACCAAGTAAAATACAACAATTATTTCTTTCTCGAATGAGAAAAAATAGAAACAAATGAATCTTTCCTTAAAATGATTGTATGTATATGTAATATATTGGCTATGTGTGTATAATCAAATAATATTTTTTCAATAAAATCAGAGGTCAAAAAATGTCCATTGTCACCATTTGTATTTTGCTATAGTACTAAAAATACTGGCTGTAACAGTATGAAAAGAAAAAAGAAATTAAAGTAATAACCATAGGTAAAGAAAAATAGAATGATTACTTTTTGCAGAGGATATGATGGTCTTTGTAAAGAACCGCAAAGAATCAACTTGATAATTGAAACAATTACTAACTTCAGCAAACTTGAAAGATATAATATAAATCCCCAAAATAGTCATCAGCATTTTCATATAATATCAATAAAACCCAGCGAGCAGATAGAGAAATTCCATTTCAAATTACTGCAAGATACATAAAATGCTTAGGAGTCTACCTTCCAATGTATATACAAGAAAAATATAATTACAAGGAAACTACAAACTTCTACACTAAGCCCCAGAAACCGCTTTATCCTAGAAGATGATTTCAGCCCTGGAATTCATGCCTGGGAATTACCCTCCATCCCTGAGTTCTTCCTTGAGATTTCACGACTCTTTTGAGAATTTCCAATTAATGGGAGGAGACAAGCTAACCATCTCTTTGTTTTTTAGCAGGTGGCATTCCTGACTTTCCCATCATTTCTCCTAATCAAATATAATTCTCTGCATTACCCCCTTCAACTCTCTTTTATGTGTTACTTGGCCCTCATTGGAATGTAAGCTACTTGAAGGAAGAAGCTATCTCTGTGCTTGTATTTGTAGGCACAGTGCCTAGAAGATAGTAAGCAACTAAATGTTATCTGCTTCACTGTTTGAATAAATAACTTCACAGAAAAAAAGATAGTCTTAAATAATTAGAAAAAACAATCAATTGCTTTTGGGTGAGATGAGCCAGTTTAATAAAAATGACAATGCTACCAAATTAATTCATTTATTCAATGTCATAATGATCAAAATTGCCAAAAGCTTACTTAAGAGAACTAGAGAAAATAATAACTAAATTCATATGGAGGAAAAAAATGTCAAGAATCTCAAGAGATATAATAAAAATAAATGGGGGCAAAGTGATTTTAACAGTGACCTCAAACTACATTACAGAGCAGTAATTACTACAACAATTTACTACTGGCTAAAAAACAGGGAGATCAATCAGTGGAATGGACTATGTATGCAGCATATAGAAGCAAATATGTCTAATATTCCAGTATGCGATAAACACAATGACCCCAGCCAAAGGCTCCAGTGATCAAGAATCACTATTCATCACCTAACAGATTGCTTATAATGGCTGAAGATGAAAGTGACAAATGTTGGAAGGCATGTGAAAAAATAGGGACAGTAATTTACTGTTGGTGGGACTGTGAATTGTTCCAACCATTTTGGAGAGCAATCTGGAAGCATGCCCAAAGAGTTATTAAACTGACTGTACTTTTTAACCCAGTAGTACCACTAGGTCTGTAGCCAAAGATGATTAGGAAGAAAGGAAGAGAACCTATATGTTCTGAAATATTTATAGCAGCTCTCTTTGTGATGATAAATAACTGGGAATTTCAGGGATGCCTGTCAATTGGGGAATGGCTGAACACGTTGTGGTATAAGATCGTGATGGAATATTACTAGGCTATAAGAAATTATGAGCAAGTTTACAAAAATATAGATAGACTTGCATAAAATAGTGAAGAGTAAAATGAGTAGAGCTAATAGAATATTACATACAGTAACAATTGTGTTCTAAGAATAATTTTGAGTGATGTTATGATTTTTACTATTATAAATACTCAAATAACTACAAAGGACATACAAAGGAAGACATTCACATACAGAGAAATAACTGATAAGTAGAAATATGTATAGAAGGACTTTATATATCGATGGGTTTATGCATATATATGTACACACACATATATATTATACACATATATGTATATGTATGTATTACATATTTATGCCTAAGAGTAGGGGAGAAAAAAAGAAGGGGAAAAGTTATATGATAACATCATTATATATTTAAAAGGCAAAGCAAGTTGTATCTGATAGATTTATCATCTCATGTGCTAACAACTTTTTCTATTCTGTTATGGATATGCTTGCTTTATTTCTTAAGTTCAGAATAAAATTAGTATTTATTTATAAAAAATATTACTATTTGAGAAAATAGTGAGAATTGAGATAGTGAGAATTTGTGAGAATTTGAGAAAATTGGTTTGCAGTATGAAAGTTAGATTTAGACCATACTTGCACTTTATACAAAGATGAGTATGAATACATGACCTAGATATAAAGGGTCACATCAAAACAAATTAGAGAAACACACACACATGCACACACATACACACACACATACACAAATAACTATCAGATCTATGGATAAAAGAAAAGTTCATGAATAAATAAGAAATACCCAGGATCACAGGCGAAAAATGAATAACCTGATTGCATATAATTTAAAAGTTTTTACATAAACATCTAATAAAGATAAAACGGGAAAAAATAAATATGAAAAAATCTTTTAAGCAAATTTCTCTGACAAAGGTATCTCCAAGATATATAGGGAATTCATTAATTTTTTTTTTTTTAAAGAATCACTCTCCAATTGTGTTAGTATATGAATAAATAATTCTCAAGGAAAGAAATCCAGGTTATCTGTAGTAATATGAAAACAAATTTTGCAGATCACTAATAGTTAAAGAAATTAAATTAACACAATTTTGAGATTCTGCCTCATACACATAAAAGTAGCCAAAGGATAAAGACATGCAGGAGAGAAAAGTGAAAGGGACAAGCATTTATAAAAAGCATATTATGAGTCAGATACTTTGCTTAGCAGTTTAGATGTGTTACCTAATTCGATTCTCCCAACAACCCTACAAGATAGGTATTGCTACTATTCACAGTTTGTAGTTGAGGAAACTGAGGCACAGAGTTTAAGTTCTTGTCAAGTGTCACACATTTAATAAATGTCTGATGTCAGATTTGAACTAAGGTCTTCCTGACTCCAGATATAGCACATTACACACTGTGCCACCTAGCTGCCTCCAAAAGACTTGTATGAACTACTGCAAAGTGAAGTGAGTAATAGCTGGGCAGCAGTTCATAGCATAACATCACTTTTATAAAAATGAACCATTTTGAGGATTTTTATTAACTGATAAAGAAAGAAATGAGCAGAATTTAGAGAACAATTTAAATAACATCCCTGTAAAAACAACGACTTGGAAAACTATAAAAAACTGATTCATATAATGATTATTCATTATTTCAGAGGACTGTTGAAGAAACATTTTATCTGCTATAAAACAGTGATGAATTCAGGATATAGATTGAGACATGTCTATGTATACATTATATATATATGTATATCTGTGCATGTGTACATATAGCTTAGATATTTGTTATGACATAATATTAAATGTCCCTACAAATTCAATCAATGATCAAGTATTTATCAATTACCTACTAGTGGCAGGCCCTAGGCTAGGTACTAGAGATAACAATGAAACAACCCTTACTCATAGTCAGCTTATATTCTACAAAGCAGACAAAAAGTTCATAAATAATTTTTAAGTTAATAAATACAAATATATACAAATTAGTGAAATACAGATAATTTTGGGTGTAAGGAAGCAGGAAAAATTTGCATTGGGCTAGTTCAGTGGAAAGACTCAAAGATCCAGGCAAGGACTTTATAAATTTTATAGTATTTAGAAACAAATAAATATTCCTTCAGTAAAGATTAGATGAATAGTTATTTATCAAAATAAATAATAACTTAAAATGTTGGTACATGTTAGAGAATAATTTTCCTAAAGCCATGCAATGCTTCTTTAACTACTTCCTCAAAGGATTCTCCAAAAAGATCTTAAAGGAAACCGAGGAGGAGGCTCCTCTGAAGAGTTTGTCCCTACTTACTTCCACTTGCTCATTAGGAGCCCTAGTCTAACAAAAGCACCCACTCTGTAATTACATCGAAGAGTTCGGGGTCCTGATTATTCCATTTGAGGACTGAAGATTCTATTTCCATTATGTTTCCTCATCCATACACTACACAGAGGAACCATGGACAAAACAAGATATCAATAGTTTCTATAATTCCCCTCTGCTTTCAGAAAATACACACAGATATTGTTAGAAACTTGTTTTTCTTTTCCTCATCACTCAAGAACAATGGTTAAATATTAAATGAGATATGTAGTCAAGTATTGGGGAAACTAAAAAGTAACCTGGTATGGGAAACAGGGCTGAGTACTTCCTTGGTGTAGGAAGGACTGTGTTGAAATCTTCCCACTGTCAAATACTAGTTGTTTGGCCAAAAGTACCTTACTCATCTTCTCAGTTCCCTTGGCAATTCTTTAAGAGTTTAGAGTGTGTATGTGTAGCCTCTCAGGTGGTGAAATCACAGATGTTAAGTCCTGCCCCCTCCATATTTACCCATCAAACAAAGGAAATAAAAAAGCTAATGAATTTTAAAGTTCTATATAAATATTGTTTACTATAATGATCACCATCATCAGTTGGGGACATCTTTGTATGCCTTATCAGTAAGGATATTTTTATTATGAAATTCTTATAGATGCCCCACACTTTAGTTAAGCCTATCCCATCTTCTTTTGTCATTGATGGAAATAAAGTACAATTGCTTTAAGTCCATTTCTTGGAATTTCAATTTTTTCATTTTGACAATTTTCTGAAAAAGTTCCAACAGATGCAATTGTATCAACAATCTAATTCCAGTTGGGATAGATATACCCGATCTTCTCTCACCCTGTTGCTATGCAAGTGCAAAATCAATTACAATGATAGATCATATTCAGGTGCTTAGGGTCTGGAAGCATTTTGCATATACTAACAATTTTAAGCCTCACAACAACCCTTTAAGGGAGGCATTATTATCTATATTTTGAACCATCAAACTGGGACTTATTATTTGAATTCTCCAAGTTCATTGAAAGGAAGGACCATTTCATTTTTGTTTTTGTACCTCCAATGCCTAGAAAATGTTTGATACATAGTAGGCACTTAAATACTTATTCACTGATGAATTGATTCCCGAAAACCATACAGCTAGTGGGCAGATCTTTCTGATGTCAAATATTGCATTCTACCTATTACATCAGGAAGCAGCCCAATGTATGCGTATATATGATCGTCTATGTCCGCGTTTGTATCTATATCTGTGTAAATCCAAAATTTGGGACTAGGAAGGAAGAGTTGTGGCTAAATATAAACTACTTATTATTTGGAAGTAGAGCAGATTGATATTTTCTGTCTTCTTAAGATGTTATGATATGAATAAAAAGTAATCACAAGGGAATTTATCAATAAAATATTAAGTTGATTATAATTTGCCTTGAAATATATATCTAATTATTAGTTAAAAATATACCAAGCCCTAAAAAGGAAACGTGGTTGCCAGACACACTGAGGTTTGAGAGTATGCTTATAATGATGGATTAATATATTAAAAGAAAAAAATGACATAGTCTTTTTCATATCCATAATAGGGTGGGGGCAAATAAGGGAGTTACTACAGGACATTGGAACTGAGACAATGATATTACCACTCCCCCTTCAGCGAGAAGAGACAAGTGGACTTAGTACAGACTTAATAAGAATAAATAACTAAAATTGAGATAAGATATAAAATCTGAGATATCACAGTTCTTTCTCTGTCTCTGTCTCATATTAGGTGAGCTTTTCCTTGTCTCCAGAGCCCAGGCTTCTTCTCCTTGTGGTAATCTCATTAGAAGCAGTGACATACTGTCATATTGACTCTCTTCACAGGACTTTGTATCATATGGTCTGGATCTATCAACAGTCTAATGAATGTGCCTTACTGCTCAGCCTGAGCAAAAGAATTATGAACTGGTACTCTTTTCCTTTGTTTTAGACAGACCCTCCTGACCTTGAATTTGTATTTTAAAAAGTGTATCCATCACCATGCCATCATTCTTTTGATTAGACATGTCCTCTTTTGAAATCATGTCAAATTGGAATTCCCATTTTGTATATGAGTTGGAAAATGAACCTACTCGTGCACATGACAAAACATTTTCTGCTTTAACATCTCTTTTCTAAGATGGATGGAATCATCCTAACATATTTCTAAGAATATCCTTTGTCATTTCTTTTTCAAATATTCTTAGTGCCTAGATCATTTTTTTTAACAGAAATCTATACAGTTTTTCAAAGCTGAAGAGGACATACTTGACAATGCTCTAAATTTCTCCAGAGCTTTGACTAATTGTTCTCGACACATAGTGATATAACACATTTTTGATAAAAATGACTGTCATCAAGTGAAGTGAGATATTGTTCCGAGTGCATCAGATTTATGTTACTTCCCAAGAAAATACATTTTAAGCTACATTTGCCATATGCACACAAAGTAAATGACATTAATATAAAAAGCCATAAAGTCTATATTGATCCAAAAAAACACAAGCTTATGGAAGTAGGGATTTGATAAGATGCTAATGTGCCTTCAAAAGAATTCAAACAAATATAGAAGAATAAAAGTCACCTCTTAATAGAACAATGCTCACAATCTATGAATAGTATTCAGAAGAGTTATAAACTACCCATAACCATGTGAATGTGCCAAATCATTACTATTAAGAGAAATGCAAATTAAACCAATCAAGATTTTGCTACACACCAGGAAAATAGTCAAAGATGAGAAAAGACAGAAATAAATGTTGGATGACAAGCAGGAAGATAGGAACATTAGGAAAAAGTTATTGGAGCTAGGAAGTATTCCACCCATTCCATGAAACAATTTGTAATTATCAAAAATAAACATTTAAGAAATACCTGTGGTGTGGTAGATATTGTAGGTGGGCAGATGGTGCAGTGGATAGACTTCCAGACCAAGAAAACTCATCTTCCTGATTTCAAATCTGGCCTCAGATACTTACTGACTGTGTGACCCTGGACAAGTCACTTAACCCCATTTGCCCCAAGTTTCTTCATCTTTAAAATGAGCTACAAGGAAATGGAAACCATGTCTATGTCTTTGCCAAGAAAACACCAAATGGAATCGTTAAGAGTCTCACACAATTGAAATGACTGAACAATAAAGCTGATATTGTGTTAGGTAAAGAGAATACAAAGACAATACAAAAAAAAATAACACCTGGCTTCCCCCTCTCAACCTCATGGATCTTACATTGGATGAGGGGGAAATGTGGGAAAATATGTATGTATGCATGTGTGCATATGTGCTCTGTGTATATACATACATATCTACACACAAACGTACAGCCCAAATATGAGATGGCCCAAACGTTTAAGGTGCAGTTTAAATAAATGTCATATTTAGGGTTTCTTAAAAGGGTTTCTTAAGCTTTTCTAAAATTAAACTATTTAGAAGGTTAGCAAAGTAAACACAAGATAATTTTGCAGAGTAGGGAGAAGTATTAACAACTGGGGAAGAGGAACAACTAATTTTGTCACAAAAATGACTGAACTATTCACACACATTGACTTCTGGACACAGCCACTAAAGAAGTCATAGAATAGAAAGGAAAAAAATAAAGGTCCCAGATATACCAAAATCAAGAAGAAATTTTGTGTTACCAAAAAACTAAAGACAAAGTATTGGAGAATAGTTAAACAAACAAACTTGTATTTATAGAAATTGTTCTATAACAAAAAATGGAGAGTAAGAATTCAAAAACGCTAAGAGAAATATGTATGATTTACAGTTGAGTGAAATAAAAGAGTTAATAAACATTTATTATGTGTATGGCGAAATCCAAAATAGACACAACTTTGTAGTCAATGAAGAAGCTCTGTCCCATGCTCCTCCTCCTTAAATGGAGGTTGATAACATCATGGATCTGACTTCCAACCAGAAGGGCAAGAGGCACTTAGGTAGTATGAGGACCAAGACTGCAGGATGATGAAATGGCTCCAAGATGGCCCCAAGATGAGTTTCCTTCCTGGCGTCATGGAAGAGAAGTCAAAGAAGTTTAAAATAAGTGCAGCTGGGTGGGTAATGAATAGGAGAATAACAGAGGAAGAGATGAAAGCTATAATAATGTAAATTAGAAGAGTAAAAAAAAGTTTCATCTTGGAGAATACACACACATGCATGCACACACATGCACACACATTTCTTTGCTTGGAGAGGTAAGGGAGAAATGGAAGAAGAGTATTATAAATGTAAAGCATCGTCACTATGTAGGTTGGTTTTGCTCAATTCTTTTTCTTTGTTCCAAGGGAACATTCACTGGATGGGTAGAGGGTGAAGTATAACTTGAAATGATTGTGATAAAAAAAAATTCTTCAGGAAAATGTACATAAATTTTAAAAAGGAATATCTGAAACATTCTCATACCCAACTGTACTGGAAGAAAAAAAGATAATGCACAATTGTCAGAAGTCTGCTATAATTTAATGGACTCTACATAGCCTCAAGGAAGAATTCATATATCCTATGACTTTTAAAATTCTCTTTATGAAAAACAATATACTCTGGCACCAGGTAATGTTTACTAGAAGCTCTCTCAAATAATGTTACATTATCTTTAATTAGCTACACTTTTTCCTGCCTTTGAATGATGGGGAAAAAGAGAAAATACATTTGAGAGAGAGGTGATGTTTCAGTTCTCTTTAGTTATGCTCCAAGTCAATTTGTTCAAGGTCTTTATTAACATAAGGTGAAGATACAGGTATGCACATGTATGCATAATAGAGTGGCACAGTTGAGCTTGAGAGTAAAAACATAATTGATGAATTCTTATCTATATTCTTCTATTAATGTTGCTGGATGTGGTTTTCTTTTTAAGTTTGTTTGCTTATTTGCTTCTTTGTTTTAAAGAATAACTTGGAGTAGCTCCAGATTCATCATTTATTTTTTTTGGTAGAAGCCCTAACACCTCGCATGCATGCGTACATATTCCACTCCCATCGACAGAAAAAAATAAATAAATGCGTTCGCCATGAAAAAATAATTTATTTCATATTTCATTATAATATATATTTATGTCATATTTTCTTATTAACCCTAACCTCCAGCATATGGCTTATAGAACTAAAATGTAGAACTTTTGCACGTGAATGAGGATGGCTAAAACAATGGAAAATCTCTTGACAGTCAATGTATCTTCTTGCAAAGACAGGTATTCTCTATTTTTCTTTCCTGGCAGCAGTTTGGATATCGCATAAGTTAGTGTTTCCCACTGTGCTAAACATTAATTCAGGAGGGATGATTGACAGGCAACTTAGGTATTCAAAGGCCAAATTGCATAGATCAACCCAGATTGACTCTCTTGCTTCCCAATATTCAAATGGGATATTTTCCTGATACCCTCCAGAGGCTCCTGCAGATAGCAGTGCACTGTTGCATCAGCTAATTACTCATCATGTTTCTCAAGTTATGGATAAAATGACAAGAGAGATTTTTTTCCAGTATTTGCTGCCCTTGCTATCAGAGGCGACATATGACTAAGGGGCAGAAGGGCAGGGGGAATGAAGCAATGTTTATGAAGGCTTAGAAAAGTGTCCAGGAAAATTATTTTTCCAACAGTATACATAAATTTAGTCAATGCCCTTAAAGGGTAGATTGTAGGGATACTTTAAATTTGAGAGATGCCCTTAATGATTGACTTCTCTTGCCACATGTGACTGCATTAAGTCTCAGATGAGCTTTCGTCTAATTGTCCTGAATGCCACACTCTCTCTTTTACCTTCTAGCACTCTTAGCTTCAGGTCAGGTGGAAAGCAACAGCCACATACTGTATTATCTCTTTCTCCATGACTGACTCAGAAATTCTGTCAGTCTGCATTCCATTTGATGGAGAGTGCCAGATGAAGAAAGTCACTCTTCCTTCCCACTGGTGTCATGGCTCATTGGAAAGGCATGACTGAAGTGCGAAATCTTCACATTTTAAAGTATTAGGAATAAGGAGAACTGTTTTGTAACCTACTTTGGCAGTACTTATATAGGATGGAAATTTGTATCCATACTAGATAATAGGAACCATGTCATTTGAGTTCTAAGATATGTGGCACCAAATTCCTATTTCCAGGGGGTTCATATTGTCACTGTCTTCCAACCTAGTGCCTTTGGGACCATTCTGACTAAAGCTGAGTAATGCTACTCCTGCCTGCATTATCAAACATTGATTCCCAACTAATTTTAACTTAAAATTTCAATAATACAAAAATGAATGATACTTGCTAAATGTGAACTGGAGTAATTCAGTACCAAATAATGATCGATCCAAACAATAGTGATTTCCTGCTATCTGTTCAGGGAAGGAAAAACAATCAGCAATAACAAATATTTGATAAAGAGGTAGAGATTAGATTGTTCATAACACTCATGCATCTGTCACATACAGTTTTATCATTATTTGAGTTTATGCCATATTGCCCAATTTTTGGAAGGGGTCCTGACCAGGCACTGATTAAGTGAGAACAACTCCTGTTGTGGAAACTACCTTCCACTGATGTGTATTAGTTCATTATCTGTCATTTATGTTCTTAGAGGGTAGCCTGCATAGTCAAAGGCTTAAGTGACTTGCCCATGGTCACATAATTAGCATGTGACAAAGACAGTCATGATACTTCTGCATAACAGTAATAGCTGACTATTTTATATAGGCTTTTAAAGTTAGCAAAGTATTTTATATACATTATCTCACTCAAATTTAGAGTAGTCCTACAAATTAATATTTTCAACATTTACATGTGAGGAAACAATCTCAAATAATGAATTGGGCAACATAGGACTTATATCATGAAGACATAACCCATATTTACCAGATGATGCTTTAATACAGAATTGGGAGATTCCAGGACTGGTTTTGGAGATTTCTGGAAGAAAGCTTTGGAAAAAGGAAAGTAATGAATTAGGTTCATGTGGCATCTACCCTCCATCTTGTGCCTTGTGGGGAGATATAAGGAAACAAAGTGCTCTGCTACCCTAGTTCATCCATTGGAGCTGCTGATGTGAGTAAAGGTGTTAGCTGCTCTAAGATGTATAGTGAGAAAACCTTAGCAGCCCTTAGATATATAGTACTTGCCTTTCTCTCCTCCTTCTAAGTCAGGTGAACACCCTCAGGAACACTGGCCTTCTCCGCTGCTTCTGAGCTATTCCTCTAAGGTCCATCATCCCCTTCTTGATGCTGATGAACACTTAGAGAGAAAGCCATTTCCAACTTCAGCTGGCAAAAGTACTTGGCATTGGATGATAGAAATCCAATAAATCAAACCCTCATGCCCTTTGCTTCTCTGTCTTCAAGTTTTATTCTCTCCTCCCCTTAAGAAAAAGAAATCAGTGGCACTAACCCTTTTTAGATAAGCAATGCTACCACTGCAGATAGATATCTGAGAAAATGGTCAGCAGGAGAAAATGGGGGATACATCTTGACTGGTAAGAACCTTGTCAGAAGCAACTGAGCAAGTTTTCACCCCTAGGAGATTCCAACCTCTTTGGTGACTCTATGACTGTATTCATTAGTAATCTTCAAGTTTATCTACAGGTGAAAGTGTCAATAGAGAGATTAGTAGACTGAAGCAAGTCATAACTCCATGGGACCAGAAAGGATTAGACCCTTTGGACCTACAAAGGAGAATGCACCAACCAGTCTCCTTTGTATTCTTTGTTGGTACTCTACTCATTCCACCCTTTTCAGAATCTTACATCAGGTGGTGATATTTACAGAGTAAGGGATACCCTTCACCTCCGTCCAAAACCATCATTCTACTTTTACCTCGAGATCCTAACATGGGCATCTCTAGATTCCATGTGGAGGCTACTACCATTGAGTTTTAATATTTTCCAAAGTGGAAATCCAAAGATAGATTTTAATCTAACTTGCACTTGTTTTCCTCACTATCTAGTAGTTAGTATTTTCTAAATAGGTAACTTTTGTAGTAAAACACAGTGGATACAACAGAGAAAGGAAAGAAAACCCAGGTATAAAATTTACCAATCTGAAACCAGATTTATTGGGCTGTGATTCTTGGCTTTATTCATTTAGTCTTTGGTCTCAAATGAGCAGAATCACCATTACTGAGGATTCCCTGAGTGCATCTACCAGAGATGTCATTTCTAGACTTGCAGTGTCTCTGTCTTCAGTCCCAGATTGTGCTAGTCAATGTATACAGAATCTGTCTTGCTGTGATATTCTTATGTGTTTTTCTCTTGTTTTTCAAGATCTGTTGTTGGATAGGGAGTTTCCAATACCCCCCCTCCTCCAAGAGGCTCTGGGAGACTGGGGATAAACTTAGAAGTATAGATTTTAAAAGTCTTTGTTGTCATAATCCTTGAGAATAGATTTATTAAGAGACACCCTTATCTGCCAAAAAATCCAGTAAGGGAAGGAGAAATTTTCATGAAAGACTCATCTTTTGGTTAAGGATTTTTGTCTACAATGCGAACCATGATGAAAGCTCAGTCTTAGCAATTCAAGGTTAATGCAAATTTTTAAAAAAGATTATGAAAATATTTTTCACAAACTATAATATGAAATAAATCCATATAGACATGTAGATATATAGATATATGTGAGTGTGTGTGTGCTTCCCTTTTCTAATGCACATTTTTCTAACTAGAATTATACAAATAAATTGTACAAGTCTACAAAGGACATAAAAGAAATTTGCTTTTATAATATATGGTAGAGAATATATTTAATTTCTTTTATCAACTATACAACCAAACAATCAATCTTTAGGCAAGATAGCTTTCAAAGTTTGTCTTTTGTTCATTTGTTTGCTACTTTAGATTATTCTGATTACCAGAAGGGGAAAAAATAGATAAGAACCTGGATTCTTAGGTTCTTTCCATGATGAGGCTTCCAACATAGTAGTGGTGTTATTAGAAGCAGCAACAGCAACTTTTTTAGGCAGCATCAAGTCCTGGGGGAGCAATCACAGAAGTTTCCCATGTTCTCCCAGCAAGGTACTATGCTCAAAATTCAAATGCTTCCAAATAAAGGTCCACCTCTTGAAATCTCAATTTCAGTGAAGGACTCATCCATTATATGGACGAGTTCCAGAGCCACCCAAAGCCCTCTTATCCTAGCATTGTCTACCTCACTAGGTTATTGCAAGGGAATTACTTTGTAAACTACAAAACACTACATACACCTAAGCTATGATAATGGTTTGGAAAAGCAATTTTCAAATCCATACTGGAAAGGCTTTAGATAATATTGTCAATAGATTCCTTAGAAGAATGACTTCAATACTTTACATGTTTTTCATGTGAATGTGAGGTGCCTGATTGATGCTAGCTAGTCTGGGAGGCTGAAGCTTGAGGGTGATCATGTTCAGGTTCCGCTGATTAGGATGACTTCCCCCAGAATCTAAATGGGAATGCTTCCTTTAGGTATTGTAAGTGAGGTTAATGAAACGTTAACTTCCAAGCCTAGTTGGGACCATTTATATGCTAATTATTAAACCAGGCAGTCTAAGAAACAAAAATGCAACTGCACTCAAGGCACTTTTTTAAAAGCTTTGTGCTTATGGTCATTGGCTGCTCCTAATTTATCTGGAATGACTTCTCCTTTTAGCCAACTATTCCCCAAGCAAGATTTTACCATTAGAGAGAAATCTGAATGTCTCACCTAATCCAGTTTACTTTGACTTCATCTCATTCTATTGTGAACACTCCCACATGCATGTTCTTTAGGTGAAGGAAATGTCTCCAGTTAGGAGCAGCCTCCAACTGAATGTTGGAGACTTTTGTTCCTTCAGCTGACCTGTTAGCAGAGTGTGTTACTGAGGCAGATTGACCTAATTGGAGAACATATTGTGAGTCCAGCCTCTTCACTAAGAAAATGCCCTTTCATCAGTTTTCATTTAGAGAATATTTCCCCTGGGAGCTTTCTGACACTGGAACACCCTGAGGAATACACCATGAAGACATCCTTGTAGACTAACCTCCTTGCCTGTCTCCTTTACACTTGGCAAGGAATTCAAGTATTTGTTGGTGAGGTAATCTACTTTTCCTTTTATCTATTTCCCTTATTCATAGTTTGGTGGAACATGTCAGTTAGAAGCTACAATTGCCCATGGTGTCATCTTATCATTGTTCTTTTTTTCTAATTTTATGCCCTTTGACCTAACAAAACTAACTCCACACAGGCAGTACATTCAGAAATGGCTCTGACATCAATAACCATTCCGTTGTGGTTTGTTACAATAAAGGCAGTGGCTCCTTCTTATTTTGTCATGCTCCTCAGTGCTCCAATGCAACCTTAAGTTTCATTAATAAAACAGGTAGTGTTCAGAAGAAGGGGAAGTCATGATCTTCCTGTATCGGGCCTTCACTGTACTATATCTACAGCCAGGTCTCTAGTGCTTGGCATCATACTCTAAGAGGGATATGGGAATGATAGATTTTCTAGAGGAAGTCGGACGCTAGTGAAGTTTGCTCAAAAATACTAAAGATCTTCAGCCTGGAGAAGGAAATCCTTATTGGGGTAGGAAGGGGAGAGGTAGGAAAATCTGATGACTTTCTTCTAAAGCATGCATATCATGTATTCAGCCCACTCCCAAGTACGATATTTACCAGGTTAAAATGTAATTGGGAAATATTTAAAAAATTAGGTAAAAACACCCAAAAAACCACAGATAGCATTGCATTTTAAAAATCAGCCAATATGCAGCTTGTTGGAGTCATTATATATTCTTTATTGGCATTCATTTCTGTTTGAATTTGATACTTCTGTGGTAGAGTATGGGGAACTGTCCTAAGAAAGAAGGCTGACACTTCTTCTTTTCTGTCATAGAGATCAGAACTAGAACCAGTGTGTTGAACTTAAAAGAGAAATAGATTTTGGTCAAACATAAGGAAGGGCTCCCTAAAAATCAGAGCCAATGTCACCCCCATTCTCAAAAAACCCTCTCCGAATCAGCTCTTCCACACTATATATGATCTCATAGCTTTTCTCCCTTTCATGGCTGAATTCTTTGAGGAAGCTATCTATAATTGATGATTCCTCTACTTCGTAGCCTCTTTTCTTAACTCTGCAGTTCAGTTTCCAACCTCATCTTTCTATTGAAAGTGATCTCCCAAAGTTACCAGTGATCTCTTAATTGCCAAATCTAATGGATTTTTTTTGCATTCCTCAGACTTCTCAACTTCTCTATAGTCTTCGACACTGTTAATCTGTTCTTGGCACTCTCTTTTCTCTAAGTCCTCTTAATATTACTTTCTCATAGTTCTCCTATTGTCTGACAACTCCCTCTCTTTGCTGGATCTTCATCCAAGTATGGCCCTAAATGGGGATGTCCCTCAAGGTTGTGTTCTGGATCTTCTATCCTGTTTACTTGGTGATTTCATCAGCTCCAATAGATTTAGTTAGTATCTTTATCTTGACTATTCTCAAATTTATTTATCCAGCCCTAACCTCTCTGCTAACTTCCAGTCTCTCATACCCAATTGTCTACTGGGCATCTCAAAATGGATGTTTTATAGATCTCTTAAACCCAATACATTCAAAACTGAGTTCATTCTCTTTTCCCCCAAACTCTTTCACCTTCCAAACTTCCATTTTCTATCAAGGACACTACCTTTCCCTCAGTCACACAGGCTTATAAATTAATTGTCATCCTCAACTTCTCACTCTCTCTTACCTTCATATTTAATCTTTTATAGAGTCCTATTGATTTTGCCTTCATGATATCTCTCATATATCCCTACTTTTTTCCTGTGACACTGCCATCCCATTGGTACAGGCCCTCATTACCTCATATTTTGGCTAGTGCAATACCTTGATGGGGGCTTCACCTGTCCCAAGTCTCTCTCTACCCCAGTCCATCCTCTGTCAAATTAATCTTCATACACAATCTGACCATGTTATCTCCCTATTCAGTCAGCTGCAGTGATGTACTACCATCTGGAAGGTCAAACATACAATTCTCTGTTTTGTATTCAAAGCCTTTCATAATGTGCCCCCATTTTTGCTTTTCTAGTTTTCTTTCTACCAACTTGTGAAGACTCCTTATCTCTGCCTCCCAGCCTCCTTCTCTTCCTTCAAGTCCCTGCTAAAAATCTCATCTTTAGGGGTGGAGTCAAGATGGCAGAGTAATAGCAAGGACTTTCTAGAGCACTCCCCCAAGCCCAGTCAAATACCTGTAAAAATTACTCTAAACAAATTCAGGAGCTGAAGAAACCATAGAATGATGGAATGAAGCAAGTCTCCAGTCCAAGACAACCTGGAAGGTCAATTGGAAGTGTATATTATACCATTCTGGGAGCAGAGCACAGTCTAGCGTGGGCCATGCTGGCACAGATGGGACCTGAGCAGGCACTGGGGGGACTGAATCTCTCACACCTGTGGCAGTTTCCAGACTTTACAACCCCAAAATTCTGAGGACAAATTGGAAGGTCAGTGGAAGAAAGCCTGTGAGACCTATGTGAGAGAGTAGAGTGGACCGGTCATGGCCCTAGGGTGGCAGAGCAGGGGAAGGGGATAGAGGAACCCATGGCAGCCACAGTAGCAGCAGGGGCAGCAGCAGTCACTGTTTCTGGAGCTCTAAGTCCACAGATTGTGGGGTGATCAAGCAGCTGGCAGTACAAACTCCATTCCCCCACCCTCCACTGGAAGCAGAGAACTACCTTGACAAAGAGCTCAAAAGTCAGACTATAGAATCTTACTTGGGTGACAAGGAAGACAAAAACGTGCAAACAGAAGACAACCAAGTCAAAAGTCCCCCATTCAAACCCTCTAAGAAAAATATGAATTGATCTCAGGCCATAGAACAGCTCAAAAAGGATTTTGAAAATCAAGTAGGAGAAGTAGAGCAAAAATTGGGAAGAGAAAGGAGAGCAATGCAAAACAATCATCAAAAACAAGTCAACTGCTTCATAAAGGACATCGACCTCCCAAAAAATGCTGAAGAAAATAACACTTTAAAAAAAATAGACTAACCCAAATGACAAAGGAGATTCAAAAAGCCAATGAGGAGAAAAATGCCCCAAAACAGAACTGACCAGATGGAAAAGGAGGTCTAAAAGCTGACTGAAAAAAATAATTCTTTATAGATTAGAATGGAGCAAATGGAAGTTAATGATTTCATGAAAAATCAGGAAATTATAAAACAAAGCCAAAGGAATGAAAAAATAGTAGACAACGTGAAATATCTCATTGGAAAAACAACTGACCTAGAAAGTAGATCCAGAAGAGACAATTTAAAAATTGTGCGATTACTTGAAAGTGATGATGAAAAAAAAAAGCCTAGACATCATCTTTCAAGAAATTATCAAGGAAAATTGCCCTGATATTTAAGAACCAGAGGGTAAAATACATATTGAAAGAATCCACTGATCACTTCCTGAAAGAGATTCCAAAAGGAAAGCTCCTAGAAATATTACAGACAAATTTCAGAGCTCCTAAGTCAAAGAGAAAATCTTGGAAGCAGCCAGAAAGAAAAAAATCAAGTGTTGTGGAAATACAATCAGGATGCCAATTCTGTTTTGGGGCATTTTTCTCCTCATTGGCTTTTTGAATCTCCTTTATCATTTGGGTTAGTCTATTTTTTTAAAGTGTTATTTTCTTCCCGAGAAGGGTGTGATGGAAGGGAGAGCAGATTGGGGGAAGTTGTAGAGGGCTCAGGGGAGTGCGAGTCCCATGATCAAGGCCATAGTTGAGGCAAAGCCTGCTCCTGTGGCACTTGTTCTTACTCAAACCCTGGCAGAAGCTCTCCATGACCCTGGAACCCGATGATCCTGCAGATACTGACGTTCTGTGCAGAAAAGTTGCAATTGGGTCTGGGAACTCAGGAACTTGCTTCAGGAGCAAGATAAGCTTTGTTACCTGCTTCGGGCACAAGGATGGGGGTAAGTCATGAGATGGTGAAGTAATGGGATGAGCTTAGCCTGCATGTGATTGTGATTACAGCCTTTATGAACCCTGATTCTCAGCTGAATAAACGGAGTTGCCTTATATCCTGCCTCCCACCTCATTCATTGCTTCTGAGATGAGGGTCTTGCTGGTCAAGACCCTCTACCCAAAGTTCCTAGGTGAAAGGAATCCTACAGGGAAGGAGTAATCCGAATGCATGCTGCCTTTGGGGTGGGTGTAGGGAAGAGATGGAGAGAAAATTTGGAAGTCAAAATCCAATGGAAATGAATGTTGAAAACTAAAAATAAATAAATAAATGTTTTTTAAAAATTTAATAAAATTCCATCTTCTAGGAGAAACCTTTCCTGCTCCCCCTTAGTGCTAGTGCCTCCTCCTGTTCATTATCTCTAATCTATTTTTCATATATCTCCCTTGTACATATTTATTTGCATTTATCTCTCCCATTCAACTGCGTTCAGATTGAGACCTGGGATTCTTCTTTTGCCTTTCTTTCTATCTTCAGTAATGTGCACAATACTTACTGTATAGAATGCACTAAATTAAAGCTTATTAATGGCTTTGTTAAGATGATGTAACTACTCATTATCACATTCTTGGGGCTACTTTCATTTATAATCAATAATTTAATAAGCAGGAATTTCAGCTTTGGGGAAAGGGGGTGGAGTTCAGACTTCATGTCACTTTAGATTCCTTCTGCCTCTGAGATTCTACAAAAGAGTAAAGAATAAACCTTGCAGTTTGGAAAGGTATTATAATCATTTCATAAATAATGAAACTAAGATTCAGAGAGGTTGAATGAGTTCTTGAAGGTCCCATTGAAAATGACAGTGATGAGATCTCAATCCAGGTCTTCTGCTGCCATGCTCAATATTCTTTTTGTCATGTCTTCATACTTCCCTGATATATTTATCTGACTGCTTAGAACCTTATGCTTTTGTATTTATTTCTTTGAAAGAATTTTCACTTTAATTTTGAAAACCATCGTACATCCTAGAGAAAAATCTTCACAATTTGTGTAGTTGCCAAGAGAATTTGCCAAATAAAAAGAAAAGGGAATAGTAAGAATGTTCTTCATTTACAGCATGACATGGTTTTCTGGTGACAGTCTACACAATAAAAACCCAGATATTTGCAAATGTTAGGAAAACTAACTGAATTTTTTTTCACTTCTCTTCTAGATTCCTGGCTTCAGTATATATGTGTGTTTGGGTATATAAGTAAATGTGCATATATAATATATGAATGTGAATACAAACATATACACATATATTATATACAAACATATGTTTAACTAGATAACATGTACGAATAAACACTGTTGGGTATGAACTTGTATATAGAAATATGCACATGTATTCATATTTATGTTTGTTGATTTAACATGCTAATATTCATCAATTACTGAATTGTTGATCTTAATACAGTGGCAGTTAAGAACCATATACCCGGAATCAGAATCAGTCATGTATTCTTCAGAGACATTTTCTAAGGACAAATTCTTCTGTTCAACCTGTCTGACTCCTTTAATTTTAATCTTTTTTCCTAATATTAGAAGTGCAATAGGCCATGGTTAGTCTACTATCCATTTCCTCATGGGGCTTGCCAAGCTTTTAGAAAACTAGAATGACATGTCTCTTTCTCTCTCTTTTTTTTATCCTATCATGCATTTCAGTCTCTGACAGATTCTAATGTAGAAAAGCTTCTGAATGGCTAAAGAGAAAAGCAGAATCTCAATGAGACAGAAGTGTGGATGGGCTATAGTTCAAGGGAAAAGCTACAATGAAGTAACTGCCTCTTATGAAAGTCTGATCTTCAAACATCTCATAACTTTTAGTAAGACACTATCTCCCCTAAACTATTGGCTTTTGAATTAAATGACCAAGGACTCATCAAAAATCTATTTCCTAAAGTGATAACTTCTCATCTATTATTTTTATTTCATAAAAAGTGTAAATTATATAGCTGAAAAGAGAGCCAAACATTGCAATTCTGTAATCTGGGGTAGGTAACCCAAAATATATGTGGGGTAAGCAGCATAAAATAGTCCTGAATCAGCTTTATAGGTCATGAGCTGGTGTTAGAGGGGGAACATTAAAGGTCATCTAGTACTACTTATTTATTTGACAAATAAGAAAAGGGTGGGGTGGGGTTGGGGGGAGTGGGTGAACCGGGGCTCTAACTACTAAGTTTCCTCATGCAGAACTTGGTATGTATTACTTTCTTTTGTCAGTAACTCCAGAGTTACATCTTGCTGTAGGACAATCTTCACTTACTGTAGGACAAAGCCCCAAATCTATCCAAATGTAACAAAGAAGGCACATTCTGCTTTTAGAGAGCTCACAAAGTAACCGGGGAAAGGTGATAAGAAAGAGGTAAAATATATACCAACGACTTTGATATAATTATACAATAAGTCCAAAGGTGAGATAAATGGCATTAGAAATTTGAGGAAGAAGATATTTTCATCTGGGGAAAGTTAAAGTTATTTATTATCTATCATTTTGCTGGGGAACCAGCACCTTCTCTGGGAGTTGGTCCCAAGATCATGCTTTGGGTTCCAAGACCCTTTCTCCTTGAAATTCTTCCTGAACTTTCTCCATTCCAGAGCCTGGTTTTCAGGCACCATGCTGTCTAGACATTCTTGGCTCCTAAACTGGCTGTTTGCCCTGACTTCAGAAGTCAGAATGGATGTGGTGAGGTGAAATAAACTTGGATTTGGAGTTGAAAAAGATGACTATGAAATCTGGTTTCACTATTCACTACCTACATCATTGTAAACCTTGTAAAGCTTTACTTTGTTTGTCTGTAAAATGGGGGAAATGATTATAAGGTCTTTTCTGATTCATTAATCTGCCATAACAGAGACTCAATTTTGTATCTCCCTTCTTTGTCACTGCCATTATTTTTGTGTTTTTTTCTCCCAATACCCTTCTTTCCTCTTGTCTTCAAACACAACAGACTATAAAAAAAGAAGTCCTAGGATTCATTCCAAAATAAAGAGTCTTGAAAGACACTATACCAATTCATAAATAATACAAAAATTAAAGTAAGGACATTATGTAGCCCTAACCCTCCTAAACTCTTTATCATTACTTGCAATTTGCCTATCCTGATTCTTCTTGGACCAGGAACATCACTACTTTTCTACTCCCCTGGAGACCAAGTACTCCAGATGAGAATGATTTATTTTTATATTAATAACTCACATTGTACATTGCTCTAAGGTTTGTTAAACATCTTTCTCATAATGACCTGGAAACACTACTAGGCAGGCAGTACCAATATTATTCTGATTTTGAAGGTGAGAAAATTGAATACAGATAATAAGTGAATGAATCAAGATTCAAACCCAGCAGAGCCACGCTTAAGAATTTTTGCACCTAAGATAGAAGGGTAGTAAAGGGACTATCAGTAGATAAAGCACCAGGAGCCAGGGATCCTGGTACAATAACAAGTGGAAGCCATGGTTTAGTGGTAGGAATATGTAGGGAGGAGTCAAACCCTGCAGAATTTCAAGTAGCTTCATATTTCAATTAATTATTCTTTTTGATTAGGGACCAGGTACTCAGCTGTGCATGAATAGTTTGGGACTCCTGGGACAATGGGCAGGTGGTAGATGGAGTGATTCAACTCCCTTCTCCAACAAGTGCACCCCTCTCCCCTATATTTATAAGCACATGGAAAAGCTTTAGGATTTCAGAAATGGAGGGAATTGTAGAAAAAATCTAGTTCATATCCTTATTTGATAAAGTAGCAAACCAAGACTAAAAAGGGTGAGTGACTTGACCAAATCCCCACAGACAATAATCAGTCCCATTCAGAGATTCAAACCTAGATTGTTTGCCATCAATTCCATTGCAAATTCCTTCACCCCACACTTTCTGGATATATAGAGCCATGCTAATCACTGGGACCTCAAAGATGTGTAGAAAATGTAGCAACACAGAAATTAGTGAGAAAAAAGTATATGCATACACATACACATATTTTTAAATGATAACAAAAACAATAATTTACATCTATGCAGGGATGGATTAGATAAGTCTGGTCAACTTCTGTGAAGGGACTGACACAATTTTAAAAATACTCTCTAATATTATAGTGGAATTACAGCATGATCAGTATGTTCAGTTGTTTTTCAATTGTGTCTGATTCTTCATGACCCCATTTGGGAATTTCTTGGAAGAAATACTGAAGTGGTTTGCCATTTCCTTCTCCACTTCATTTTACAGATGAGGAAACAGAGGCAAACAGGGTTAAGTGATTTGCCCAGGGTCACAAATCTAGTAAGTGTCTGGGGCCAGATTTAAACCCATAAATGTGAGTCATCTTGACTTTAGGCCTGGCACTCTATCCACCATGCCATCTAGTTGCCCAGAATGTGAACACCAGTCCTAGAATTACTCCCTTGTCTCTCTGTAGGTACTTTAGAAGTTTGAATGTTTTTGATCTTACATTTTGTTGGATTTTGCATTGACCTGGAAAGTGCTATTTTGTCATCTCCATGCATTTTTTTCTTCTGTAGACTTTCACAGAATTGCTTTGGTTGTCAAATTATGAAATACATTTATTTCAAGAGAAGGTAACAGTAGGAGCACAATGTATTGGCCATTTCTTTTAACTTCTACTCTCTTGCTCCACAAGATGAAAAATGTTTTAATAGAAGTTGAATGGGATTTTTCATATTAGATTAGTTTTTACTCTTCTTTATCACACAGAAAAAACAAAACCCTAATGGCATAATAAGTTGATTGCTAATAAAGTCATTTAATATTCAGCACATATACATATTTATCAGCTGTAAGTGCAGCCTAGCAATCAGTGATATCCCCATGATAACTCTCCCTGTGGTGTTTGGCAAGATAATATAAAGCTTGATGAAGAGTGATGCTCACTTGAAACATGAGGCAGTCAAAATTCAATTTTGGTGCAAAGGAAATGCATTCGCCCAATGACCCAGCCAAGAGAATAAGCAGACACAAGGCGCCCTTTTGACAAGGAAAATTCAAATATGTAGAATAGTTTAAATGAGATCTCTACTCTCTCCAAAATATTTTTAAAAGATGAAACAGACACTGTTATGACCCATTAATAATATATACTTTGCATTAGAAATCTCTTTGAAGTGAAATAGGCTTGTAATTAAAAAAGTAGAATTTTAATATGTGTTGTTTTATGCATAATAAAGTATAGTAATGAACAGATATCCCAGAAGAACTGCAGCTAACAGTATGTCCTCAGTGTATGACAATGCATGAAAGAAGATGGAAGTCACATGCTATCATTAACACTAATGGAGTCACACTTCTCTAGATATTTTACTATTTATATTGCATTATTACAGCATGAAAACCAGGCTGGTTTCTTTATATATATATATATATATATATATTATTGAAACAAGTAGTAAAAAAGCAGAGCACAGTTCTGAAAAAAAAAAATTGAGGTTCAGGTCAATTTTGATTTTAACCTACCTTAAATCTATTAATATTACTGGTTGAAGGCCAGACCATTTGACTATCAAAAGACTTCCACAAAAGTATAGTACCAGCCATGAAACAGAAACCAATTGTATTGCTGGACATAATCTTTTTTTTTTTTTAATATAAGAATTTTTTACATTGTATTGTACTAGAGCAGTTGCCCAAGTTTTTCAGGGTTCTGTGAAAAAACTTTTCACTTTGGTGATTCACTACAGTTATCAGGTATGAAACAATAATAAACATGGAAAGAGAAAGAGCGAGTTTGATGTATTGTCACCTTCAGAGTCATGCCAGGATACCTTAGTTTAAACACAGTAGAGTCCTTGTGCTCTCCGAAGGTACTTATCACCCTGAATAAAACTCCAATCTTCCACAAATCCTGAAATCTTCCAACAACTAGCCAATGCAGCCAGATCAGGCTAAATTTTCATAAGATCACCTAGAATAGGAGTTCTTCTCTTTTTCTTTTTGTCCTGAGCCCTTTTGGCAGTTTGGTGAAACCTACGTACCTTTCTCAAAATAATGCTTGAAACCAATTATGTGGAAATGTGCTTATTAGCATTTTTTTTCTTTAGTTCCTGGACCCTAGGTTAAGAACCCCTGAAGTGGAGGTAAATATGAGATGGCAGAGAAATGGCAGTGACTCTCCTGAGCTCTCCTCAAAACCCCTCTAGGCACCTTTAAATAATGACATAAAACAGTTCCTAGAATAGCAGAACACATACAAGTATGGGGTGAAATAATTTTCCAGTCAAAGACAAGTTAGAAGTTCATCAGAAAAGGTCTGTCACACCTTGGGGAGAGTGGAGCATCGTTGAACACAGGCTGTACCAGCACAGATCCAGCCTCAGCAAAGCAGGAGCAGGCTTTGGGAGTCACTAAATTGGCAGTGCAACAATTGCTTCCAGAGCTTGGTAAGGGAGTTGAACAACTGGTCAGAAGGAGATTATAGAGGTCTTTATCAGCCCTGAGGCAAGACTGTTGCTCTGCCTGTACTCAGATCCAGATTGCAGTCCTGGATGTTAATCCCAGAGTAATTAGGAGCACAAGAACACTAGAGATTGCACTGGACCAGGGACCCTAGCCACAAGAGAGTGCTGGTGGTCACTCACAGACCAGACCCAGACCAGTAGAGGAGTAACACCTCTCCTTTGATCATACCAGCTTGAAAGAGCTGAAAACTTCTAGGACCCTAGAAGTGTCTCTGAAAACAGCTACACAAAATCTCTGAAGCTTGGGACACTGTGCCCTCCACCCTGGAAGCAGATCCCTACTTTGCAAAGAGTTACATACAAGTAATAGGCTGGGAAAATGAGCAAACAATTAAAAAAGAATTCTGACCTAAGAAAGTTACTGTGATGACAAGGAAGATCAAAATACACATTTAGAAGAGGAGAACAGAGTCAAAGCACTTACATCCAAAGCCTCCAAGGATGAAATGTGAATTGGTCTCAGGACATGGAACAGCTCAAAAAGGATTTTGAAAACAAAGTAAGAGAATCAAAGAGAAATGAGAATGATGGAAGAAAATCATGTGAAAAGAGTCAACAATTTGCTAAAGGAGACCCCCTAAGATACTCAAGAAAATAGCACCTAAAAAACAGACTAGGTCAAATGGTAAAAGAGGTACAAAAAGCCAGTGAGGAGAAGAGTGTCTTAAAAAGCCTAATCGATATAGTGGAAAAAGAGACACAAAAATTAAATGAAGAAAAGAAATTCATAAAAATTAGAACCGAGCAAGTGGAAGCTAGTGACCACATAAGAAATCAAGAAGCAATAAAACAAAATGAAAAATGGAAGACAGTGTGAAATATCTAATTGGAAAAATAACTGACCTAGAAAATTCATAAAGAAGAGATAATTTAAAAATTATTGGACTACCTGAAATAAAAAAAAAAAGATAATAATAATAACGAAAGACTAGGCATTCTCTTTCAAGAAATTATCAAGGAAAACTGTCCTGATATTCTAGAACCAGAGGGTAAAATAGAAATTGAAAGAAACCACCACTCATCTCCTAAAAGAGATCCCAAAATGAAAACTCTCGGGAAGATTATAGTCAAGGAAAAAATGTTGCAAGCAGCCAGAAATAAACAGTTCAAGTTTTATGGAGCCACAGTTAAAATACCATGAGCTTTAGTATCTTCTACAATAAAGGATCAGAGTACTTGGGACATGCCATTCTACAGGGCAAAGGAGCTAGGTTTGCAACCAAGAATCATCTACCCAGCAAAACTGAGTATAATCCTTTGGAAAGAAAAAGATATTCAATGAAATAGAGGACTTTTAAGCACTCCTAATGAAAAGACCAGAGCTGAACAGAAAAAAATGACTTTCAAATGTAAGACTGAAGAGAAGCATAAAAAGGTAAACAGGAAAGGAAAATCATAAAGGAATTAATAAGGATAAACTGTTTATATTCTTACATTTGAAGAAGATACTTGTAATTCATAAGAACTTTCTCATTATTAGGGAAATTAGAAAGAGTATATATAGACAGAGGACACCAACATGAGTTGAATATAAGAGGATAACATCTAAAAATTAATAAATAAATTGTGAGAGAGGAATGTGCCTAGGGGAATAGGGTAAATTATGTCACATAAAAGAGGTAAGAAAAAGCTTATACAGTGGAGAGAAAGAGGGGAAGAGAGAAGGAGTGAGTGAATGTTACTTTCCTCATAATTGGCTAACACACTCAGTTGGGTATAGAAATCTATCTTACTCTATAGGAAAGTAGAAGAAAGGAATAAGAGAAGGGTCATGGGGAAGTGATAGAAGGGAAGGCAGATTGGTATAGGGGACAGTCAGAAGCAAAACATTTTTGAGGAGGGATGAGGTGAAGAGAGAGAGAAAATAGAGTAAATGAGGGGATAAGATGGAGGGAAATATAATTAATGATTGTAATTGTGAAAAAAAATGAACTAAGTATTCCAATAAAGACCTCATTTCTTAAACATATGGAAAACTGAGTCAAATTTATAAAAATAAATCCTATTCTCTAATTGATAAATGATCAAAAAATATAGCTTTCTGATGAAATAATCAAAGCTGTCCATAACCATATTTGAAAAAAATCTTTAACTCCATATTGATTTGAGAAATACAAATTAAAACAATTCTGATGTGTTACTTCTTATCTATTAGATTGCCTAATAGGACAGAGAAAGAAAATGACACGTTAGAGGAGATGTGGGGGAAATGAACCATTAATGCACTGTTGGTGGAGTTGTGAACTGATTCAACAATTCTGTGGAGCAATTTGGAACTATACCTGAACAGCTATAAAACCACACATATCTTTTGATCTAGAAATGCCATTATTAGATCTGTATCCCAAAAGGATTTTTAAAAAGGAAGGGACCTATACATACAAAAATATTTATAGCAGCTCTTTCCTGGTGGCAAAGAATTGGAAAATGAGGGGAGGACCATCATTTGGGGAATGGCTGGACAAACTAGAGTATGTGGTTATGATGGAACACCATTTTGCTATAAGAAATTGTGAGCAGGATGATCTCAGAAAAATCTGGAAAACTTGAAATGATGTGAAGTGAAATGCATAGGAATGCAAAGTAATAACATTGTAAGATAACCAGCTGTGGATGGCTTAACTATTCTCAGTAGTGCAATGATCCAAGATGACTCTGAAGGAGTTATCATGAAAACAAAATGAACTGATGGTATAGGAATCAGACTGAAGAATTTTTTTTACTTTTCTTAATTTTATTGGAGGTTTACTTTTTTGTTTTTGGGGGATTTTTTGGGTCTATTTTCTTTAACAACATTACTAATAAGAAAATGTTTTACAAGACTACACATTTATAACCTTCATAAAATTGCTTGCTTTCTCAATGAGAGTGGGGAGGAAGGAGAAAGGAAGGATGAGAATTGGGAGCTCAGAGCTTAAAAACAGATGTAAAAAATTGTTTTTAGGTGAAACTGTGGAAAAATAAAATGCTAAATAAATTTTTAAAAAAACAACCCTTGAAGTCCTAGAAGAATGTAAGGGAAATCAGATCTCATGTGTCTCACATAGCATACAAAATTTTCTTATCTATAAAATGGAGATTAGACAAAGTACTTCACAAACCATGAAGAGTTATACAAATATAATTTAGATCCAAGTAGCTCAATATATGTTACCAAAAAATGGGAGCTAGGCATTGACTTTCCTGAAAATGTTATAATTTCCTAACCTAAAACAAAATTTCATTCTTGGACTGTGATACGCTGACTTCTAGAGCACTCATACCAAGAAACTTCATCATGAAATTCAATACATCTCCTATTCTCAATATTTACAACTCAATAATCCATTTATTTAGTAAACATATATTACCTACTGTGCACTGCAGATGTAGAAATGTACTATGCTAGGATAAAGAAATAATATGAAATGAAACCAACCAATGTACTTGGTTATTTTTACTTCATTGGAGATGTAGGTTCACTTGCCTTTCATAATATAAACTATTTTTTTTCGTGAGTACAGTTGTCATTTCCTCCCATAATCCTGCTCTGGTGCTCTATGCTCTTGTTACTCTGGACACTTTGACTCACTGGAGTTTGTGTCATTATAATTAAACCTTTATAGTTAAAGACTTTGACCTCAAACTAACTCCAGACCTGGTGGACAAATGAGATGCTTGCACTCTTTCTCATATTTTTTTTTTTAGAGCAGAATTAATTAGATTTCATACTTTAAAAAAATGATAGAGTGCTCCAAGATGCCAAGGTTTACATTTCTACCTTCATGCTAGAGATCAGCAATTCAGGAACATTGTTTCATTTTTATTCATGTGCATTTGTAAGTACTGTCCTCATTAACACTAAAGGGTAGATTTCAGATGCTCTGCATTAAAATGAATATTTAAAGACTCTTATAATTAATGTTAATGGATGCCATGAAGTTGAGTCTTCTATGAGACTAACTCAATAATTAGCCCTCAATGTTTACACTCAAAAGGGTAAGGTGGAGAATACAATTATAGAAAGGAGAGATTGAGATCAGTCCCTGAGAGAGCTAAAGACTGCTGGTATCCTAGCATCCTCTCATCGAGTCTTTACAGCAGAGCCTTTGAAGCATCTGACTAAGGATAACAAAAAGAACAGCAATAAAAAGTCATTACCAAATGATAATAATAACATCAACAAAGCACTTTATAGATGCTACTTTTTTGATGCTCACAACAGCCTTGTGAGGTAGATGTTATAATTATCCCCATTTGGCAGAGAAAGAAACTGAGCCTAAAGAGTTTAAATGTCTTGCCCACAGTTGCCCAGCTTTCTCAGGCAGCATTCCAACTCTGGTCTTTCTGACTTCAAATCTAGCACTCTGCTGCTCAGTTTAACTGATGTAATTTCTCTTCAAAGGCTCTGAGAGCTGAGTAGAAGGGAGAGAATCTGGAAGGGAACAATAAGGAAATGTATCTTCACATGCTGAAGACTATGTTGTGTTCATCATCTTCCAAATGGATAAGAAAAACCATACATGTCATGTTTTGCCTCCATATTTTTCTGTAAGTCTTCCATATATTAGATATTTTATATGCCATTGAAGCACCTTGTTCTCTACCATGTGGCATTGTGTTTATCCGTAGTATTTCTAGATAAAATATTAAAAATAAAATTATTAGCATAAGGAGTCGCATCATCAATGTTGCCTTAGTAGAGGTCTTCAGATATTCCTATGCTTAGACTTTACTCACCCCCCAACAAAAAATAATCACCTAAGTTTGCATGGTCTTCAGTTGACAGACATATAGTACACCAATGGACCATATTCAAAGTCTTCCCAGACTAGCAGGACCTGCCCGACACTATGTTTGGGTGGCATAGCCTTGAAAAACCTCCATTTCACAAGTCATGAAGTAGGTCATTTGAGGAAGATAGCAGTTATATGTAATATCTCATTTTTTATTATAGGATCACAGAGAGCAGCAAGGGATCTTAGAAGCCATCTTGTCCAACACCCTTACTTTACATATGAAGAAAGTGGAGGTCCAGAGAGGAATGATAATTTTCACATTGGTAATGTGGCAGAGATGGAATTCAAACCCAGATCTTCTGGATTGCTTAGTGTAGTGTCTAGCACATACAAGGCATTTCATGAATGCTTGTGGGACAGTTTATTGAATTCAAATCGAGTGCTTTACCTTAGGGTATTACATCATCATCACTGGCACTTTTGAGTTTAGAAAGTACAAATCTAGAATGGTAAGTTTAATTTTTTTTAAAGTTACTATTGGTGTAGGCAATTTTTAATGGGAAATCATCCTCTATCAATGAGGACTGATCATTTACTTATTTATTTACTGTCTTAAAGATTTGTCTAGGATACTGTTATTAAGTAGGTAGTTCAGGGTAACATAGCTAATATACATCAGAAGCAGGACTTGATCCCACAGCTTCCCTGCTTCAAGACTATCTCTTTAGCCACTTTATCTTCTCAAGGTTATTACCATTCTTACCATTTTACAGGTAGAAAATATAAGAAGTTAAATGACTTGAACAAATTCACTTAGCTAAAAAGTAGCAGATCTAGAATTTAAAACAAAGTTTTTGAACTTCAAATCCATTAAACCATGCTATACATCTGTATAAATAAATAGGATAGACAGGTGGAAAATATATCTGTTGAAGTTCCACCAATAGCTAGAAAAATACAAGAACCTTGAGAGGATTAACACCCTTGGAACCTTAGTCCTGTTTACAGAAGAACCTTCGTAGACATCAGTTGGGGAGGCAGCTCCTTGTGGAGAAGGGGCCAGACATCTTCAACATTTGCAAATGGGTTGGTACTCAAGAAGTAAGAGAAGCCACCCTCCCTGAAAAAACAAGGCACCCTGAGGGAGAGGAAGAATACAGCATATGACAGGCAAGTACAAACATCCCCACCACCTTGACCAGCATTTCTCCTCAGATACTAAAGGAGACAGCCCAGGATCTTGAACCCCAAACCTTGAAATACCAATGCTCATGCCTACTGCCCACAGCCATCAGCTTGTGAACAAATCCTGTAGGTATCCCAGGCAACTGCCTTGTCCCTAACCCTGTGTTCTACCACCATATCTTTTGAAGACCTAAAAAAGCAAGTTGGCACAACCAAAATCTTTTGCATCGGCAAAGGATTCAATATAGGAAAGTTCTATGATTTTATCAGCAGTAAGGGCATTAAAGAGGCATTCCTATAGCTTTGCAGATGCAACTTGAGGACCATGGAACTTTCCAATGACTCTGTGAATGAAGCTTTCTTTGTGTGGTCTCCCCTATGAGAATGTGAAGTCCTTGAGATAGCCAACAGTTATTTTTCTACTTCTACCCCTATAGCTTTTCACAATGCATTACATGCAATAAAGTAAGTGCTTTAAAAATGGTTTATTCACTTAATCATTCATCCAAAATAATTTATTATGCCTTATGGAAAGTAAAGAGTATTTATGAAGCCAATTTTATCATTTTCACAATTAACATTCCATTTTTCATAGGATTATAGATCTACAGCTGGAGGGGATTTCAGAGCTCACCTATTCCAATCCCCTAATTTTACAATTGTAAAACATTAGTACAAGGAAAGTCAAATAATTTGCCCAAGGTCACAAAGATGATAAGCAGCAGAGGAAGAATTTAAACCTAGATTTTCCAACTGTACAGCCAATATTCTTGCTATCATATTATGCTGAAATTTTAGATTCTGTAATAAATTGTTTAAAAGGTTGATTTTACTTTGTAAAATCTTACAAAGATTTGGGCTTACAGAAGCTCAAAGTTGGGAAGATCAGCTTCGCCAATAGGTACCTGAATAAAATGAGACATACCTACCACACTTTTGTTTGTATTTGTTTGAGTATCCACCACTATATTTGCAGTTAATAGCATGTCCTTTTGGAGACCTCTGTTTGTTTTTTTGCTTTCCTTATCTTAACCCTATTTTTTCCTATTTGCTACTTCCACACATTTTTCTGGGTTCTGTGCTCTAGGGTCAACTTTATTTCCTCTTTCAAGCAATAGCCCTTCATGAAATTGAAGACATCTATCCATTCACTGCACCTTCTCTTCTCTAGAATAAATATTCTCAATTTTTTCAAGTTATCTTTATATAGCATCATCAAAAGCTGTTTTTGTCAGTCAAGTGCCGCTCTCCAGGATGTGTTCCAATTTATCAATGATTTCCTGAATATGTAATGTTCATATATGAATACAACACTTCAGAGGTAGTCTGACTGGACAGAAAACTAAATAGGAACTATGACCTCCCTAGTCCTGGCCATTATGTTTCTGAATCCATAATTAAGGGAACTGTGCATTTACTAATTACTGAAGGGAATAGGACTATTAATGGTGGATAATTTCACCTTCTGCAAAATATTTAAATTGATCTACTATGAAGATTGGAAAGTCTAAATAATTTCCTTGCTTTTAGTGTTGTTTTGGGATTGAGAATGGAAGTGTCTCATTATCTGTGGTGGAGATAAGGTAACTTGTATGAATTTGTTTTATATTACAAAGAATTTCGTGGTAATGACATATGTTATCTCGAATGGGATGGAAACGCATCCTGATTTAAAAAACAAAACAAAACTCAGTGGCTTTATTTAAATAAAACTGATCATAAATAAATTTAGGTAAGGCAGACTAAGGGGATGTAGATTACACTTTCTTTTTATACTTGTTCAATTCACTTCTCTGAACCAGTTTAGACTAGTATATTTAAAACGGGCTTCTGTTCAATCAGTGGTATTAACCAAAAATATAAAATGTGCACATCAAGGTAGTTACCTTCACAATGCTGAACATATCCTCAATACCCCAGCTGCTACCAACTCTCTGTGATTTGCTAATGTGAAGAACTTGAATGAAAAGTTTATTTTATTCCCCAAGACTTTAGTATTAGAAGTGGCATTTTTATTTAGGACAATTCCCCACATGTGGCTACTGATTCTGTGAAAAGTATTTTTTTTTTAATTTCATGAATTACTTTTGACAGTTCCATACAGACGGAAAACTGTATTACACTTCTTAAATGTTAAACATCAATTAGTTGTATGTATTCAATTCTTCCAAAGTAATTAAGCTTGTGTTAGAGCAGCCAAAGGCTGTGCAGGCAGTAGTGAAGGAGCCTGAGAATAATTATTCTTCATAGTCATGTCAGGGCATTTTAAGTGATTCTTTGCTAAATGTCCTTGTTAATGTCATGCTCTGGAAAAAATGACAAGTCTATGGAGGATAAGGACAAACTTGCTCATTGTTACTTACAGTTAAAGAGGCAGAAAAGGACAATGTTGGTTTCTTGTCTTTATGTTAGAAAGTGTCTATAGTCATCAACAAATCATTCTAAGTATGCCACTGAGAGGTTGATAGTTTTATTAACACTGTACCTTTCAATGTCATTGGATTCAGAAAGGTAATAACTGGAAACAATAAGCTTGATTCCCATCCTAGAAGACGACTAAATGATATACATCATGGAAACAGTAGGAAATACTTTATAGGACTTAAGACCATGTACAAAGGTACTGTCATTGTCCCTTTGTCAAGAAGACACTTGCTTTGACTCATTTTTTCTTTGTTTTTTTTCTTTTTTTCCCTCTAGAATCATGAGGAAAGTTCCCACTACATTGTATCAGTGAACTGTGTTTGATTCATGGAAGGACATGGAGAAGAGCTACACAGAGAAGAATCATAGGCATGGCTAAATTGTCATCTGTGTCACTTGAGGGAATGTTCATGTCCATGAGACAATAGATCTGTTGAAGTATTGGAGAAGAAAGTAAAAGGATTTTTCTCTCCCAGCAAGGTCACTTCACATTCAGACTTGTATGTTTTGTTTTGCTTTTTAGTTAATTAGCTAGTATAGTATAGTATAGTATAATTGGATAATAGATTTAAAGCTGAGAAGAGATACCAGAGGTCAGTGTAACCCTCTCATTTTATAGATTTATAAACTGAGACCCAGACAAATGAAATGAATTGCCCAGGGTTACAGAGGTAGGCAATCAATCTGCTTCTATGTCCAAATATTACCTAACTCAGTTTTTTCTTATCTGCAGTGCTTTCATGAAATAGAAGTATTAGTATACTAATTCACATGCCGACCATCCAATTGCATATCATTGTTAAGGACAATATGAATTATTCATCAATTTTTTTTTTTATGTGTCAAAATTTGGCTAATCTCTTTTAAGAAATCATAGAGGTCACTGAGGAAATTGTAATGTTTTCTAGCACAATGGCCTCCACATATGGAAAAAATATGAAGAACCATACCATCTGTAGGAAATTCCTCATCCACTTGGATTGTGTTGCTCCTTAAGAGCATCAAATAATTGTTGAACATGTATCTTGTTCTATATTTCTCTTAAGAAGAATGGAAAGAGGTACTGCTTTATAGAAACCTGGACAAATTCAATACCATTTTGTCTATTGTTGTATTTATTAAATACTTTGATATGATACAAATGCATCTTGCTAAAAGACAAGCTTTTAGGCTAAATTTTGCTTCACTGATTTTTTTTTTTTAATCACCAAACAGTAACACAAATAAGAATTTATTCTCTGTCCTTTTCATCAATTGTAATGATGGTGGTCATGCTGTAAACAAAATCATTTATGAAATCCAATTTTTTTCCTTTTGTATATTTTAATAAAGAAAAATCTTAAGACATGTATATGTATATATATACATATAGCTATGTATGCACACATATATAAATACACACACATATGTATGCATATATGCTTACTCATAATTCATAGTGAAGAAAAATAAGAATGTGAGTCATTGGTTACTAATAATAGATTCTTGATCATCTTTATCTTATTAATTATTTTCAGGAATGATATTACCCAAGTGTTTTCCATTCTTCTGCTGTCTTCCCCACTCTAAGTCATAGTGTATTGCTTCTATGACTATGTCGACTACAGCATGGATTTCATTTTTATGTGCTTGCCAGAGTCCAACAACACTTCTCATCTTTATCTTCATAAATGTCATTTCTATTTACTTGTATAACACTTTGAGAACACGGTGCTAGACTACAAATATGTTATTTCAACTGTCATTTATGATGAAAATAGATCCTTAAAGACACATTGAAAAGCCTGTTCCATTTTTCATTGATTTGTTGGTCTCCTATCAACTTGGTCTATGGATGTTCATTGAATGATATAGTTTTGATGTGCATTTTCCACAGATGGATTTCTGCTGCTATTGTTTTTCACTACTTGTGAGGTAAATCTACTACTAATATTCTTCAATCCTTCTCTGCACTTGTTTTTAAATGAGTTTTTACTTGAAACCAGTGTTGTCCTTGACTTTCACCTTTCTCTGTATTTCCAAATAATAAATGTGTGTTAACTATAGTAGTTCCCTCTATTCTTTCAGTCTTTCTCATATGGTGACTGATTTACGTTGCTTAAACTTTTGTAGGAAATGGTGATGGACCAGATTGAATCTGAGCACCTTTGTGGTGACAAGAAGGTTCTTAAGTACATAAAGACTGTGGGAGAGATCTGGGGGTGATCTAGTAGTCTGGGGTGTTGAAAAGAGGGGTTTAGGGAGAGCCTTGAGGAGGAATCCAGGGAGGATCTTAATGGGACTGGGGTATCTACAGGTCAGAATCAAGAGAGTAGGATTCTCATGTGATCAAGTGTGGGAAACTGTTGGAGGCAATGGGGAGATAACAGAAAATGGAAGGCTTCTGTGGAAAGCACAGAGGGCAATCCAGAGGTAACAGAGGGGTGGAGGGCTAGGCTAGGTTAAGGGTAACAGATTTGGGGATGAAAAACCAGATTAAGTGGGAAGATTCAAAGAGATTTCAAGGGGGTTCCCAGAGTGTGCACCCCATCAAGAGTAGTTATGCTTATTTGTGGCCAATGGAAGCAGGCTAGATTCTAAGTGAATCTGTTGTTGGGTAGGGATAAAATTGATATTTATACACAAGAAATGACAATAGGAATATCTAGATGGGATTAAGGAACGATAAATAGCCTAACCTGGTCAGGTGCAGACAATGAAAGAAGTGGTCAGGGAGCCACAGTAAAAGGGCAGTTAAAAGGATTATCGAGTATCCAAATGGATTGGGATGAGGCAGATGCCTCCGGCAAAATGCCAAAGACTAGGTTGTGCGGGGAAAATTTAGGGACTGTGTTGTGTTCCAAGACATGGTCTTTTCCTTTTAGGGGTCCAGGTCCCATCACCCCAACAGTGATAAAAAATAAATAAATTAGTGAATGAATGCATGAATAAATAAGTAAATAGATAAATGAATGAATGAATAAATAAATAAATAAATGGATAGATAGGTGAATGAATAAAGAAATAGGTAAATAAATAAACAAATGGATAGATAAGCAAACGAGTAAATAAATAAATGAATGAATGAAAAGTGATAAATAACAAAAAAGGAAGGTATTACCTTGAAGATCTCTGGGCAATGTAATAGTTCATGATGAAATAACAATGACCATAGAAGGTAAAATGAATAACTTTGATTGCATAAAATTATGTGTATGGGTGGTTGTGGGGGGGGGTGTAGTGTAGTATCTGGCAAAAGTCATGTTGATAAAATTAGAAGAGAATCAGATAACTGGGAAAAATATTTTCAATAAGTTCTTCAAAAGTCTCCTTTCCAAAATATATAAGGAAATTATTTAAATTTACAAGAATACCAGCTTTTTCCCTAACTGATAGGTGGTCAAAGGTTATAGACAATTTTCGGAAGAAAAAATCCTGACTATCAATAGCCATATATAAAAATGCTCTAAATCACTAGTGATTAGAGAAATACAAATTAGAAAGCAACTCCGAGCTTATAGCTTATATCCTCAGAATGTCAAAGTTCACAAATAAAGGAAAATGACAAGTGCTGGAGGGAAAATGTACACATTAACACATTCTTAATGGAGCTGTGAATTTTTCTAGTTGTTCTGAAGAACAATTTGAAATTACATGCAAAAAGTTTCTAAACTGTGTTCATACTTTGATGCAGCAATAACACAGAGATCAAAGGAAAATCACTTATATGGACAAGAATCATTATAACACATCTATTTGTGTTGGCAAAGAACTGGAAATTAAAGAGATGACCTTCAAGAGTGGATTGTAGTTTTTATTATTATTATAATTATTAAAAAATTTACTAGAGTTGCAGGAGAGGATTCCAGGAAGATGCCTGAGTAGGTTAGAAAACTTTCAACTCTCCAAATTTCCTCCAAAGAAAAAAGACAGAGCATTGCCTCAGAGGGAATGCAGAACAAAGGAGACAAACAGTTACAGTAAAGCAGTTGTTTTCCTTAGACAAAATAAGAAGATCCCAGGAAAGACCTAACCTCCAGGAGCTGAGATTCAGACTAAGTCCAAATACCTCCAGTCAGACTCTGCGCAATCTGCCGACAATAAGACCTGGTGGCAGCTGGGGTTGGGAGGCAGCCTCAGTTGAAAACTTTCTGAACAGTGTCCTGGTCTCACTAGTAAGGACGGGAAGATGGAAGGACCCTCCACTGTTATGGGCCATCAAGCACAGATGTGCTGATCACATACATCCAGGGCTGTGTCTGCAGGGAGGAGCTAGCTTTCACTTGGCAAGTGCAGTAGCAAGGGAGTGGGACTCTGCTATGAGATCAGAGTCCCTGGTTTTGACAAGGTTTAGGGGTGCTGGGGACCCCAAAACACCGACAGTCTGGTTTGTGCTTGAATGAATTCAACACAAGCCTTCTTAAAGCCAAAGAAAATAAGGTTTATTAAAGATTCGCCAAATTGGACTGGCTTTTAAGGAGCCTAAGCGTTTGTAATGCTTTTATTGCAAAGCAGGTCAGGTAGAATCTCACCTACACACAGTTGGAGCTGGATTGAATCTGAGCCCCTTCATGAAAGCGAGATGGAACATAAATACAGAAAAGCCTATAGGAGGGATATGGGGGTGGTCTGGTAGTCCAGGGATATGGGAGGAGGGGTTTAGGAAGGGTCTGGAGGAGAAGTCCAAGGAGGGAATCCAAGGAGGGTCAAAGGCTGGAAACAGCCGGAGGCTATCAGGAGATGTCAGACAATGGAGAGTTTAGGAGGGAAGTAGATGGGACAATCCAGAGACTGGGGTAGTATGGGAATGAATATAGATCTTGATGGGAGTGGTCAGCAGCCTGGAGAGTGGGGTTTTAATAGGATCAAGGGTGGGGGGGTGCAACAGAGACTTGAGCAGAATGATAATGAAAAGCCCCTGGGCTTCCTGAGACTGCTGGATCAAATGGGAAGATTAGATTTGAGTAAGAAAGGCCAGATTAAGTGAGAGATTCAAGGGGAGCTCAAGGAGGCTCCCAGAGTCTGAACCCCATCAGTGTCAGTTGCAGGGAAGAGAGGACAACTGTACTTCGCAGCCACTGGAGGGGCAACAGAGAGTAAGAACATTTGTAACCGTGGCTTAGGAGGGGAGAGAAAAGTCCAAGGCTGAACCCCTGGACAGACTTCAGAAAATAACGGTAAGAAGGAGCTGAGGCTTGGAGCATTACTCCCCATAACTCAGGACTAGAACTTGATCAACAGCTGCAAAAATAAAAGAAACAAAAATAAAGGAATAAGAGCGAGTAAGTCATGGAGAAAGAACCCAACCATAGACAGCTACTATGGGGATAGAGAAGATCTGGGTTCATATTTAGAGGAAGATAATGGAGACAAAAAGGAAAACAGTCACTCCTTTAAATGAGAAATGCCAAATATTCCCAAGCATAAAAACATTTCTTTTTTTAATTGAATTCTTTTATTTGTTTTCAGTGTTCAACAATCACTTCCATATATTTTAGATTTTTTTTCCATTTCCCCCCTTAGTCCCCCCTCCCTCTTAATCCCCCCTTCCTCCCCACTCCCTCCCTGAGATGGTGTACAATCTTATATAGGTTCAACACATATATTCCTATTAAATACATGTTGCATAGAAGAATTAAAATGAATGGGAGAAGCCATAAAACAAAACAAAACATAATACAAAAGAAAATGGTCTATTTCTATCTGTGGTACCATTCATAGCTCTTTCTCTGAATATGGAAGGCATTTTGCCTCAAGGGTCCATTGGAAATTTTTTTTTAAGTCCATGCATTTCAATGAAGTACTAAGTCTACCAGAAAAATTCCGCACACACTGTGGTTATTGCTATGTACAAAGTTCTGCTTCTGCCTTTCACTCAGCATCACTTAGAAACTTTCATTTTTTGAACAGTGTGCTGGTCTGACCACTAAGGAAAAGAAGATTGAAGGACCTTCCAGTGTTATGGGACAGCATCACATAAGTCTTTCCAGGCTTCTCTGAAGTCTTCCTGTTTATCGTTTTGCATAGCACAATAGTATTCCAATACATTCATATACCACAACTTGTTCAGCCATTCCCCAATTGATGGGCATCCTCTTGATTTCCAGTTTTTGGCCACCACAAAGAGAGCTGCCATAAATATTATTGCACGTATGGATCCCTTTCCCATTTTTATGATCTCTTTGGGATAGAGTCCCAGAAGTGATATTGCTGGGTCAAAGGCTATGCACATTTTTTGCAGCCCTTTGGGCATAGTTTGAAATTGCTCTCCAGAATGGTTGGATCAGCTCACAGCTCTACCAACAATAAATTAGTGTACCAGCTCTCCCACATTTTCTCCAGCATTTGTCATTTTCCTGTTTTGTCATGTTAGCCCATCTGATAGGTGTGATGTGATATTTCAGAGTTGTTTTGATTTGCTTCTCTCTAATCAATAGTGACTTAGAGCATTTTTTCATATGATTATAGATAGCTTTAATTTCTTCCTCTGAAATTCCCTGTTCATATCTTTTGACCATTTGTCGATTGAGGAATGACTTGTATTCTTGTACATTTGACTCAATTCTCTATGTATTTTAGAAATGAGGCCTTTATCACAGACACTAGTTACAAAATTCTTTCCCAGTTTTCTGCTTCCCTCCTAATCTTGGTTGCATTAGGTATGTTTGTGCAAAAACTTTTCAATTTAATGTAATCAAAATTATCTGTTACGTGCTTCATAGTGTTCTCTAAAAAAACATTTCTTAGAAAAACTTTAAAAAGGACTTTCAAGTAAAATGAGATTGAGGAAAAACTTTTAAAAAATAAGAGCAATATAAGAAAATCAAGAAAATTATGAAAGTCAGTTAACTTGAAATAGAGAACCAAAACCTTAAGGTAGAAAAATAATTATTGGAAAACTAGAACTGAGCGAAGAGATACTAATGAGGTTCTAAGACAAAAGAAATAATAAAACAAAATCAAAATAAGGAAAAAATAGAAGAGAATATGAGACATCACATCAGAATAAACAACTGATCTGAGGAGTAAATGGAGGAGGAAAAACAGAAAAAAAGCCAGACTGTCTGAAAATTATGATTAAAAAATCTTGATATAGTATTAAGAAATTATCAAGGAAAATTTCCCTAAAGTTCCAGAGCAGAAAGACAAAGCAGAAATAGAAAAAAAAAATCACCTATCACCACCTGAAAGAGATCCTAGGAGAAAAACTTACAGGAATAGCATAGTTAAGTTTCAAAGCTCAGGTTAAGGAGAAAATATTGGAAGTCACAAGAAAAAGAATATGTTATGGAGCTGCAATAAGGATTGCCTAAGACCTGGCAGTTACTACATTAAAAGATCATATGTCTTAGAATACTATATTTTGTAGAGCAAAAGAAACATGGTTATGACTGAGGGCAATTTACACAGCAAATTTAAGTATAATCCTTAATGGAGGAAAAACTGACATAATGAGGTGAAAGATTTTCAGGAATTTCTGATAAAAACAACAGAACTTAAGTGAAATGTTGACGTATAACATCCAGGAAAAATATAAAGTAAACACTAAGGACCACCTATAAGGGACTCAATAAGGTCAAATTATTTACTTCTTATATATGCAAATGTTAACAGTTCTATTATGATTTCATTTTTTTTTTTGGCTAGTTTGCAAGAAAGGCTTGGGAATAGCTGAGTATGATGTGGTGATTCTACAAGATAATAAAACTGTAGGGAGAGATTAAAAGGAGAAATTATTCAAATGGGGCAAAAAAGGGAAAAATGATACAGAAGAAGCTAGTGGGGGGAGTATGGGTAATACTGAGACCTTACTCTCTTTGCGAATGAGTTAAAGAGGGAACAACACACACATTTATGTATGCATGTATGTATGTGTGAATGTATGTATGTATATATGTATATACACTTATATATGTGTATGTATGTATGTATAGGTAAAAATCTATGTTCAGAAAGAAAGAAGAGGACAAAGGTATAGGGTGGGGGAGAGGATAAGGGAGAGATTCTTGGAGGGATGTGTAGTTTAAGGAATGGGGTTTAAGATAGTGAGTAGAAGTAAAGCGGAGGAAAGAGGAGGGATAGAAATAGGGTAAGAAGGATAGTAAGGAAAAATAGAAAGAAGAAAAATATACAATTAATTATAGATCAGAATGTGAGTGGGATGAATTTATCCGTAAAATGGAAACTAATAGCAGACTAAAATTTTGAATTCAAAAATATGTCGCTTTCAGGAAATGTTATAAAAATTAGAGATACACACAAAAATAAAATAAAGTTCAAGAGTAAAATTTATTATATAAAAACAGGGGTAGTAATCATTATTTCAGACAAAGTTAAAGCTAAATGGATTTAATCAAAAGAGAAAAATAGGAAAATTACACTATGTGTCAGCTGTATTATTCAATATTGCTTTAGACCACTTAAAATACTAAACAATATAAAATACTTGAGAGCATTCCTGCCAAAACAGAACCAGAAACTATACAAACACAAATATAAAACACTTCCTATGCAAATAAAGTTAGATTTAGATAACTGAAGTAATGTTTATTGTTCATGGGTAGGTAAAGCCAATGCAATACAAAAAAGGACAATTTTACCTAAACAATATATTTATGTAATGTCATCACAAGTAAATTACTTAAAAATATGTTACTGAGTTAGAAAAATAAAGCTAAGTTCATTTAGAAGAATGAAGAGTCAGGAATTTCATAGAAAACAGAAGCAAAAAGAAATTAAGAAAAAATACTAGGGTGTCACAAAAAAGGAATGGGACAGTTTCAGAGAAACTGGGAAGACTTACAGAAACTGATGTATAGTGAAATTAGCAGAACAAGGAGTCATTTTAGACATTAACAGCATTGTATATATAAACAATTTTGAATGACTGGAAAAATTTAATCAATACATGTGATAATCAACTATGATGCCAGAGGACTCATAACAAAATGTTGACATTCTGACAGAAAGATGATGGACTCTGAGACACAGACAATATGGGAATTTGTTTTGCTTGACATTATATGCTTGTTAGAAGGATTTTGTTATTTTTTTTCTCATGTGGCAGGTGGAAAAGAGAATCCATTTTTGCTTATTGAGAGGAATATTTTCAATATTTTATATGAACATATTACATTGAATATTATATTACACTAAAATATTTTACATTAAATATTTTGTAAAATTCCAGTATGTAATAAAAATGTTATGGTTTAGTATTATTTTGCAAGCCTTAAAACCTCACATACGTGTATTATCAATAACTTTATAAAGACATTCAAAACAGTAAACAAAGCAAATATAAAACTTTTTAGAAACTTAAAACTCAAGTCTGAGCTCACCTTACCAACCCAGAACGTACAAGAGAATCAGAAAATAAGTTCTAAAGCCTTTCAGAAGCTAAAGCAAATGTCAAAAAAAAGTCCATGGACTAAATAAAGCCCATCTTTGCTACTCAAAGAACTCAAGACTTTACTCAAAACCTGCTTATACTGATTTTGTCATCAATTCTAGCAACTTAGTTGTATTTCAAGAGAACACAAGATTAGAACCAGCAAATAAAGAGAAAAAAGACAGACTACTGTAAGCAACATACTTGCAGCAGTGTGCAGAAACAAGTAATGTGAACAGAAGAGGAAGAATGGAAAAAGAATAAATATAAGAGAACCAAAATTAAGAAGCACAGCTGGCTGGATAGGGCTGTAAGTGCATAGGCAAAGTGCCATACAAATTTCAATAATGCCTACAACAATTCCTCTAAAGATCTCAATAAACAATGTTTATAGTGAAGAATATGAAGCATTTAAAACGTGGTTAAATTATGTCCACTGCATGCTGTTTAAAGGCAGGAAGCAGGAAGATAAAACGATATCTAATCTTTTGTTTTCACAATTATTTACATCAAAAGAGTTTGAATTTTTTTTAATTTTTAAATTTTTTGTGTGTTTAAAAATTTTCTTGCTATTAAAAGGGATATTTTTGGAATATTTAGCTATCAGAGTTTCTCATTCTACAAGTTTTACATTGCCAAGGTTTCATGAGGTTCAATTAATCATTAATCATATATTAAGTTCCTACAATGGGTCAGGCACTGAGCGAAAATCATACATTTGCACTATCATTTCTGTCTGTATATATATATATATACACATATGCATACATGTACATGTACATGTTTATATATGTGTACGTGTATATAAGTATATATGTGTAATTACATATATATGCATGTACACATATACATATGTGTGTGAATATATATTCATATATTGATGAGCATATCTGCAGCTATTCTAACTATGAAGTAGCACAGTGGGAAAGAGGTAGAGACTAATGGTTCTACTTCGAGCCATCACTGGGATTGACTTTTCTTGGTTACGGTGTATGTGTATGCCTATTTTAATTCAGTCTTTGTACTCAGGCGTATTTCATTAGCACCTTCACTTGACTATTTGTGTTGGAGTAATTTTATCACAAGGGTGACAGTTTATTATCCAAGGACATATATATCAGGACAGTAAACAAAATTTAACTATCTAACACCAAGTTCATTATCTCTCCCAAATCTCCTATAGAGATAATTTTCCTATATTTTAAAAGGATATTGTATGGTTTCAATATAGAGAGGTAATTGTCATGACTGAAGGGATATCCATACCAACTCATCTTCAGCAATTGTTGTCTGTGTCTTTCTGTAAATCTTATTTAAAAGATTGATACAACTTGGAATAGGCATTTATTCTTTTTATATCTTATGCAGACCAAAGGAGTAGTTAAGATACCTATTTTCCATCTCTCGCTTTCACTATCCAGCTTCTTTTCTATCTACATAAGTTTACTAATAACATTTCCTCCTATTTTTTTTTACAAAAGGAGCTAAGGACATTATTCTAATGCCTCCTACCATGCAAATTAAGTTAATGATTCTTCATAAGTTATTGAGACCATCCATCTAACTTTGTTGTCTAAAGGAGATAGGGATACTAAAATCTTGCACTATTCACATTACTTCCTCATTGCCTGGGTTCAAGGCAGACTTCAAGAGTTCCAGATTAGCTGTCTGATATTTGACTGGTAGAAAAGGGTGGGCAGCTCAGTAAATGAAGCTTTAATCAGTAGAATCATGTTGAGATATCTTCAATGTCTATTCTTGTTGAGCATCCTTTTCCTGGTACAGGTAAGTGAATGCTTTTCTTAACTGTTGAAAGATTTACAGGTGTGTCATTTTGTTCCAATAATGAACAGAAACTAACAGGGGACTGCCCTCAGTCCACAACAGTTTATCTTGTAGCAGAAATCACAGTTAATAATATACAATATCATTTCCATTGCACTTCATGCTATTTTTCATTTTGATGCTTCCAACATTATATTAACTCATGAGTTATATTTACATAGCATTATGAGAAAAAATACTTAAATCCTCAAAAGAGTTAGATTTTTGTCAGCAAGGGGATGCCACCAACACTTCCACCAACACTAATCACACCCTCTTGGTAACTTCGTAGATGGTGTTTGAGAGTTGCAATGAGGTGGGAAGCGGAATGTCACCTATGGGGGAAGAGTAATCCTGCCACTTGGACTGAAGTGTCAAGTGTGGGAGCGGTAATACTGTGTGATCAGCCTCAAAAGAAAGGCTGGAGCCAGATTTTAAAGGGCTTAAAATAACAAACAGAAGAGTTTTTCCTCTGTGAGAAGGTCTTAATCCGAATATCAACAGAATTTTATGTAATTAAATCTTCTCTTCCTAATGCCTTTCTGCTACCACCTTGCCACTTCTCCAGCATCAGTACTCTCTGGGGGGGTGGGGGGGAGGGCGTTGTATGACTTTTTTTTTTTTTTTTCAGTTTACATTCGTTCTTTTTCCAAGTTATGTATTTCCTGTTTGGCCCCAGCCAAGGGGATTTGCTTAAACAATGATCAGTCATGGTTTAGGCAGGATATCATAATATTGTAAGAGAGTCAGCTTAATTTCAAAGGCAAAACTACATGCTATTTGAGGTGCTTCAAAACATAAATAAGATACAAATTCCTGGAGATAGTAGCCTGGGCTACTTACAATCTGATAGACTTCTCCTTCACCCAACTTGAGGATCACTGAATACTTCCTGATGTTACTGGTGATTATGTACACCTACCCCTAAGGTATGCACCACTGCTGGAAGCAACATAGTCTATGTATAATGTCCTATCAGTCAAGGTCCTACTTGGTACTGTGTTCTCTCCTAATTGGACAATGTGGAGGGTACTATCTAATTGCTCAAGATGACATCAGACACCTCACTCAGAGTTACGATTCTTGGTTCACTGGCACCAAAAGGGAAAATGAAATGTTAGTGGATCAACTTTCAGAGGGTTTAGGCATGTACTTTGGGGATGAAATAGTCCAGACGGGCAAAAAGACCAATATCTTAATATTTATATAACAATGTATATTCATCAAAATCTTATCATTAGTCATGATTAGAATTTTTAAGATCCTTCAGAATTCTTCTACATCATGTTCTGGGATTTTTATGGCAAAGTAGAGCCAACAGGCACTATATTCAGTCCATGCTCATGGTAAAGGTGCAGAGACTTACCTGGGAAGAGAATCACCAAGGAGCAGTTTATCTGTCAATATGGATGAAGAGGCAACAGAATTCCTCCTTCTATGTCCTGAATAATCAAGTCTCATCCCATCACTCTATGGACCATAACATTCTGATTATTGAGACTGAATATCCATGCCCTTGAGTAATATAGTATGAATTTGTGGTTGACTTAGAGATTTTGTGAAATGCATAGATTTGGTAAAGGCCAGGAGAGAATGAATATCACCAAGACACTACATCACCAGAGTGATAGTTGAAACTGTCAATGAGCAGCCACTTTCGTCCAAGACAACAACCCAGAAAACTAGACCTGGTGGGGAAACGTTGGGAAGTACTTAGTCCAACACCAATCAGTAATGCTGATTTTTTTAGGCCAGTAAAGTAAAATCCATCCATCACATGGCATTTGGAAAAGGCCATCTTCTATCCCCCAAAACATTATTCACAACACTCTACCTTCCTCTAAGCTATCAGAATCTCACATGTAGAGCTTCCATCCCAGGAGCTGGACTATTGGGTAAATTGATGGAGAACTGACTATTGTTATAATCATTCTCCTTTCAGGATTCTTGATGCTAGCAAGTCAAATCTAATGATTAATTCATTGAGTTAGTGTTCCTAACTCTTATAAAATAACTGGAGGATGTTGTTTATGCAGCTTTCCCTGAAAGAACTTATTGCTAGTCAATTATAAGAAATCAGCCAATGGTAGAGATTCCCAAACACCTTTGGTCTCCGTGTCTTTTATAACAAACCTCAAGAACCACCTATCAGTCAGTGATATTCAGAAAACTGAGATCCCAAGAGACACATCACCTCTCATATAGAATTTGAGCTTGTTTAGCATACAGATTGTTTTGGGTTTTGATTTTTTTTCTCTATATCCTCAACGTAAAACACAGGTACCTTGTACACAGCAGGTATTTAATGCATATTTTAACTTATTTTGCTTAAATTGAATCCTTCTTAAAATACAAAAAGTCAACAGTTATTCCCCCAGAACCAACACATGAAGGGATCTTACAGTTCTCCTAGTCCATTCCCCTGATTTTAGTGATGAAAAGATTGAGCCCAAAGAGATAAAATGACTACATGCAGGTGACAAAGGTAGGATATTATACCAGGTCCTCTACCTCTAAATCCAGTACTTATTCTTTTGTAGTCTACCATCATTAAAAGGCTTTACAGTTTGTGTATCCATGCTATAACTTTTCATGGATTCATCGATTAGCTTTTCCAGAGCTGCCAGACTGGTGGTGGTTTATTTTGAGGAAGAACTAAGTCATCTCAGAAGAACTTCCTCTAATCAAAGTGTCTTTTTAGGACTGGGGCAGGGCATCATCTTGTCATCCGTTCTTATCCACATTGATTGTACCCAGCAATTCTATTTATATCATAGCATCATATTTCCTGGATCTGATTGTTTAGTAGGTTCAGCTTTGTTCCTGAAAGATCATTATCTTTGGGCAGATATAATGTCTCAAAAACTTGAATATGGAATGCCATGTATGGATTATTCTGATAAGCTCTTTTACAAACAATTCACTTTGTTGCCACTAAACCCCAACTAGAGCTCTTACACTGAATCTATAAGCAGAAGGCACAGGACATCTCTACCACAACCCAGTAGTTTGGCCTCCAAAACTTTGAATTTAGTCTGGTAAATTTGTTTTCTGAGACTTTAATATTTTCAAACTACACATAAAACTATAGGATTTATATTTTTTAAAATCTACATTCTATATTAATAATGTATGCACTAATGAACAATTATATGGCAGAACATCCTGTTATTCATGAACTGTAATGTACAATAAGTATAAATGAACACTAGAATTGTGACACACATATTAAAGCCAGTTAAAAATGTAATAGCTTAGATGAAATTAGCCACATGGCAAATAAATAAATCATTCATAGTCATTTACAATATTAAAACTATATTTTAAAGAAACAGAAATTTAGAGATATAAAATAACATGTTAAATATTAATTTTACAGCCCTCCTTTTAAAGTTTTCTCTAAGAAAAAAGTCAGAAACTACATGCAATACAAACTATGTTTATCATCAAGGAAAAACAGAATACGCTATTGAATAGTATGTGGTCTATATGTAGGTAGGGAACAGAAAGATGGCCTGCACCACATATAGCCCATAGGCTGCTTAAGGCTGCCAAAGAGTTTCTGGCTGCTCAGGAAAAATGTAGGTTTGCCATTGTGACCTCATCTCTTTGTTACATGACCCACAGCCACCAACCATCTTCAGTCTAGTCAAACTATCTGTGGTCAGAAGTTTAGCCTGTTTTAATTTTGGCCCCTACCAACTGCCAAGTTGTGTAGGTCTGAAATAGAAGAACTGGTTGTAACATCAATTCAACTTAATAAACATTTATTAAGCTCTTACTATACATCAAATACTATGTTAAACAATGGGATGCAGATAAGGAAAGATGATCCCTACTTTCTAGAAACTTATAATCCAATGGGCAAGACAACACACAAAAGAAAGCTGGAAAGGGAGGAGATACTAGGGAGCAAAGGAGGACTTGCCTTGGGGCAAGAAGCATCTTGTTCCCCAGAATTAAGACAAAATCAGAGCTGAAGATGGAAAGTGAGAGTGAGCTGCAGAGTCTAGGTTCTGCCCTCTATAAAGGAAAGCTTTGGGAGGGATTGAGTGGTCCTTCCTTCCAGCTCTGCAATCTCTGGGGAGAGGAGGCTGAGGAAGTTGGGAAGGTACTGAGAATCCCAGGATAAATGACACATGATAAGAAGACTTGTGATCACTTTTTCCTGGGAGGGGCTTTGGAGTTGAGGCCAAGCAGAGCAGAAGATGAAAAGAATAATGTTATGGAACAATACATGATTAGAGTCCAGTTGAAATGGTGTGCAATTAATATCTCAATTTGATCAAATTCATTAATTTATCGACAAACTACTTCACAGAAACTCAAACTTGGAAGGGCAACATGGTAGAGTGGAAAAGTGTAATGGATTTGGGATCAAAGGATAGCTCTTCTGCTCACCACTGGAGTGACACTAAAGAAGTTGCTTAACCATTTTTTATCTCATTTTCCTCATCTGTAAAGAGAATGAGACTAGATGGCCTATCAATTCCTTTCTAGAGTTAAGGGTTAGGTCCTTTGAAATCTGGACAAGAGTTTTTATCTGGCCAAGAGTTCCCTTGCCATTATAGAAATGATCCTCTAGATACATAGATTTTCATTAAACCAATCTTGTTTCTACAACTTCCATTCATTGCCTAAGTCTTCTTTGAGCAGCAGACTAAATCTGTTCCCTCATCTAAAAGATAGTCCTTCAAACATTTGTACCTTAGATAACTTTCTGACACTATAGAAAAGCTGATAACTTACTTTAGTGAAGGGGATTTTCACACGATGTGTATCTCATGATGATAATATCACAAGTCCAGACTAAATAAGAAATAAAGTCTTAATTGATTTGGAACACTTTTATCTAGTTTGTCAAGATTTTTAAAGATGCAGACTATGTCGTTCTAGATGTCAGCTGTCTCCCTTAACTTTGTATTATTTGTATGTAAGGGGAAGTGGCCCAGTGAGATATCAGCAGAAATTGATCAAAAAGAGAGACCCTGAAATGTAGTGGGAAAGCCTTCAGATGCCAATACAAGTCAGTCTCCAAGCTTTAAAGACTAAGAAACTTAATTAAAGATCTCAATGGCATGAGAAGGGGATAGCTAGCTAGGCAATGAACTTGCCTTCAGGGCATAGAATACATTCACATCTTTCTCCCTAGCTATTCACTTAGATTCCCAGATGATTAGGGGAGGCAAAACTGACTAAATTAAAACTAAGGACCCTAAGGCAAGCAGTGGCTTGCCGCAGAAGTGGACTTTTGAGTCAAGAAGAATTTTCAAATAGGAAAGGCAAATGATTCTCTCAAATTCTGGCTAGGGGTGACAGTCACAACTTGAGGTTCTATGAAAGTCAATGGGACGATACTTGTTGATCCTAAACTAAGAAGCAAACCTAAGATAAGATAATGATTGTAGCCCTAGCTATTTGAGAAGAGTTTTGTAGCATTCTCATTGAATTCTGAGAGTACTGTGCCTTCCAGCTCAGCCAGTGGGTGAATGTGAATGTGTAGGTGCCCATTGAAGAGTAAGTCTATGGAGCCAACTGACCGCCCTATCCAACAGTCATTACCTTCTGCCCAAATCAGTAAGAGCAAATTATGGTAAAGAGCCAGCCCATCCTCTAGTTAACCTGCCTAACCCAACCCAGAAGTGAATTGTCTCATTCAGGTGCTACACAACACCAAAGAAAAAGAAAGGCTCATTGAGCTATAAGTCTCATGCAGATGCCAAGCCAAGATCTGCAAAGAAAGAGTCAAGCTAAAGAACCTAGCAACTCAGCCATCATTGACATGCCCTCCAGTGAATGAAAATCCACCAGATAGAAAAAGAACAGCCACTACACTTCGAGAGCTGGGAATTTGTCTTGACCATGTGTGTTCCTGCATGTGTGCCTTATAAGCAACTGAACTTGAATTCTGTGTCCACTCTTCTCCTTCTCTTTATTTGAGGCCTACTCAAGGAATATTATGCCATGATTTTGGGTATAATGCTTTTTTTTTTTTTTAGCTCTCTTGTCTCAAGACTGTCCACAGGAATAACATATGGACTTTGTCAAATTTTTGCTAAAATCTCTAAAAATTAAATTTATGTTAGACCAGATCTATCAGGATAATGACTGGTCAGTCTTTTAGTAGCTTTCAGTCATGCTCAACTCTTTCTGACTTCTTTTTGGATTTTCTTGGCAAAATTGCTGAAGCAGTTTGCCATTTCCTTTTCCAGCTCATTTTACAGATGAGGAAACTGAGGCTCAAAGAGTTACCTTGTCACCCAGCTAGTAAGGCTGGATTTGAAATCGGGTCTTCCTGACTCAAGGCCCCATATGCTATCGGCTGAGCCATCAAGCTACCATCAGTATAATATATGTTTCCATTTTTTTAATTAAATGAGGTTAGGTGGTCATGATCTATTCCTGGTAAACTTTGCTGACTTTCTCTTCACAGCTTCTTTTTATAAAAATTTACTAATCATTCCTCTAAAACTGAATTTTATACTTAACCATTAGAAATAATGAAAATTAAAAAATATATAGAAAATTATAGGAAGGTATATGAATTGATGTAAGCAAAATAAGCAGAATGAGGAAAATAAATATATTCAATATCTACAAATATAAAAATGGAGTAAACATAATGAAACAAAATACTATGTAATTAAAATTATCAAACTTTTCCTTAAAATATACTTTGAACATTCAGCTCTCTCTCTCTTCTTTACAGAGGCAGGGGCCTATGGACTAGAATTAATCAATCGATAAATGTATTAAGCGCCTACTATGTGTCAGGTACTGTGCTAAGATCTTAGGATACAAAGAGATAAAAGACAGTCCCTATTCTCAACAGCTTAGAAGCTAATGGGAGGGACAATATGTAAGGAAATATACACAAAGCAACCTATATGTAGGGTATATAAAAATAATTAATAAAGGGAAGAGGCTGTGTATTCTGCCAGAATAGATATGAGGGGTAGTTTTGCTTAACTTTTTTTGAAAAAAATCTTTATTGTTATAAGAGAAGGTTCTCTCAAAGGGGGATGGTGGGAAAGGGACATTTTGGAAAGTGGTGATGTAAAAAACAAAATCCATCATCATTATATTTTTCATTGCTTATAATGTTAGTGTACTATGGATTTATATATTTCTTCAGTTTTCCAGATGTTTGGATTCAGTTGAGGCATTTGTTACAATATCTTACCTGCTTTTTTTTTCTTGCTTATCTTTTATATAAGGGATGACTCATAGGAGATGGAGGAGCAACATATTTAGAAATTAGGAGGATTTCAAAAGAAAATATTGACTTTTTTCTTTTACAAGGTTTTGCCATATCATTTTTCTAGTAACTGAGGTCAAGGAACTCACCCTCTTTCCTTCTATTGAAAAATCAGTTTTTCTTTCTCTAATTCTATGGCATGACTCCTGTTTTCAAAGGTCGTTAAAAATGAGTTTCAGTAGTTGAACAATTTGCCATGTCTTTTACAATTTTTATTGGCTTATGAAATGATATTCACATTTATTTTTTCAGACTAGTCCTACTTCCAAAATACACACATGCATGCACACACATGCACACACAAGCACACACATATACACACACCTTTTCATTCTCAATGAAATTATTCTTTTTAGGTCTTTAGAATTTCATTCTTGAGAGCTCCCTTTTTCCTCTCAGGAATTTCTGGGTAAAATTTTATCCAAAAGATCCTAACAATACTTCTAAACCCCTTGAAATATTCTCATTGAGCATATAGCATGCATACCAAACTATGTTCAACTTTTCTCTCTTCAATAACAATATCTAACAGAAGTGTTCAGTTCTCCCCAAGTTTCTCATCACATTCACATCAGCAATTCCTTCTTCCACTTGGGAGAGAATCAGATTCTTAAGTGCAATTTCCCATCGTTTTGGTTTCTCTACCTTCTATATAATGAAAATTATCACTGATCAAATCATTATTAACCCTTCCTCTTTTGGTAAAGAAAGTTCTAGCTATGTGAGCATATATAAATTAATGCATAAAGATACTTATATAGCCCTTTACAACTTGCCAATCACTTAAATATCATTTGCCAAATTGGCCTTATGCTAAACTTTTGATCTGCTTTTTGAACTTGTCCATTTCTTCTTTCTGTCCACGTGGTCTAGAACAAATTCTGAGCATATTTCATTAACTTGTATCCAACTGTTCTTCATCATGATTTTATCTTTGGTTCTTAAATTGTCATTCCATGAATTTTTCCTAATATGTAGTACCATTCTGCATTCCCCCACCCCCGTCTATCCTCTTCTTTAGCAGCTATAATATTATCAACAGCAACCACAGCTAATATTTATTGAACATTTATGTGTGTACAAAGTTTTGTACAGACACGATCTTATTTGCCCCAACAATTCTATAATATGGGCACTACAAGGTTTATTATTTCACTTTACACATAGGGTGACTGAGAAATAGGACAGTTAACTAGTTACTCATGACAACACAGCTAAAAGAAGTATCACTGACAAGAGCTGAACCCAAGTCTTCTTACTTCAATTTCACCATTTTAATACATTATCTAATTTATCATCACTACACACTACACTACACACTACTATCATCACTACACTACTTGTGGGAAAGGAAACTGCTTCTGAGAGGGATTAAGATACTTGACCACAGTTGTAATGCTAGTAAAGTGTCAGAGATGAAATTTAAACTCAGACTTGTCTATTAGTATAGTTATCTCCTCTGCAAATGCAATCTCTTGAAAAGCAACACTTCTCAGAGCCATATTCCAACCATGAGTTCCATCCAATTAGATCATGTTAATCTCTTTAAGTTCAAACAGTATCCTTGAATTCAGATCCCTAAATCACCTTACTTATTATTCAAGCTTGCCTCATTTTTATAGACTTCTAAGAATAATGGCTATTATACAAATACACACATATATACATACATATATGCATATGCATGTATATGTGTATATATACACATTTACATATATATTGTGTGTATATACATATACATACATACACATATATACCTATATATTTCTGAGTATTCCACTTGGTTGTTTTTTCCTTCTCTGTTCATTTTTCACTAAAACCTCTTGTGATTTCATATCCAAAATGAATAATCAATTTATTCTTTCTGGTCCTTGTCATATAAACTGCATCTATAAATAAGATTCCATCATATTTCTGTTTTAACTTTTAGCTCAAAAATTCAAATATCATTTTCAGATGCCATTTCCTTGACCAGCTCTTTTCTTTTCAAAGCTTAACTTTCCAACTTTTAATTCTGTTGGCTTCCCTCAGTATCCACGGACATGCTGAAATGACCACTTTTGTCCACAGGGTACTCAGGACTATTTTTTAAGATTTCCAAAGTTTGAACAATATCTTTTGAAATTCTCGTTGCAATTTTCACTTATACTCCTCATAATCACATGGTTTGATAATTGCTGGGTGGTTCTCTTCTCATACTGGAAACACTCATAGGAAAGATAGAAGACTTTTATGATATTATCAGATTGACAGAGAGCTGCTTCTGTGAACTTCAGAAAAGAGTTTTCAACCATCACTACTAGCTTCTTCCTCTAACACTTACTGGATGACTGAATCTGACAACACCTTTGGATGGTGATCATCATTCACTATAAATACATAAACAGCAATAACTGAACAGACTAGTAATGTTTGGTCATAATTTAACCCAGTAGCATCATGTAAACAGTTTCAAAATTAGAGATTAAATAGCATTTAATTTAGTTAAGTGAAATACTTCCTGAAAGGCTCCTTCCAACAAGGCATCAGGGATGTATTATAATTAGACAAGATTCCCTGAAAGATAAAACATCATAGATAACCTTGTTCAAAGACCATCTCATCATTAATATCAGGTGAGGTATAAAGCAGGGAAATGGATGCTTGCCAAAGATATCTGTCAATGTCATGAAGGGCTCTAGTACAGAGACCAGTTTGAATAAGGATCCTTTATAGGTGGTGAGGTTGTCCAGAAGCTCATTTTTATAAATAGCATTGTGATAATTGCATCAACTCATAGGCTATAGTAAAGCACCCTGGATGAGATCTCAAAAGGATTTGGCCTTACAGGAAAAACAAAAACGAAAACAAACAAATGGAAGAATTTTGAGTGTCCAAAGTATGTCATACAGTTAGATGGACAATTCAAAGAAGTATTCTATGAGGTTTTGTGTGTGTGTGTGTGTGTGTGTGTGTGTGTATCTTGCTCAGATACAGAAAATAAATAATAAATCTGGAACAGAAATAAATTCAAATCAGAAAGCAAGCTGAGTTGGCTTTGTGAAACTTCAAACCCCTTTTGTTTTTTTCCTCTGAAATAAAGACCTGTCTTTTTTTTTCTTTTTTGATATTGATTTTCTGACATTATTTTTGTTAAACGACTTAGAGCCATGATTCTGTAATCTTCAAATGCATATATATATACATGCATATACATACATATATGTGTGTATAAAATATCATTAAAATATGTAATTGAAGGAAGATGGGCTGAGTATTATGTGGCAAAAGCAAAGAATAGCTAATGAACAGCTTATGTGCTCCAGTGACATCTTTTCAGCATCAAGAAGAAGCAAGGAAAATGCTAGAACATTGGATAGACTCCTTATAGTGAATTTATGGAAGGACATGGGCCAGTTACACAAATTGGGCAAGCACATATGGGCCAAAGGATGAGGCTGGAATAAGCATTTATTAACTGCCTGCTCTGCTCCAAGAACTGTGCTGATCACTTTGCAAGTACTATCTTATTTGATCCCTACTCTAACCTTTTCAGGTAGATGCTGTTATCATACCCATTTTAGAAATGAGAAAACTGAGGTAAGCAAAAGTTAAGTCACTTTCCCGGGGTTAAACTTAAGTTTCAGATTTAAACTTAGGCTTTTCTGTCTCTAGGCCTAGTGCTTTCCACTATATCACTTAACTGCCTCTAAGTGGGTTATAACTTGCATTACTGAGGTTACAGATATATTAGATTATTAAGTATCAAATACTAAGCAAAGTCCTTTCTTCTTTCCTTTTTGTTCTATTATCACCTCCTTCATGGAAGCCAATGGATTTTATAGCTCATCACTCTCATTAATAAAATACAAAGCCTCTTTGGCCACATGAATAGCACAGTTACCTATAATGAGTTCTGACATGTGGTCTCTATTACCCAGATATAAAGGAGCAGAGAAGTATCTACAAATAAAATTCCAGGCTATTCAGTCCGATTAGAATTTATCTCTGGATTGAATTGAATGCTTTTTGCATTGGGGTTGATTGGATGAGATCTTCTCCCATGATGGTCTCCAATTCAAGGATGTATGATGATTAGACGTAATAGATAAAATGAACATTAAAAATGCCACTTTCATTATTAACTTGAATTGAAAACTCCCATTATTCATCTTAATCAGAGAACTCATCTACCTCCAGAATTCCTTCCCTCTAAGATAAAGATTTTGCTCAAATGACGTTCACTTTGTTATTTCTAAGACTGGACACCTTGAGTAGCTTGATTCATTGCAATTATTGAAATGAATCTACTGCCATACGTATATTGAATTCTTCTTCTGTTCTAAGATGACTGATTCTACATTGGATACATTTTGTAGGCATGTGCCTAAAAACCAAAAAAACATGAATTTTTTTTTTTAGCACATAGATTTATAATACAAAATGCATTCATTTCAGCAATCATTTTCCCTAACAATATTTCTTTTAAAGTCAATCTTTCTCATTAGTAAAATAAAAAGTCAACTGAGCCATATAAATGAGAACTACATCCGTGACAAGTCTTCATATATAATGGTTTCTATGATTCAGGCATGTAAGAGTTGACAAATGCTATACTTATAAAGTATATATTGAGCGTATGTCAGTTCTGGACAGAAAGTCTATGTAAGAAATATATTTTATGTGACTCACTTTTTAAAGCATTAACATGTTTCTACATGCAAATTAATTAATAATAGAATAAGTTGTTCCAAGCATGATGGCATTAAAACAGTGATGAACATGATCTGGCTGGTTATTTAAAATGTTCACAGGAAATATTAGCCTAAACTAAGGTGCTACCTCAAAACAGCCTGAATAAAAGCCTATTATTAATAAGGCTACCAGTGAAGACAAGGTTCATCTCCTTTTGACATTTCTGCCAGCTGGTTCTTCATTCTCTTGTGGCAGTAAAACCAAAATAATGAAGTCCATAAACTGAGAAAGAGCATATGTGACTGAAACATTGTCTCCTAATTCCTGTGGGTGCCCTAATCTTCTAAGGCAAGGGCTTCTTGCATTGTTTTGTTGGTGTGTCATTGGTTTCTGACACTTCCATTTATATAATATTTTTATCACTGTACCTAAGTGAACACATCTGCAGTTAGAGGGGTTTCTGTTTTATAAATTTGTCATTTATTCATCCTTTTGGTTCATATTGAACTATATTCCCCTTTCAGAGGATAGAAGGTTAGCTTTATTTTTGTTAGAAATATTATGTGAAGTGTAAAGACAGTAAAAGAATGTGCATGTGTATGTATCTGTGTGTGTGTATGTGAGTGCATTTTCCTCATAAGATGTTATGCAGAGCTATATTGTGAGAGCTCTATACTAAAACTCTTCAAATACACAACAGTGAGGGCAGAAAACACAAGGTGGTTTTAGTAACCTTCACACAACATGCTACAATTACCTCTGCTGTTATGTGGTTTAGGTAATGAATCTTTATCACTTGAACTTTCTTAAATAAATGTCACTGTGATTTGGAATGATAAACTCCATGTGCCATTTCATTTAGTATGTCTTGTGATGTGTGTGTGTGTGTGTGTGTGTGTGTGTATTTCTACTTTAAAGAGAAAATGTTTTCAAAATACTTTGCTATGATATCCTTTACCTGGTATCCTAAAACATATACCAACCTCCATTTGAAAGAAAGAATACAGGACTACAGCAGTGTTGTTTTGCGTATTTTGTCAGACGCGGTCATTTTTTCCCCAAATGGTTCACTTACCTGGTTGGATTTTATGTTTTTGCTGTTGTATAAGGAGAGATTCAGTGAGCTGGCAGAGTAGTGGAGTTGATTTCATGCCAGGAAATAAATAACTAAAACTAAAAGCATCGATAAGATGGAAAACAATTACAAAACCTATGCCCATCATTATGCGTTATTTCCTTACCCTTAGAAAATAAAAGAGACTAAGGAAATAGTGTCTAAAAAATGATTATAGGATCAGAGAAACTCCAAGTGGGCGGGGACCTCAGAGGTCACCTATTCTAATGCATATACTTATCAATATTGAAAAGGTTTTTCTTTTCCCTTTTTCTTGTTTCAGAGTTATTTAATATCTTTTTATCTCTCTATAACTTTTTTATAGGTGGTATGTATCTGCATAGCATTTTCTTATATTTAATATTTCTTTTGTAGTCTTTTCGGGATGCCTAAGAATATACTTGATTTTTAAATAGCCAAAAGCAAAAATACTCACACCTTCCTCCATGGTATATATATTCTTAACTAGCAGTTCACACTTTGAATTAGATAAGATGAGGAGAACACAGATAGCATTTAAAGCAGCCTAGAATAGACTAAAATTAATTTCAATATTGAGTGCTGAGAAAAAGGTATGACAGATTTTTCATGATTGGTTCCGAGTTGCATTATTCGGTATTGCATAAGCATCAGTTTTGTAGAAAATATCGACCAAGAACTTAGTATCTGTACTGAACCATGATAGGGGCGTAGAGTTGGGGATGGAGATGGGAAAAATGCAGAAAATATTTAAGACTTGGATATATTCTTCTTGGTGATTACACTCTAATTGGAGAAAGAATTAAAAAGGCAATTAACTAAATAAATGAAACGGTAAATTTTGGCACAGACTGTAAGCTTTAGAGAAGAAATGTAGGATGTCTGGTGGTTTTCAGAAGGATCTCTGGACAAGATGGTATTTGAGCAAGACATAAAGAATAAGCAAGATTTCTATACTTAATGCAGTTTCTTGGTATAATGCTCATGTCATCTTCTAAGGGTCTTACAGTCACTCCATACAAAAACGTGCTGAATGATATGGAGATGATGAGCCCTAAAATATATGTAACAGATGAGACCTCTGAAATTCTTTCAAAATTTGAAGTCCTGTTTAGTAAGCATGAGCTTCTCTGCTTTGTCTTTCAACCATGCTGTTAAGCGAATATTCAGAGTCTGACAACATTTAAATTGGACGATATATATATGTATATATACATATATGTATATATAACTTGATAATCTTCCACAGGGATTACTGTTTATTCTTCATTCTCAAAGAGGACCCGTGACATCATGGGGTAATTGATGTTTTGACATGCATGTGAATTGGATTTAAGTGAGGCAGAGTTGCACAAAGTCATCACCTTCATTCATTCTCTCTTCCAGAGTCATTGAAAAGCAGTGGAAAAGAAAAAAAAAATGAGAACTATAAAAGCATTCCAACAAAACTTGTTGTGCTATTTTTCTAAAGACCTCCATCATAAAAGACATTTATCACGTATTTATAAAGATAGACTAAAAGATACACAGTTACTCTTTAAGTCATTAAAAATAATGCTTAACATGTGAACAGTAGCACGTAGGATAGCTAGATTATTATTCTGTATTCCACGTATATTAGTCAATGAAAATGCAACAAATAAAAAGATCAAATATGTAAACTCTTTGTGTTTTATGGTCCCCATTGACTGTCTAGTGAAGCCTCTGGTTCCAAATCATTGTTAAAAAACATAATAGGAGGATGCGCTAAATTTTAAGGATTAATAAAAAGTAAATCTATAATGCCTTCCCCTTCCCTATACACTTTTAAAGATCTGGGTGCTCCTAGCACTGTAGTTGCTTCCCCCAACTATTGTCCCCACAGAGAAGAAAGTGGAGATCACAGTATCATAAATTAAAATCTACAATGAACTTTAGAGGTCATTTAGTTCAACCCTTTCAGTTTACAGTGATGAAAATGAGACCCAGAAGGGTTAACTGATTTGCCCATAGGTATAGAAGCAGTAAGTTTAGTAACCATTCACAAGTCCCTTAAGAAACTCACAAACCTTAGCTACTTTCAAGAGTCTTTTCCTGCCTCATACCATCCTTAGACTTCTTTTGCATTGTTCTCACTATTTTAAATTATTGGTCCCTTCTCGTATATTTTCAGCCAGAAACAGATGTACAATTTGTTACCCTGTATTTGAACAGGGGAAAATTCTGAAGTGATGAACAAATCTAAAGATTGAAATGTCCAATTATTGCTTCACAATGGAATTTCAGCACAGTACCCTGCAAGGTCTAGTTGATATCTGGCAATCAGCCAGAGTCCTACAGAATTGCAAAAGTGAACTTGACTGTTCCATTCCTAAACTATTTGTTTAATTGATGTCTATTGCCTCTTTTGTATCTTTTTTTTCCTTTTAAACCAAAGCAAAAAAACTCAACAAAGTCCTGGGGGAAATGTGTGAAACAAATTAGGTAATATAGACAATAGATGACATGCAAAATCTTGTTTCTGACACTTAATGGCTACGTGACCATGAGTGTGTCATTTAAACTCTATGAGACTAAGTTTCTTTACGTAACAATAATACTTGCAGTTATCTCCCTCTGTTATAGGTTGTTTTAACAGTTGAATAAGGTCATGTATGTGTGCCAGTTTTGCAAAAACTGAACTGCATTATGCCTATATTATTTTTATCCCCCTACTGCTCTAAAAGGGACTATTTCTAGTACTACCAATCCAATAAAGAGCAATTTCACTAGAAGAAATGTGAGGAAAATAGTAATTGAAATTAAGTTTTATAATCAAGTCCTATGCAAATGCATCCAGTGTTTTTAAAGAACATTAATGCAGTCTGGGAGTCAGGTGACCTTGTGACTTCTGATAATTCATGTAGCTCAGTTAAATTACCAGGAATATCTTGCATTATGGTTATGTCCACAATTAAAGTGGTCAGAGGTAACATTTGGTAGCACAGAATTCAGTTAAAAATAATATAAGGATTTGTAAGGTCATAATTGCTGTATTCACATACCTAGAGGTGGACACTTTGTCTGATGCTCAAATATCCATGCATGATCAGTCTTATTCAACCTTGGCCAGGAGGATATTATTAAAAAATATTGAATTTGGAATCAAAGGTCCTGGGTTAACATCTTGGCTCCGATAACTAGTTCTATGACTTTGGATGATCTCTAAGGTACTTTCCAGTGCTAAATCTATTGCCCTGTATAAACTCAGTCTGAAAAAAACCCTGTTATTTCCCACCTGAGATTTGCTGGATCTTTAAGGAACCAGAAAAAGTAATAAATGAAAGACTAGATGTCTAGATGTTACATAAATAGAATGCCTCAGATCAAGCCTGAGAGACAAGAATCACCACACTTTGTGAAAAGTCACCAGAAGCAAAAGACATCAGTAAAAGAAGAAAGCAAAGATGGTAGGGTTGAAAGTTAAATGTGATCATTCTTTCCTTTTGTTTCGGGTTCCTCCCTCCCCACCAGCATCTCTGATGATATTGAAATAAGAAAGTTTTAACAACAATGAAGTCATAAAGACAACACCACACAGAGGTTGTTATGGGATCAGCCAGATCCAATGAAGTGAATGTGATGACCAGAGATGGGAATCTAATTCCATCCTCTGCTTCTGGAATGGTGCAGGGGAAGTTGGGGGACAATGGTGGCGAGCAGCACAGTAGGTAGAAAAGGCTCTACTACTGTGATCTTTGAGTGTGCCTGGATGAAACCAAGCACAAAAGACTAGATGGGAATAGTTAAGATTTCAGAATTTTCCCAGCAACACCATCCTAGAACCTGAATTCTTGTCATGTATTTTGTTCACATGTATTTTTTTCTGTATTAGAAAATATAATTAAATCTAGATGTGAATGAGCAATTGTAATAATAGGGAGCTGAGAAAAACATTGAAATTATGTGGGAATGGAGGTCAGTCTTTTAAAGTTAAAAATCATTGTTAGGAATGGGGATACCTTAGATAGAAACAGAAAAATCAGATTGTGGAAAGGCTGTTCCCTGAATATGTCCAATTACTAGTGAAAAATTGCTCAGGATTGAAACCCACTAGCAACTTGATTTTGCACAATGAAAGTGAACTTGAGAAGTTCAAGCTCAGACTCTCTGTTGATGGCTTTTGCAAATAGTGCACTTGAAGTAATTATTCTAGACATATATGACCACCTTATATATGGGAATGTTTGTTTCACGTGTAGTATTAACTATAATCCTGACATTGATAACAAGTTTCTACTGATTTCCTGAGGCCTATAAACCCTACTTTGAGTGAAGGAAGACTTGAAAAAAATCACTTCCATCAATCCATATATAAACAGTCATCACCTTTACTAATATCACTTTGTAAGCTCCCTTCTGACCCTGAAGCATTGAATGGTCCCTTGGCATTACTCTGACAAGTTGCTGGGTAATTCTGATCTCACCTTCTTATGATGTTGTACCTATATCCCTCTTACAGAGTTGTGGACTAAATCTTCACAAAAAACTCCTTGGATTTGGCAGTTCCCCAATTCTCTTCCCTCCTTGGTAACTCTTATTCATGTTACTCAGAGTGCTGATATTTACTAGTAACATCTTAGATTGTAACTCTGTCTTGAGACACCCTCCTTGACCCCCTACTAAATGGCAGAAGTCAGGTTGATTTGTAATAATCTCAAGGCAAAGTCAGACTTAGCTCAGATTATCTCTTAGGAAGGAAAATAATTTTTGGGGGGTAAAACAAGTCTACTGAATCAAGTTGGATAGCAGGAATGACAGTCCTTTTTGCACATATATAATCTATACGTGGATTCCTTACTGTTGAGGACTATTGAGCTCCTCATTAGTCAGCATTATGAAGTCATAGCAACATAGTCAGTGAAGTGGAAACCCAAAGAAAATTGAGGATTGTTAAGATTTTTATGGTCAGCTCACTTTAAAAGAAATTACAGAAAATGGTTACATTTGCTAATGGGGAAAAATGAGAGGAGGATGGCTTTTCTGAAGTCATTCTTCAAGCAACAAGTGTTTATTGGGTCAAGAGTTTTCCAGCAAAGCTTCATCATGGTCATTATTAAACTCAAAACACATAATATATTGTAATTTACAAACCAACAATCATTTTTGTCGTTTTCCCTAGTGCTTTCTTTCCAGAGGCAAGTACTATTAGAAGTGAGAATCCAGAATAGTATATAAAACTTCACAATAAAAGAACAGTCTTGCTTCAGTAAATCTTCAAGTGAAAGTTCATGTCTTTCAGCACCCAAAATATTGTAAGGTAAATTTAAAGGACTTTTTTTTCAGTGAAACTGTCATCTTCTTGCTAAAATCTCTGTGATCCCTGAGGCATTCAGAGAAGTAAAAGAGTTTGAAAAGTAAGAGCAAAGAATGTATTTCTTATGCCTAATTTTACTTGTAGCCCTGCTTAATGCTTTGCCCTTAATGCCCTCTGCCTTTTAAAGCATTCCCACACAGGATTTGAAATGCTGTCTCAATTTTTAGGTTTAATAATTTATATAGTTAAATGGAGAATTTGAAGCTTGATTTGTCTAAAGATGTTTTCTTCATTAATTTACCATCATTTTCCTTCTCTAATACATGATCCATCGATCCCACCATGGACAACATTTTTGGGAGTTTTGAATTCAGTGCAACTCAATAATTCTAGAATCCCAGAATTAGAAGGGATTTTATGTCCTAGCTCCTGGGTGTCATAAGGTAAAGCTTATTCTTTCATTTTTTGTACACTAACCACACACAACAAAGATCTATTGCTTTACACACAGTTCTTCATGAAATAAACAAATTCAAAGGTTGCAATAAGAAATTGTAATCAATGTGTCCAAGGTCACACAGTTTATAAGTAAGAATGATGTAATTCCAGCCCAAGTCCATTGATTTCAAACCCAGGTATGGTTCCTCTACATCATGTGAGGTGCCCATAAAATTTAATAATACATGACATGATAGTAAGAATTGACTTTTATGAAGTAAAGGCACATAATCCTAACTTTGTCTACTTTATACTTTTGTTCAGGAGCTATTTCCTGCATTCTGAATATGATTTCCAGAAACCAAAATTTCCTTCCAATGCAAATTACAATCCTATGCTTACTGATTCTGTTTTAGTCTCATCATGTTCCTCATGAACGTTCACCACAAAGAGACCCCCTCAATGTCATTAGAATGCCAACGACACTTTAGCCACTCAACTGTTATCTCTTAATGTTGCCTTGTAATTAGTCATCTTTTCTTTCTGTCAATTCTTTAACGATATACTTTATTCCTGTTCTTTACATTCCCTTGATGATTATATATTGCATCCTGTTCATGCCCACTGTGACATTAAATTGAACTGTATGTGTAATGGTCATCTCTAGTTCTTCAGAGACAATGGTATCCCAGTACTTTCAGCCACATAGCAAATCCAGCAACACTTTTATATTTAAAAGACAAGATTTTGTTTTTATGGGAAATTAAGGGCCAGTAAACATGCTTTGTAATTTCCTGAAAGCAACTGAGCCATCTCTCCCCCTCCTTTTTAATTCTGGACTTGGCTCACTGTCTACCAGTACTGTGTTCCAGATCTTTAAGAGATCTTCACCTGTTTGTATTCCAAAACTCCTTTGGCAGTCTGGTGAAGTATATGAACTGTGGGAAATGAATATTTCTCTCATAATAAATAATTATTGTTTTAGGACCAAATTTTTTTTTCCCTTTTCTGCTTCCACATCCAGAAACCAACCAGTATGGGAAATTTCTCTTAAAGATTTACCCAGGTCAAGATCTAAATTAGACAGTAAAAGAAATTTTAAGTTTAGTCCAATGAGTATATCCCTATTCCATCGTGTTTGCTCAGACAGGTCTGGGGAAAGATTTAATTCTCCCTATTATAAAGACAAGTGATAATGGAAATTCATGTCTCTTTGACCAAGATTGGAGTGACCTAAGTCACATATGCCAAGACCTTCATTTTAATATAGTCCACACTTGTCTTTGTGTTAACCATTTCAAATGGATTGCCGCCCTTTAAGAACACCTCTTCCCTGAAGGGCATATAAACTGTGACTCCACCACCATTAGAGGTCATTGGTCTGAGAGAGATGGACAAATGTCCATTGTTTTATTAATAACCTGCTGAACTTGTTAATAAAATGATCAAATTATGCAGAAACTATGTCTCTTGAACCTTTTGTAATGTCACAGAACTTATTTTAAAATCGTAGGTAAAATCTACAAAATTATAACTGAAACCAATCATATTAAAATTTTATCAACTTTTTTTAAGTTCAAAGACCATAGGTTAAGAAATCCTGCTCCATAGAATATTCATTCATGTGTATAATGAAATCTGGAAAACAAATAGTCTTCATTTATTTCTTATTTCCTATTTGGATGGACTGATCACACTTCCTTTGATTTATCATGAATCTTTTTTAAGTAAGCTCTTCAATGTCTTGGGGCTTGATGAAATCAACACAATTCCATTCATGAAGAGAAGCATATACAAAGGGAAGGATCTAACTATCTTCAGGGAATCCCTCCTTGAAATACTGCACTGAATCCACTCTATCACACTGACAAATACTTCAGTGATCAGTCATGCTTATGTTTCATGCCTAATCTGACATTTATTGTCATAGATCCTTTCTGTTGTTACATATTCCTGCTTATTCTCTACCAATACTCTGATCAAGGATACCTTTCATTCACTTGTAGATACTCCATAAAATTGCATAAATGGGAGAATAGGTGCAGAGTTTGGTAGTCACCAGTATTCTCTCACTACCTTTTTGGGGGATATTATTGACATTAGAAATTTTTCCCATGCTTTTAGTATCACTCCCTCTTTCTTATACTTCATCTATCAGTCCCTCAGTAAATTCACAGTTGTATTTGATGTAAATCTGCTGTCTCTATGCTTAAGCAAATTCAGCTGCTTTTCCCATCTTTGTTCTCTTTGGTACCAATTCAACTTCCTCTGTAAGCAAAGCAGAGTCTAATATTAGACTCCGTGAATGGTGATTCTACTATCCTTTATAGAAAAAAAATTAAGTTTAATTTTTTTTGGTAAATCTTTTTTTCAATTTTTCTTCTGCTTGTAGTACTTTTCCATTTTTATCCTTGAATGATCATGAGATGATTTGTTTGGTTGGTATCTTGCCAAATTAACTAATCTGGTTCTATCTCCCACTACTTCTATCTGTTATATAAGACAATAGTATTTATAACTACTCATCATCCATTTTCTTAAGATTTTACAGACAAGTTTATATTTTTATCCAAACTTGCCTTTGGAAGTCATCTCTGTCTATTTGGCAAGTAAGTGAAATATTTGATAACTAAGCTGACTTCCGCTCCATTTTGTTTGCCTTGCAGTAGTAATTAATTGGTTGGATCAGTTCAAATTTCTACCAACTATGAATTAGTGTCCCAATTTTTCCACCTTCCCTTCAACATTTGTTGCTTTCCTATTCAATCTTTTTGGCCAATCTGATAGGTTATTTTAATTTGTATTTTTCTAATCAATAATGATTTAGAGCATTTTTATATAACTATAAATTGAAGCAATTTTAAAAAAAAAACCTTGTTGTCTCTATGCCATACTTCATGTGTCCATCAGAGATATTATAAATTTAAATTTTATTATTAAATTATATTATTATATATTAAATTAAATTATATTTAAAAAATATTGGCTTTACTTGTAAAATCTTGTCAAGTTCTTTCTAGAATTTCTTTTCTTCAATATCCGAGAAAAAACTTGGGATATAAGCTATAATTTCTTAACTCGTTCAGCACTGAACACAGATCTCACTTTTAAAGTTCCAACAATTAATGTTTATATATAGTATAAATAATGGGTGATTCTTAGCATTTGCTATCACTGTCCTTTGGAAAGGTTATAAAGAGAATAAAAGGCTTTTTTAAAAACATTCTCTGGAATAGCCAAGGAATTTATCACCTATTGACCAAACTTCTGGCCAGATGAGCCTTTCTGTACTTCCTTGGAGATAAGTTTCAATTTGTCAACAGGATTGTACTAGAAACCCTTCCAAGTTGTGTAACTTCCTAGAGACCACTCCTCTGGAATGGCCTTTTAGAGACAAAAGTCATTTTCACACTGTGGCATGGCATCAGAATATGTGTCCAATATTACTTAAAATACTCTAATTCATTTCTTGTTGACTCCCCTCCATATTCTCAACAGTGGTTGTTGTAAGCTTTTTTATAACATTTTTCAACTCTTCCTCTATTACCTTTCAGAAGGTAAGCCCACCTTTAATTTTCTATTCTTAGAGTCTATGTTTTTCCTTCATTGCTGCAGAAGACCATGCCATTGGAGAAATAATGACATGACTTGCACTTGACTTTGTCTTTGAGTGAGGAAGGGCTGTGCAGGCTCACTTCTCTTCCAGAGCCATCTGAATACAGTGACCAGATATTCATCAGGATGACTGGAGATGACCCAGGTGAGGCAATTGGGGTTAAGTGACTTGCCCAACGTCACACAGCCAGTGAGCGTCAAATGTCTGAGGCGAGATTTGAACTCAGGTCCTTCTGACTCCTTCACTGGTTCTCTATCCACTGCACCACCTAGCTGTCCCAATTCTTAGAGTATAATAGAGAATATTGCACCCACTAGGCAATTTAAAATGTTTGTTAAATGAGGTAATGATGGTGACAATAATGGTCAACATCTATTTTACTCCACAACTCTAAATGCTTTTTTCTTCAACTCATTTCACAGTAAAACTACATTTATAATTTTATCCCATCTCTCACTTCTCTGGAAACTTTCTGATAATCATTAACTTTCTCTCTTTATGGTCAGTCTTTCCCTAGATTCTTTCTATTTTGGGAGTAATGTATAGTTACAAAATAAGAAGCCAGATTACTTCTTATTGCTTTTGTTATTGCTGTGTTTGTTTGTTTGTTTTACAATAAACTTGTGGAGGCTGTATACACACATAAAGTCATGAAAGGAGAAGGTAGACACCGTAGTGGTAAACAGCATTGTATTTGGAGTCAAAGCAACTGTGTTCATAGTGGCTATAGAACTGGGAAAACAAGTAGGAATGAGGCAATTGGTGGAGCTCATTCATGTATTTACTTGTGAGAACAATATTAAGAGAAAATTTTTAAATGTTGGAATAAGAAAATTGTGGCACAATGTATATAATATATAGGTAAAATAGTGTGTGTGTAGAGAAAATGTTGAGCTTATCTTTTTGACAATATTGGACTTCTTATATCTGAAGGACAATTAAAGACAAAAGAGTTGAGAGAGCAGAAGTTGAAATCTAAGCTTTCTGAGGTTGATTTATTTTGACACAATCTGCAATCTTCAATGTGTATGTTTTCTTTCCTGTTAACTCCAACAATTTTGCTCTCCCTTGATGTTGCTCCTGTCTGACTGTTCCTTCTCAGTCTCCTTTGCTGGATAATCTTACACCTTCTACTCTCTAAACATGAGTATGCCCTTGGGCTCTTCCTTCTCTTCTCTTTCTGCTATACAAAGGGCAAAGAAATAGAGAAATTTTAAACAGAATGTGATAAGACCTTCAAATCAGGGTAGCATTGGCATTGTTATTCAGTAAGTTCAGTGAGAAGGCAGAAATGGTTAAGGTATAAAATGTAAGGGAATTCTTTATTTATTAACAGATTAGTTTACTCCCCCAACCTTTGGGAGGCATAATCCTCCCCTACCCTTTGTATCACTTTAGTTTCTGGGGAAGGGAAGGGGATTAGGTTCAAAGCTTTCCTGGGTTTCTACAGAGGAGTGTCCCAGTTTCAAGTTCAGATGTGTCCTCAGACTCAAGTCCCAGCAGCCTGTCTTCTCTGGTCCTTTCTGAGTGGCTGACTGGCTACAACATTCCGCCTACACATCCTGGCAGCAGAGACACCAGGGCTTGAATTTCTGTCAGAAGTGTGATAGAAATTTCTGCACCTAAAACTGAGAAGGACAAAGAAGATGGAAAAAGGCAACTAAAAAGCCCATTGCTTGGAGCCACTGTTAAAGATGGAGCAGAAGAAGGGAATCCTTTGCCTTTCTCCAGCTCAGTTTATGGCATCCACACTGTGGTTTAACTGACTGTGAACTTCACCCTTTGGACAGTAGAAAAGTTTGTGTGGGAAAGTGTGCCCAATCAAAAAAAAAAAAAAAGGAAAAGCATTTGAGGCAGAAAAGTAAAACAACTCTCAGGCTGTCCCAACCTAGATGTCAGAGAATGAAGTAAGATAGGAAAGTGCCCAGGTAAACTCTGTTAGAGATGTCTCCATGTTAGGCAGGCATGCCTCAATTAAAAAAAATATCCAAAATACATATCCTAACAAATCTATATGCCATACCTAATTTCTCTCTTGAACTCCATTTCTGCACCAACAATCTCCAGTTGACTACATCTCCCTGTATATTTTATATGGGTCTCACGATCATCCTTCCAGTTACTCAGGTTTCTAGAATTATACTGAACTATTTACTTTGTCCCTCATTCTCAATCAGTTCCTAGGTCCTGTCAACTCTGCTTCTACAGTCTGTCTTGCATCTGTTCTTTGCTGTCTTCTCCCACTGATATCCTACTTCAACTCTTCTTCTCCCTTTATCCACTTTCAGTATCTTACCTATGAAATCCATACTTTACATATATGACATGTACTCTGCGGCTGCAATATGAGAAATACATAGAGTTATAAATGTTGACATTGGCTTATCACTATTTGTTATGGAGGTTTATTCTGGAGTTCTTAATATGATGTCCCGTATGTTGTTTTTCAAAAATATTTTGATAAATGCATTTCAATATAATTGGTTTCTTTTGAGATTCCATGTGAGTTATTTAGGCATTTAAAAGCAGTATTCTGAAAAGGAGTCCAGATTTCACAAGACTGCCTGAGGAGTCCATGACACAAAAGAAGTTAAGAACCCCTAGCTTAACTGACATACTACAGTTACTACAACAACACTGCCAGAAGAATCCAGAAACTACTTCAGCTAACAAAAACAGCTTATCACAAATCCTTTCATGTCTCCCTATTGCTTTTAGGATAAAATACATGCTCCTTAATCTGATATTCAAAGCCATCCACTGTATATCTTTCTTGCCTTTTGAGATTCGTTTTATATTACTTCCCTTTGCTACTCTAAATTTAAACAGAACAGACTAGAATTTTTTCCTCAGAGAGTGAGTTGCATCAGCAATCACACACAAACTGTCCCACTCTAAGCCTGGGGCACCTTCTTTTCTCACCTCTGCTTTTCAGAATTCTTATCTTCCTTAGAGGCTCAAATCAGTTAAGACATATTCGTGAAGTTTTCTCTGATTGTCCCAGTTTACAATGCTCTCCTTCTCCTAAAGTTATCTTGTATGATGAGGTAGCAAGGGGAATGGATAGAGAGAGGGAAGGTCTCACTATCTGGATGACCTCCAGATCTCCAAGTCATGACTCCGATATGTAGTGACTTGACACTGGTCGATTCATTTATTGTGTCGGAGTATCCAGAGAGCTTGCAAAGATTGTAAGTTACAGGTGAATTTTCAGTCTGCATTGTTAGAAAGAGAAATGCCATGCCTTGATGTCAAAAGTCCAGAACAGCAAAAACAAAAATGCAACTATAATTATTCTGGGTAAATAAAATATCACATCTCAGTCTATTGTCAACACAGTATAGCATAGTGGGAAAACACTATATTTTGAGTCAGAGGATTCTGATTCAAATCCTAGTGCTGCTGCTTGCTAAACATTTGGTCTAGAATGAATGAATGAATGAATGAATGAATGAATGAATGAATGAATGAATGAATGAATGAATGAAATACTTGTTAATCATTTACTCTGTACTAAGGACTGGGGATATAAATAGACAAGACAGTCTCTAATCTCGAAGAACACACATCCTAAAGGGAAGTCAGCACATATGAGAGATCTCAGATTTAAGTTAGACTGCACTATCTAATGATTCTTAGGTATAGCAGAGAATCTTGTTCTTTAAAGCCATTCCCATGGGCAGAATCATGTCATTTCCTGATGCTTTTGATCCTAGGCTAGAAGCACTGCTATTCCCAAGGCTTTTGAACTCAGAGCCTTGGGCTGTCTTCATCAGAATCCGAGGGGATGTTAGTCAAAGTGGTAGTGGTGGTGGTGATTTGATTTGTATGACAAACTTGCCTCCTCTCTCTTCCTCGGTTTTCCTTGTTGTTTCACTTCATACCTCAATTTCCTCAAAGGTAAAATAAAAATCTTGGTCTAGCTAGCCTTTAAGATCCCTTCCAGCTATAAGGCTATGCTCCCATGATTAAGTGTATACATGGTCTATCCCTAAAGCAAAAGAGAAATTCCTTAACGTTAAAGGTAGGTTTAGTTTCATTGATGTATGCCAGCACCCAGCACAGTACTTTGTACATAGCAGATGCTTACTACATGGGTTGAATTGTTGAGAAAGAAAAGGAAAAAAAAGTTCATTCCAGATCCCAAAGTCATGAAACTCCAATTTAATCATATTCAGAAAGACTGCATGAATTTTCCTTTCCTTAATCATCTTCATTGCCCTCTAAACTCTTGCTGCATGTTCTAAGTAGACCCAGAAAAATCATCCAATATAAATAGATTCCCTAAAAGGGTTATGATATATTTTTTTAAATTTTATTTTATATGCATTCCTACTTTCAAAATTGGACTTCCCTTCATGAACTCAACCATATGTCCTGTTTGTTGTGCTGAAACACTTTTTCATTAGACAGAAAAGGACCTTTCTAAACTTGACACCACATATGGGATCACTTTTTTATAGATTTATAATGTCTGAGTGACTAGCACTGGGTCTCTGAATAAGAGTGGGGTATATGAGGAATAAACGCAGGCCTGTATACTAATGAAATTCACCTGTCATTTGTTGTGGTTGCTATTAAGATGGGTAAGAAAAAAGAATACCTATTTTAGAAATAGTTTCTTAGGAATGGGTCACTATATTCCAGTGACTGGCCTTTAGCATGGTTCAGAAAACCTTGGTTCAGTTTACCTAGGGTTTTTAATAAGGCCCTAGGGAATTGATTCACACACAATAAACTCACAAGAGCCTAGCTGGTGAACTAGGATGTCAGTTTATACTCAGGGAAGTTATTGAGTATGATGACAAGTGGGTAGGAATATTCAGGAGGTGAAATTTACCAATCTGCTACAACCTAGTTTATCACTGCATCAAAGTGAGTACCTGAAAAGGTCTTAGCCTAAAAATGTCAGGGTCTCCTATTGCGTCCTGGGCCATCTCCAGTTGTTCTGACAAATATCTGGCTACTGGACAAAATGGCTCAGGAGGAGAAAATGAAACTGGTGATCCTGCACAGCCCTCCCCGCTGGGCAAATCAAAGTTAACTACAGGTCATGTCATCACTCCCCTGATGTCATGGTCCTCATTGAAAATGAAAGACAAACACAACCTGTGAGTAGATTGAGTTGCCTGAATGGGGATCAAAATTATTTGGGTAATTCAGTTCATCCTCTTGCTCTTCCTCTCCCTTAACCTCTCCTTCTCTTCTCCAAAGGAAGGTAAATTGTGATGGCCAGAAGCTGTCCTAACTTGGGGTTTTCAAGTTAGATCTTCCTTCCTTCCTTCCTTCCTTCCTTCCTTCCTTCCTTCCTTCCTTCCTTCCTTCCTTCCTTCCTTCCTTCCTTCCCTCCCTCCCTCCCTCCCTCCCTCCCTTCCTCCTTCCTTCCTTCCTTCCTTCCTTCCTTCCTTCCTTCCTTCCTTCCTTCCTTCCTTCCTTTCTTCCTTCCTTCCTTCCTTCTTCCTTCCCTATTTCCTTCCTTCCTTCCTTCCTTCCTTCCTTCCTTCCTTCCTTCCTTCCTTCCTTCCTTCCTTCCTTCCTTCCTTCCTTTCTTTTTTTCCTACTTAAAAGGGTCATCCCTTGACTCATTTCTTAAAGAGGACTCTTCACTGAATGGCCCTTACCTCATTCAAAGTGAGACCCTGAAAAGGCCCTTAGCCTCAGATTACAGCTTGGAACATCTTCAGTTGTCCTGATGAATATCTGTCCACTGGATCCAGATAGCTCTGGAGGAGAAAGTGAGACTGGTGACCTTGCACAGCCCACGCTCACTCAAATCAAAGTCAACTGAATGTCATGGTCCTCTTCTAAAACAAAGGACAAACACAAGCTTATCGCCAAGTTGCAGGAGAGAGGCAAGTACACTGACCCTTCACTTTCACTGACTAGAAAAGTCGAGAGTTGCACTTAACTATGGTCTGATCTAAACTTTGATCCATTTGACTTGAGGCCTCAAGGTAAATATCAGACTAATTTGATGATCAGCTGGGGTGTTCTTTTTTTTTTTGTTTTCAAACAGGCAGAATATGACCTTTCATTTACAACTAGATGACCCAATTAAGACAGAAGTTGTGCCCTGCCATGAACTGGGGTAAAAGTCAAGTAAGGCCTTCACTAGTATGTTTCTCAATGAAGAAGAAGAAGAAGAAGAAGAAGAAGAAGAAGAAGAAGAAGAAGAAGAAGAAGAAGAAGAAGAAGAAGAAGAAGAAGAAGAAGAAGAAGAAGAAGAAGAAGGAGAAGAGGAAGGAGAAGAAGGAGAAGAAGAAGAAGAAGAAGAAGAAGAAGAAGAAGAAGAAGAAGAAGAAGGAGAAGAGGAAGGAGAAGAAGGAGAAGAAGGAGAAGAGGAAGGAGAAGAAGGAGAAGGAGAAGAAGAAGGAGAAGAGGAAGGAGAAGAAGAAGAAGGAGAAGAAGAAGGAGAAGAAGAAGAAGAAGAAGGAGAAGAGGAAGGAGAAGAAGGAGAAGGAGAAGGAGAAGAAGGAGAAGAGGAAGGAGAAGAAGGAGAAGGAGAAGAAGGAGAAGAAGAAGAAGAAGAAGAAGGAGAAGAAGAAGAAGAAGAAGAAGAAGGAGAAGGAGGAGGAGGAGGAAGAAGAAGAAGAAGAAGAAGAAGAAGAAGAAGAAGAAGAAGAAGAAGAAGAAGAAGAAGAAGAAGAAGAAGGAGAAGAAGGAGAAGAAGGAGAAGAAGGAGAAGAAGAAGAAGGAGAAGAAGGAGAAGAGGAAGGAGAAGAAGGAGAAGGAGAAGAAGAAGAAGAAGAAGGAGAAGAAGAAGAAGAAGGAGAAGAAGGAGAAGAGGAAGGAGAAGAAGGAGAAGGAGAAGAAGAAGAAGAAGAAGGAGAAGAGGAAGGAGAAGAAGGAGAAGGAGAAGAAGAAGAAGAAGAAGGAGGAGAAGAAGAAGAGGAAGAAGAAGGAGAAGAAGAAGAAGGAGAAGGAGAAGGAGGAGAAGGAGGAGGAGAAGAAGGAGATATTAGTATCATTTTTTTTAAAAACTGATTTTATTTTGATGTGTGCTTGTGCTGAAAGACAAACCTACTGGCTTATTTTTGAAGTCACCACTATGGTAAGAAGTCCTTTCCCCTGAGGTCCATTACAGACAGACCTTATAGGATAGTGGAATTCTGAAGTGAAGTTACTTAAGAAAAAAAAAAAGTGAGAAAAAAGAATCAAGAAAATGTGTAGCTATATGCATCCCCCAAGCTGAGTCAGCTCCATGAAGCATTTCGTGAGGCCTGTTTTTCTGGCCTAAACGCTGAATAGCAGACTGCGAGGGGGAAATTCATTTGTCAGTACACAGAGCATTATGACCTTAGAGACATGTTTTCAAAACCTAAATTGCTCCCATGGATACTCTGTTAACAAGCAAGCCTCAAGCCATTTGCACTGATGGCAATGGATACTAGTGCTTGCCACTTCCACTATGGTTCTATATCACCAGCATCAAATAACATCTGCACGTTGCACTTTAAACATTTGAAACTTTAATGTGTTTCTACAGCTCTCTCCATCCCTGGTCTATTTTCTATCTCCCTTTTTCCAAGAAATACGACCAAACTACTACATACCGTGATTGTTAATATTTTAGTAATATTCATTACCATGAAGATGTCCCTGAATTTAATGGTTTTCTCTACTCAAATCCAACACAGCATACTGCTGACATGTATACGTATCGTGTACTATTTTTGTATTATAGTTATCTATATCTCATATCCGTTAATTGCATTGTAAACTCCGTGAGAGCAGAGACTGCCTCTAATCTAAACTTTGTATCTCCCCAGAAGCCTAACATAGTTTCCTTCACAATGAGGTACTTGAACCTGTTTGCTAACTTGCATGAACCAAATTTTATTGTAAGGATTTTCATTACATTTGCTAAAAAGAATTATCAGATTTTTATACTGAAATACTTCATTGGAATCTAAGGTTACACAGTGGCATGAAAATTAACTTGGGACTATAAAATAATCAAATTTATTGTGTCACCTGGGCTTGTCTGAGTATGCCTCTTTTTTGCTAAATGTGAAGGACGTCTTGAGGGACCTTTTGATCAGGTCCAGATTGCTTAACATGAGCTGTCTGTATCTTCTTCCAGGTGGGTGGGTGGGGTAATCTCTTGGATTGGCTGAAATTTTAAAACTGGAGAGATTGAGCTGGTCCCTCTCTTTGCAACACTCTTTCGACTGTTTTCCTTTGTATTTTTTCCAGCACTCTTGATTAGTCAGTGGGTGAAGATCCAATTTCACCTACAGCAAGGAAGTCATGAACTGAACTGGTAAGAAAGGAAGAACTTTCTTCCTCTGCTCCAACTTTTAACCCAGGACTATGAAATGACCCTGAAGGTATTTTGTTCTATATGTTTCTCTCCATTTTAAATGCCATTGGTCATCCCCTCCAGACCTGGGAATTCGAGCCATGACAACCTTGAAGCTGAGGTTGCAGGCAGCATGTTGGAGCCAGCCACCCTGGCGGGGAAGTCCTCAGGGTTCTTGGGACACAAGGTCAGGTGGAGTTTTGGACTCACAACTGTAACTATGCTCTGTAGCTTTGAGCCAAATGCCCTTCTCCTCTCCAGAAACTGAGGTAGCACAAAGGTAGGGGAATTATACCTTCTATCTTTTAGGGAAGTAAGTTTGTATGATTGTGATGATGACTGAATATTTTATTAGAGGCTAAGTGGAACCCAGATACAGTAGACAATTTACTATAATTGAGGGAACATCATTTGGGATTGGAGCCATCTGTAGAGAAACTAAACACCCACTACCTCATGGAGAATCCTGGGCAAAGACTGAAGTGTAGGCTACTGGGCCTTCAGGCAGAGAGGTCATGGTAATCTTTGTTATAACAGTGTGTGATATAAACCTTGCAATTTTATATTTTTAGAAATAATTTTAATAAGCAATTAAGTTCATTTGATTCATTCAATTATTTTGCATGATTTGGTATTGAGTTCACAAGATTTTGACATTTTAAGGACAATTCTTAATTATAATAGTACATTTTTATCAGGCTGGCTATTAAGTGAGCATTTATTGAAATATCCTGTTTATCTAATTCTCATCTTGATTATAGACTGTACTTTTTCTCTCTCTTTTTTGATTTACCATTGTCCTTTCTCCCAATTACATATAAAAATATTTTTAAATTTCTTTTTAAAATTTTTGAATTCTAAATTTTCTTCGTCCTTCCTTCCCTGGTCCCTCCTTGAAAAGGCACCCAATTTGATATAGGTAATATATATGTAGCCATGTAAAACATATTTTCATATTAGTCATGTGTAAGAAAACAGACCAAAACAAAAAAAAAGTAAAGATGCAGAAATTATTAAAAGTTATGCTTCAGTCTGGATTTATCCTGCATCAATTCTTTCTCTGTAGGTGGAGGTCCTTTTTAATTCTCTACAATTCTCTTGGATCATTGAATGTCTGAGAATAGCCAAGTCATTTACAGATGATTAGTGTACAGCACTGCTGTTACTGTGGACAGTGTTCTCCTGCTTTTGCTTATTTCACTTTGCATCAGTTCATGTAAGATATCAGGTTTTTCTGAAAGCATCCTGTTCATCATTTCTTATAGCAAATAGTATTCCATCACAGTCATATACCACAACTTCATCAGTCATTCCCCAATACACGGACATCCCTTCAATTTCCAATTCTTTGTTACCACAAAGTAAGCTACTATAAATATTTTTGAACATACAGGTGCTTTTCCTTTTTGTTTTCCTTTGAGAGACAGATCTAATTATTACTGGGTCAAAGAGTAAACAATAGTTCTGTAGCCCTTTGGGCATAGTTCCAAACTATTTTCCAGTATGAGTTCACAATTCCACCAACAGCCTACTAGTGTCTCAATTTCCCTACAGACCTTACAAAATTTGTTATTTTCCCTTTTTATCTAATTTTTCAATTGGATGGGTGTGGGGTGGTATCTGAGGGCTGTTTTAATGTTTGTTTCTGTATTCAATAGTGATTTAGAGCATTTTTATATGACTATAGATAACTGTGATTACTTCATCTCAATATTGCTTATTCCTATACATTCTTAGCAACTCCTAGCTCTTAGGAATTACAAGTATCATCTTTCTATTAACTTCATTTCATTCCTTATGATTTTATGCCTTTCTTCTGTTTACCTTTTTATGCTTTTTTTGATCTTTATATTCGAAAGTCAAATTTTCTATTCATTTTTGGTCTTCTCATCAGGAGTGCTTAATAGTCCTCTATTCCACTGAATATTTATTTTTCCCCAGAAGGTTCATACCCAGTTTTGTTGGGTAGTTGATTCTTGGCTGTAATCTTCACTCCTTTACCTGCCAGAATAGCGTATTCTAAACCCTCTAATCCTTTAAGGTAGAAGTTGTTAAATCTTGTCTTATCTTGACATTGGATCTTTGATATTTAAATTGTTTCTTCTGGGCAGCCTGCAGAATTTTCTCCTTGACCTGGGAACTCTAGAATTTGGTTACAATATTCCTAGGAGTTTTACTTTTGGGATATCTTTGAAGAGGTGATCAGTGGATTCTTTCCATTCTTATTTTACCTGCTGGTTCTAGAATATCTGGGCAATTTTCTTGATAATTTCTTGAAAGATGATGTCAAGGCTATTTTTCTGATCATTGCATTTTGATTGTCCAATAATTTCTAAGTTATCTCTTCTAGCTCTATTTTCCATGTCAGTTGTGTTTGGTTTTTTTTTTCCCTAATAAGCTATTTCACATTTTTTTTCTATTTTTCAATCTTTTAAATTTTTTTTTCTTGAATCCATAGGATCATTAGCTTCCCATTGCCAAATTCTAATTTTTAAGTAATTATTTTCTTTAGTGAGCTTTTCTGTCTTTTTTTTTTTCTACTTGACCAATTCTACTTTTTAAGGAATTCTTTTCTTTAATTGTTTTTCTACGTCCTTTTCAATGCGGCCAATTCCATTTTTTTTTCTTAATTCTTCTCTTCAGTGAATTTTTATGTATCTTTTTCCTTATGGTCATTTTGGTCTTTTTAAGGAATTCTTCTTGTCAGTGGATTTTTCTGCCCATTTTATCATTTGGTCTTTTCTGTTTTTAATGAGCTATTTTATGCAGATTTTTGTGATTTTCTTAGCCAAGTTGTTGACTCTTTTTTTCATGATTTTCTTGCATGACTCTTATTCCTCTTCTCAATTTTCCCTCTAGCTATCTTATTTAATCAGAAAAAATAGTTCTTCCAGGAATTCTTTGGGGCCAGACTAATTCACATTTTTCTATGATGCTTTGGATGTAACAGTGACTTTATTGTATTCTTCTGAGTCGTATTTCAATCTTCCCTGTAATCATAATAACTTTCTATTTCTTTAATTCTAACCTTACATTAGAGTTTGGCTTAGCTGCTATGGTGAAAGGGCACTGTCTCAAACTTCAGATATTTTGTGGAGCTGCTTTCAGAACTAGTTTTGGAGGTCTATGATAGAGGAAAAGGTGTGTTTAGTACTTCTGTTCTAGTTTATGAGCATCCACAAGCATTATTTTCCTTTCTGGAACTATGACCAGGGTCTTGGCTTCCTTGTGGCGACAAGATCTTGGTGCTAGTGTCCCTCCCCTCCTGGGTCTGCAACCTCAATTCCTTGTCCATACAATATAACAGAGTGCCAGTAATCTCCCTCTAACCAGTTTTCTAATACCATTTTTATTTGTGGGCTGAGAGCTCTAGAAGTCATCACTGCTGATTCAGTGGCCCTCAAAGACTGTTGCTGGCTTGCTGGGCATGGCTTGTACTGGACTGCATTCCAGTGTAACAGAACTTTCCTGATGACCTTCCAAGTTGCCCTGCACTGGAAAATAGCTTCACCACATATTTTTGTCGATTCTGCTATTCCAGAATTCCTTTTGAGACATGATTTTAAAGTTGTTTGGAGTGGAATTTGGGAGAACTCAAGTGCTTCTTTGAATTTCCTCTGCCATCTTGGCTCTGTCCCACTTTAGATTTTTCAATGTTATTTAAATCCAGTAAGTTTCTAGGTTATTTAATCACTCAAGTATCTATCTCTTGGATAACTTTCTTAATTTGTGGGTATGTAGGAGTATCCACCACCATTTGGAAGTGTCTGTAATTCCAAAATAATTTTGCTTTTCAGAATTTCAATGTATTTATCAGTCTCTCTCTGAATGAAGTTAAAATTTGAGGCTCATTCTAAATATATAAATATTTCTTTTCTTTTTTGTGGAGTTTGCAGAATGTTTCTACAATCTTATGAAGACAGGATCACTTGTATTTTTCTGACAATGGTTTTGACGTAGCCTTGAGTAAACAGTGAGTTGTATCATTTAAAATTGCATTTTTCCAATATTCATTATGCCAGTCTTTATATTGTCTTGTCCATGAAATGCAAGCATGTGTTCTTCATAGCAATGGTTAGGAGCTTTTTAAAAAAGAATCCTAGATTACATATTTTTAAAGGAAATAATTAAAGAAGCAATAACAACCTCACTAATTGCTAGGTCATTCTGAAGATCTTTGTTTTCTTCTGAAAGTTAATTAGGTTTCTCATAGCACTATTTTATCAATTCTTGGAATTTTTTAAAAATATTTTACACTACACATCTTTTTTTGAGCACCACTGCTTGTTCTGTATCATTGTGGGCTTAAGTGAATCTTGAAATGCTTGAACTATGCACATCAACATCTGCTGCCATTTCTTGAACTATCATTGAAGCATGATTTTTAAGAGCTACAAGTTTTGAATATTATCTTGGTTTAGTAGTTTTCTGTCAAGAAGGTTGCTCACCAGTGAGTAGTATTCTGTTTGCTTATCTCAATTTGTGAAGAAACCATTGAACCTTATGAACCTCAGTACTTTGAAGGAGTGCCATATAATATACTATGACTGAGGGCAATCAATGAGGAAAGTCACTCAAATCTAACCTTTGTCAAGAGGGAGACTATGATAGTACAGAGAGTGAGATAAGTACAAACAAGAAATTCAGGAAAAGTGGAATTTGATGGAGGAGGAGATTATTTTCATATAGCATACTGTGGGAGAATGAGGAAATGTTTCATGGAAGAAGTTCTATCCAATATAGACCTTGAGAGGTAAAATAAACAGCTGTCACTTAAGAGAGTAGAGAATTCATTCCAAGTTTATGGGCATTCTGAAAAAAAAAGCAATGGAAGAAGGTAAGGACAGGATGAAAATGAACAACTAAAATTATTAGAGTGGGAGATCTCTTATAAGGTTCCTCTCAGCTCCAAAATTGCTTCCCATTGCAATTTACCCAAAGTGGAAGGGAAAATTGGTTCCAAGGAGTTTGGAAAACTTACAGAATCAGAAAATATGAACAAAAAAATAACTTAGGAATCATCTAGTTTTGGTTTTCATATATAATGAGGAGACTGAGCAGAAGTTAAAATGAAACATGAGCTTCTCTCACATCCAGTCTCATATTTGCACTTCAGGTTTGTATCAAGTTTAGGCACACACATTTTAAAATCCCGAATTACTGTCTCTAAATAGAAAACAACCCCAAAAGGATAAGCTCTTCTGGAAGTTTTACTAAATGATTTTTACAGTTTTTTCACTTGTGAGTTATTCTGTCCCCCCAAGAGCTATGCACACTGTAGTTTGAGGTCTCTGGCTCAAAAAGAACCTTTGGATTTGACTGCATACTCACCCTTTTCAAAATACACCTCTTTTCCCCTTTCCCTGCCTTTCTCATACAATTTCAGATATTTGTGAATCTACACCTTTAAGCAACTGAAGCCTCAAATTGGTTCATGATGGCAGTGTATAATTAATTGATATTGAATGAAAACTTTAACAATTATTATTTTTTCATTAAAAAAGATGAATGCTTAATACTCTTCCAACTTCTTGCAGTGAGAATATAAACAGAATTAATGATGGAATCCTTGAATATTATCAAGGACTTTAACACATCATCTATTAAGATTCACAAGGAACACCAATAATTTTGATATTTTTTCACTCAATTGTAATAGCTGATGTGCATTTTTTACAGTTTTCAAGTTTGTAAAAACTACTTTTCTTATTTTGTTAACCTTGAAAGTAGCTTACTCTATTACCATTCTCATCTAGCCTAGGAAAAAATGAGACTTAGAGAGAGAGAAGGAGGGAAAGGAGGAAGGCATAAAAAAAGGAAGAAAGGAAGAAGGAGAAAAAAGCAAAGAAGGAAGGAAAGAAAGAAGCATGGAGGGAAAGGAGGAAGGAAAAAAAGAAAAAAGGAAGAAAGCAAGGGATGAAAAAAAGAAAGGAAAGAAAAAAAGGAAGGAATGAAAAGGAAGATGATAAAGAAAAGAGAGAAAGAAGGAAAAGAAGATAAAAGGAAAGTAAGGGGAAAAGGATGAAAAAGAAGGAAGGAAGGGAGGGAGGAAGGAATATTAACTAGGAAGATTATATATTTTGTTTCTATATTATATGCACTGCATGTTGATATTAATGAAATTCCAAATTTGAGCTTGAGTTGTTAGAATGTATATGAACAGTTTCAGAACTTCTCTGTCATACTAGTATGAAAATATTTTTTGCCATATTCAAATGGTAAAAATAATAACAATAATATTACCGTGGTCAATTTTCAAGAACACATGATTTGTTTCTACCACTGAATTGAAAATAATAGTTCTAAGCTACAAGAATAGAAAATTTGACTTGATGTTGGGAAAAACTTCTTACTTAGACCTGTACAGAAGTAGAATGATCATTTGGGGGAAGGTAGTAAATTTACCTTCAGTTGGGAATTTCAATCAAAGACTGCATAGCTATTTTCAAGAATGTAATCCAGGAAATACTTTTGACTAAAGTTTCTGAATTTCCTTTCAGTTCCGAATTCTGCGAGTCTTTGATGTCTGCCTATTTATCTTTTAAATTCCAAGATTCTCATGAATAACATTATTTTCCAGAGTTCCTCTAAAACAAACAAACACTGTGTCTGGATTTCTTATCCCAGCTTTGGAAAGGAAGTTAATTTGAATGCTTTCTCTTATGGCAAAAAATGATCATTCTTCAGAATTTGTTTTAATTTAATTTAATTTTTTTTTAATGGAAATGGCAGTGCTGGCCAACAATTCATTAATCCCTGTTATAGAAGGAGACTTTAGGATCATTTCATTGAAATGGTAACATGTAGGCTAATGCAACTGCAGCAAAGATGTCTGATCCGCTCCCATGTACATGCTTAGCATAACACTGAAATCAAAGGTATGAATGCTATGTTAGAAAGTATATGGATTTCCTGCAATTTGCTAATGAGAAGATGAAGGGAATTGATTTGAGAATTATCTTGGGGTTAGGGCTGAGAATATATTCAAGAGTTGGATATTATACTGAAGTATAAAATAAGAAGAAAAAATAAGAAATCAAATTATGTTTACAATACATTCTATAATAACGGTGGTCTGTCTTGATATGATGGGGTACAAGCCCAAGCCAAGACCTTTACCCCTTAGATTGGGAGGACTTTTGTTCCATTTGTCTGAAGGGTCCCAAAAAGTATGTTCTTGGTGGAGGCTCCTTGGATTCCCCTTCTATTTCTCCCAGCCAGGATAGTCCCTATCTTATCAAAATCCTGTTTTCCAGACTATTTAACATTCTCTTCATATTCCTGCCTTTGATCTTAGCTTTCTTTTGATATTCCCAACTACTTAGCATTCTCTTGAAGTCCAAGTTGCCCAGCGGTGATTGTAGACTGTGCATTGTCTGGAGTATCTGCCAGTCCCATCAGGATGCTCCCTGGAACTGATCTACCCTAGACTACTTGGCAACACCTGGATTTTGCCCTTAGTCTTTTTTTGTATTTAAGTTCATTCTCACCTCCATGAAGGCACTCAAGATTCAATCCAGCTCAAACTCTGTCTAGCTGAAATGTATCTGGCTTGCTTGTTAGTACATGCATTACAAATGCTTAGGCTCCTTAAGAGTCAAGTCAGTATGGCGAGTCTTGAAAAAAAAATTTGTTATTCCTTGTTTAAGAAAGCTTGTGTGGAATTCATTCGAGCAGCACCCAGTGTGTCACTATTTTGAGGTCTCCACCACATCAAATCTCATCAGATAGAAGAGCCTCTACTTTTCTCCTATAAATTACTATTTTCAAGAAAAGTAAGCAAAATCATGACAATATTCCCACGTGAAAACGACCAGTATTTATACTAAGATTTTGTTAAATACTACATTTAAAACTTCATTATCAGTTCATCATGTGATGCTTAGGGGAGCTTTATAGCTTCTTGGCATTATGTTAGGAGAGTTTGAGATTTCAAAAACATTAAAGATAAACTTTTGAGAAGTTACTGAGAAATCATTTATACATGTCTTAATAGAGAAATGGATAAATGATATCAAGACATGGGAATCTCTCAGGGAATAACTGACCTTTCTTCAACTCAAACAGAGCTTGTCGTTCCTATATCTTTTCTAATGACTTCCCTTATAACCTTCGACAAATCTTAGGAATTCTCAAGACTTCACATTTCTTCTTTAAGTAAATATGGAAACTAATCACTGCCTCCTACAACAGACTGTGCTCATTGCTCACTTAAAGACTTTTGCTAGAAAAATGATCATCCTTTAAGAATCAGAGTTCTTTAAGCTCCCACTGGTCTGCTTTCCATCAGCTAAAATGACAACATTAACTGTTAATCAGAAATATTTACTAAAAACAAGGCAAGGCAAGAATGATAACATCCTAGACCTAGGGCATACTCTGCCACCAATACACAAAGTCTCTTTGAGGTGAATGGAAGCCATAGCGTGTAGACCCCTAAGTATGGAAAATATCCCTTAGGCAACTTAGTGCTCTGGCCTGCGAGCTTTGACACCATTAGTTTCCTTGAGGTATTGTATGTACACTAATTCATTGATGGGTGGTACCACTCTTCTGGGTTTCTCTATTTGCCTAAGAGATATGCTGACTATTATGCATATTTCTTTTCCTGGTGTTGAAGGCCAATGTTAAGCTCTTTCAGGAAAATAGAACCCTCAGCCTAGGACTGCAGAGCTCTCGCAAATTTATCTCCTTGGCTGGGATCTGAGAAATTTCTACCTCTCAGGTAGTGCACAGAATTCTTCCCCTCAAATCAGCGAAGTTGTTCTTCTTGTATGAGCACCAAAGTTTTTCCTTATTCAATTTTTCATAGAACAAAAAGTGTTCCCTCTAATTCACGCTTGCAAGCAGCAGGTGGCAGTGCACATTCTAACATTGTATTGTAACTCCCCCTCTCCTCTAAAGTTACTCTTGAGATCTTTCTAAGAAGTCTGACAAACTTTAGCTGTGGGCTTTTCCCTCGCAGATATGGTCTTGATGAACCTTAAAATTCCAAAGTGGTTCTCTATATCTTTTGGTTAAAAAAAAAATCAGCATTTCTGCTCATCAAACCACAACTGGGTAATATATAATTGTCCCATGGTCTCCAAACAGTTTCAATTATCAGAATTTTTCCAGGAAGAAACTTTATATTCCTCTTATAAGTTGTAGGTAAATTAAATTCTGGAAAACTAGACATTTCAACCATTTGTACTCTAGTTTTTCTCTGAGGGGTTGCTTTCTTTCAGTGTGTTTCTCATTATTGTACCTACTTCTGATCCTGTCTATTAATAAATTTGTCCAAATGACAAAGGGCTCCCCTCCCAAAAGTTTTCATTTAAAGAGGGTTACTTAGATGACTCCTGGCTGGCAATCTCCTCCTTTCCGTCTTGGCTGTGCTCCTTTGGATTTTGCCACCGTGCTTCTCAACTTCTCCCCTCCTCACTTGTCTGCTTCTTTTTGTGTCTTATCTTCCCACATTAAATTGTAAGCTCCATGAGGGCAGGCACTCATTCTTTCTCATATTTTCATATTGCCAGAAAGAACTTTGCACAATGCTGAAAAATGGATGTTTAAGAAATGTTTATTAACTGAGTGACTTCACATATAAACTACTGTGATTCAAAACCCTAAAGACAATCCTAGGTAACTAAAATGCAATTAAAATTTATGTTGGTAGAGAGAATACCCATAGTAACAAAATCAGAAACTGTCCAAAGTAATACCATTTGCAATTTTTGCAATACTTTGCAATTTTCTTATAATGTAAGGATTATTGTTTAATAAGACATGATTTCATTGGAGCAATGAAGATTGACATCTCTCCCACTTATTCTCTAAGAGAGTTATTAAATATATTAACAAGGCAAAACTAGAATTTGAAAGGAATTTATTGACCTAAGTTGTCTGAAAAAAAGATAGGTCCTAATGAGATTAAGATACATTCCCTTCCTAGAACCCCATCATTACCCCAAGAATGCATCCAACCATTCCTTTATCATTCCTTCATTCACTGACCTGTGAAGACCTTGTGCATAAGGGCAATATAGAAACAGAAATGAATAACTCTTGCCTCCTTCTTTTAAGGATCTCACAACTTAATACAAAATGATAATCCTGAGAGTAAACCACAAGGCACCAAATATTCTCTTTTTTCATCTTTTCATAAATATATTTTTACTACTAAAATATAACACAGAGCTTGAGGTTCACCACACAGTAAGATATATTCCTTTGAGATTTCAAAGTTCTTGGCACATAATAAGTACTTAATAAATTAAATCCTTACCAGCTGCCTGATAAGTAGTGAAACTATATTTATGCAACTTCCGAAATGTCATACAAGAATAGTTGGTAAATTTAGGACCTTGACCACGAGGAGTGTACCATGATATTTGTAATCCTTCACCTGTAAAACTTGGCGTACATTTTTCTACCTTTCTTTAACAGTTGAGGAAATTGAGGCAAGCAGGTTAAGTGACTTTCCCAAGGCTACACAGTTAGTAACTGAGACCACTTTTGATCTCAGGGCTTTCTGACTCCAGGCCCAAAACCCTATGCACTATGGCACCACCTAGCTGCAGCTAGGTCGACAGACTGTCATTCACTATGCAAGACATGAATTGAGTGTTGTGGATCTAGAGATAGAGGACTTCTTTTTTTCCCATCTAGGTCTTTTCAATGCCATTTGTTCTGATATGACAGTCATTCCTAGATATATATCTACCCACTTCATGTCCCCAGCAAACCTCTTATGACAGAATAAGCCAGTTACACAACTATATCTGACAGCATGTGCAACATTCCACTGGCATAAGCTCCCACCTCTCCAATGAAATCTGGAAAATGTGTTTTAGATGATCTTTAAGAGAAAAGGAACATGTCACTGAACAAATTTCTTCATCAGTAAAATTAGAATGTTGGACTGGATGATCTCTAACATCCCTTCTGGCTCTATCAGTAACTGTTGGATCATTCCTAAATCTATGAAAAAAAGCAAGAATACATATGTGTGTGTACATGTATATGTGTATGTATATATGTATAAGTATATATGGATGTATATACACACATATATACATATATGTGTCTATATACATGCATATGTATATAGATACATATATACCTATATTTATATGTATGTCTAAAACTTTAAAGAGATCTAAGGGTCAATCCTTTTTCTAAAAAAAAAAGACAAAAACAGATCGTTGAGATATTATAGACCAAAATTATTTTTCTAGTTACACTTTTTTATTTTACTCTGCCACTAAGGGCTTGTCGAAGAGGGCTAAGACAGCAGGGAAATGAAGACATGATTTGCAGTGGACTTTGACTTGAATGAGGGAGGGCTGTGCAAGGTCACTAGACTCGTTTTCTCCTCTAGAGCCATCTGGGTCTAGTGGGCAAATATTGATCAGGATGATTGGAGATGGCCCGGAGTGCAATGGGAGACCCAGGTCCTTTTAAGCTAAGGTCTGTTCAGGTTCTCATTTTGACTGAGGCAACTCCCCATTCAGTGAAGAGTCCTCTTCAAGGAGTGAGTCCAGGAATGGCCCCTATAATAAAAACAAAAACGACAACCAAAGAACCCCAAGCAAATTGAGAGAGGAAGCCCCTCAAGGTTACTGACAAAGGAGAAAGTTACCATTTCCATTCACTCTGAGCCAGGAGGGTGCAAAAATATTCATTAGGTGGTGCTGGGGCAGGAGCCTGTTGTTGTCCAAAATATGAGCTCCACAGTCAATTAAGGTTTGGTCTTTGAAAAGGAAATCTAAACAGTAAACCCAAGTTATCAGGGCAGCTTCAGGCCATCAACATGTGCCTTCCTTTGGAGTGGAGAGGGAGAGGGAGAGGCTATATTCTTCAGAATCCCTTGACATGGGAGTGTATACCAAATGTCTTGAGAAGACAAGAAGCTAACAGTTTAGCATGTAGATGCCTGATGTGCTCTGCTAAGGAAAGGATGTCAAGTTTCACTGCAGAGTGAGAGTTGAGAAATGACACAGAAGGTTGGGGGGGTTGGAAGGGAGAGCAGTCACTGGGTTTACCACCTAAAAGGAATAGAAAAAAGTAAGAAATGGCAAGCCCTAGTAAATTAGAAATGTCAGAGTAATAATAGGGACAGATGGGTGGTGCTGTAGTTAGATCATGGGGCTTGGAATCCAGAAGACCTAAATTTTAATCCAGTGTGTGGATTACTGTGTGACCCTGGGGGCAAGTGCTTTAACCTGTCTCTGTCTCAATTTCCTCATTTACAAAAAGATGATAAAAACATCTCTGACCTCCCAGGGCTGTTGTGAGGATCAAATGAGCACCATATAAATGCTAGTTATAATTAGTAATTAATGTCAACACAATATATTCACTGTTAACACTATCAATAATAGCAAAATTGACAATTCAGAGAAAGGAAAAGAATGAATGAATCAAATAGGGAAAAAATAAAATAGCTCATGATAGAAGAATAAGAATTTGTTTTAGTATTAATAATAGAGACAGAGAAGTTGAGCAAGCCCTGTCAAAATGAAAATGTTAGTCTGGGATAGTGTAAAGAATTCCATCAGTCTGAGAGATGTCTTTAAACAGAGGAAAATGTATTCAAGAGAGGCTATTACTTTCGGAAAAGTATAAAAAAGTCTTGGTTCAAATGTTCGATGTAGATATCGTTCAGGAAATAGGTAGAGGAAATTGGATACTTATTGCATCACTGGAGGGTTTGCTCAGGAACAGATATATTTGAGTGCTGTGTGCTAAATGATAACTCAGAAGTTCACAGAGAGGGACTGAGGGAAATCTACTTAGGGAGTTAGAGATGTGATTTGTGCCAACTGATGAGGCAGTAATATAAGCAGGCTGGTTTGGTGCCCAAAATTCGAATATCTGTATTTGTTTTGGTTGGGGTTTTTTTTTTTTCTAATTGCATTTTAAAATTGGAGATATAGCTGGAAAAACATCCAAAATTAAGATAATCATTACATATCAAGTATTGCTGAATTAAATATAGAGGAAAGGGGAAACATTTCTCATTTTATTTGTAATGAGTTGAAGTTGTTGTGGGGGAAAAATGTATCAAGAGAAAAATAAATAAAACCTTCTCTCCTCCTAAGTGCTCTGTCATTCCCAATCATGCACTCAATGGCTACCCTACTAATGTGCATCTCTAAATATCTCATTTCTTCCGGCTGTCACTTGGGCCTTGGGGAACTTGGATGGATTTGTTTAATTTTTTATTTGTATTTTTCTATCTGGTTCAGACCTGTGATTTCACCAGGGGTGAGCAGGAAATTTTCAGTGCAGAAACTCTCTTCTGTAACTTATATTTATATAAAGATGTATAGGGTCAGTGACTTGTACATGATCATACGCAGCTAGTGCAGAAGTAGGACTTAACTCCAGATCTTCCAGATCTTCCTGACTTCCAAGTAGGCTCTCTATCTGCTTACCATGTCTACTATATAATGCCAAATAGATAGCAAAGAGCAAGATAGCACATGCAGAACTGCCTTTCATGTTGTTGTGATTGTTTTGAAGGCTACCCTTTGAAGGTGTTCCCTGGGGGGAGGAACTCAAGACATGTTTGCAAGGTTTGGTGTTGGGATTGTGGTGAAAAAGGCACATCAAGCTGTTTTCCATCAGATAATAAAAGTTCCCGAGCAGATTGATGGCACAGTGTATAGAGCGATGGACCTGGAGTCAAGAAACCTGAGTTCAAAATTTGGCCTGGGATATTTAGGAGGTGAGCAACCCTGGGCAAATTATGTAACATCTCTAAACCTCTTTTCTCATCTATGAAAGGGAATAATCATAGCACCTAGGGTTTTTGAGAGGATCAAATATGTAAAGAGCTTTGCAAACCTTAAACCAATACCAGCTATGATAAAAATAATAATTATTATTTGTTCATGGTTTGATAGTCGGTGATATTATGAGTAGGAAACTGTCAAAGGCCGCCCAATAGGAGAGTCATTTTATAGGATCTTATTGTAATGCGGTACTACAATTCTGAAAATAGTACAGGAACTTTCTGTTTCTTGTATCTCACAAAAAGTTATTGGATATTTTATTTCAACAAATATTTATTAAGCAATGTAGTCAGCCAGAAGCTGGAGATACACAGAAGACAATGGAGTCACAGGACTCAAGGAGCTTGTCATCAAATAGCGGCAATATATTTGTATGGGTGTATGTACGTGTGTGTGTGTGTGTGTGTATGCTTGTTTGTATACACACAGTATATATAGATATATATCTATATATACACAATATAGACACATAAATATATTTAAACATATGTGTGCTGAGATCTATATAACATCAGATATTCTGTATACTTACTTTTTGGCCTTAACCATTCATTAGCCTTTTTTTATAATTACCCATCTCCCCATCAAATATGGTTCTCCTTAGGATAGACAGGTTCAGATTTCTTTGTAGGACAGTGATCTCTTGAAAATCAATGTTTATGACTCCTCCTTATGACATACTTCAATAAGCAGGTGAACCCTTTTATATTTCATCAAAATTCAAAATCACTGCTTCTCACAACTTCATTGCCTGCTCGTGATTTCAGTGATCCCACCTTCTCAAAGGAGAAGAGAACTGACCACTCTTAGGACTCTCTCAAAGTCTTTGCAGTCAACACATTCTCAATCTGAATCTGTCTCACCATTTCATTTAAGCATACAAACTGACTGCAAATTAAATCGAGTAATAAGTTAAGATATTTTAGCACTAAGCCAGAAGAGAGTCACAGATCACAGACTGTTCAGTCATTTCAATTGTGTCCTACTCTTTGTGACCTCATTTGGGGTTTTGTTGGCAAAGGTAGTGGTGTGGTTTGCCATTTCCTTCTCCATAAGTCTAATGCAGCTTTGCTTAATTCATGTTGTAGATGAGACAACGGTTTAATGATCGATACAAAGATGTGAATTTGATAAATGGCCAGAAAAAAGGAAGATATTGTTGTTCAGTTATTTTAGTTGTGACCCACTTTTCATGACTCATCTGGGGTTTTCTTGGCAAAGATATTGACTTGGTTTGCCATTTCTTTCTCCAGCTCATTTTACAGATGAGAATATTGAAACAAGGTTAAGTGACTTTCCCAGGGTCACATAGCTAGTAACGTCTACCAGGTTTGAACTCAGGAACATGAGTCATCCTGTCTCCAGGCTGACACGGCACCACCTAATCCCGACTGAAAATTATACAGATAAGTTAAAGGAACAAATGGAAGAACCGAGAATCAAAAGAAAACACTTTAAAGATATACTAAGGGGCGTGGAGCCAAGAAGTCAGAGTCAAAGCACCTGAGCTCTTCCACACACTCCTTCAGATACCTTTAAAAGTAAATCTCAACAAATCTTAGAGTGGCAGAATCCATTCGGAGACAAAATGTGGCAGACTTCCAGCCCAGGACAGCCTGGAAAGTCAGTGGGAAGGATCAGTTTCATGGGGATAGGGGAGCACAGAGCATGCGGGTGGCACCAGTGCATAGCCATGGCAGGATGGGACTGGCCCTAGATAGACTGAATCAGTAGCAGCAGTGCAGATTCCCAAACCTTTCAGCACAGGATGGGAAGAGAGTGAGAGAAAAACTCAGGGTTCACTGTAGGAGCAGCAGCCACTCCTAGGGCTGTCAGCCCACACAGTCACCTACTTGAACTTCTGGGAGCAAGATGGTAAACTGTAAGTGCTCTCACTCTTCCTTTGTTGACCCTGAAAAACTCAGAGGATATTGCCTCGGGAAAAATCTTGTAACAGTGAAGCCAGAAGAAGGGGTACGGCAGTTTCTCTTAGGAGACTTGAGAGATTGAGGGGAAGGGTCACTTGCTGTGACTGAAAGAGACCAATTCAGGACCAGAAGTGTCCCAGCAAGTCCCATCTCAGAAGACCAGTGGGAGATACTGAGTGAGGAGGGTGAGGGGGGTAAACCTGGTAAGCACCAACACCAGGATGCCAGGTGCGCACTAGCATAGCCAGGGAAATTGGGCAGACACCAGCACAGATGGAGGTTCACTAGTGTCTGAGACTGCCTGTACTCTAACTCAGACATAGGAGAGGAGGAGACCTCCTGCAGTCAGACCACCCCTCCTCCACACCTCACTCCTTGAGCTTCCATGTAACCTGGGGAAACTCAGAAAGATCTCACATGGTCTTGGTCTTGGCACACATTAGGCAGCTCAACATGAGGTAAACTGCAGCATTATATAACTTCCAGCTGAAAGAACCAGAGGCCACAACACATGAAGCCAATAAAAATAGATCCAGGAGAGAAAAATCTAAGAATTATTGATCTGCCAGAAAGCCATGATGAAAAAAAGAGAGCAGACATTATCTTCCAAGGAATCAAGGAAAACTGTCCTGATATCCTAGAGTCAGAGGGCAAAAAGCCATCAAAAGTATCCACCAATCACCTTATCAAAAATATCCCTAATTGAAAATGCCAAGGAATATTGTTGTCAAATTCCAGAGCTCCATCAGATCAAGGAGAAACTACTGCAAGCAGCCGGAAAGAAACAATTCAAATATTGAGAAGCTACAGTCAGGGTCACACAGGACCTTGCAGAGTCTACATTAAAAGATTAGAGGGATTGGAACATGATATTTTGGAAGGCAAAGGAGCATGGAATGCAACCAAGGATCACTTACCCGGAAAAAGGAGGTGGACATTCAATAAAATAAAGGGATTTCCAGACGTTCTTGATGAAAAGGCCAGAGCTGAATAGAAAATTCCATCTTCAAATACAAGATTCAAGAAAGGCATAAAAAGATAAACCAGGAAAAAAAAGAAAAAAGAAACACTAATCAATACGGACAAACTGTTTACATCCTTATATAGGAGAGTGATATTTGTTAATCTTGAGAACTGTATATTTATTATGACATTTAAGAGAAATATACTCAGAGGGAATGGGTATAAATTAACTGATATGATGATAAAAAATATAATTAAAGTGTGTGAAGGGATTGTAATGGGAGAAGAGGAAAGGAGGAAGCATAAAAAGGTAAATTACATCACATGATGAGGCACAAAAACATATAGTATAGGGAAAGGAGGGAGGGAGATGAACATTGTTTGAACTTTACTCTCACTGGATTTCATTCAAGGAGTGAACAGCATACTAAATTAAGTATAGAAATCTAACTTGCTTTGCACACAGTAGGAAAGGAAAGGTGAAAGAAAGGGAGGTTGTGGTTAGAAAGGAGAGAAGAAGTAGCAAGTAAAAGGGGAAGGGGACCGATAAAAAAGAAGGAATACTCGGGGAGACTGCAGTCAAAATCAAAACTTTTTTGAAGAGGGGAAGGGAGAAATAAAAGCATAAACAGGAGCTGCAGTAGGATGGAGAGAAACACACAGATAGTAACCATAACTGCGAATGTGAATGGGATGAACTCTCCCATAAAACTGAAGCCAATATCAGAATGGATTTCACAACCATAATCTTGCAATATGATGTTAACAAGAAACACATTTGAAATGGGGAGCAGGGAGTCCCACAGGGTAAAGGTAAAAGGCTGGAGCAAAATACATTATGCTTCAGCTGATGTAAAATAGCAGGGGTAGCAATGCTAATCTCACACAAAGCAAAAGCAAAACTCATCTAATAAAAAGAGATAAGGAAGGAAACTATAACCTGTTAAATGGCACTCTAGACAATGAAGTAATATCATTACTAAGCAAATATGCACCCAAGTGGCATAGCATCCACATTTTTAGAGAAGTTAAGGGAGTTGCAGGAAGAAATAGATGGCAAAACTATACTAGTGAGGGACCTCAACCTCCCCCTCTGAATGTGATAAATCTAAACTCAAAATAAACAAGAAAGAAGTTAAGGAGGTGAATAGAATTCTGGAAAAGGTATATATGGTAGACCTCTGGAGAAAAGTGAATGGAAATAGAAAGAAATATACCTTTTTCTCAGCAGTACATGGCACAAACACAAAAATTGGCCATGTACTAGGTCATAAAAACCTCACAATCCAGTGCAGAATGGCAGGGATAATCAAAGCATCCTTTTAAGATCATTATGCAATAAAATTTATGTGTAATAAATGGCATGGATTAGATAGACCAAAATTTAATTGGAAGCTAAATAATATAATCCTAAAGCATAAGTGGATGAAATAACAAATTATTAAAACAATCAGCAATTTCATTCAAGGGAATGACAATAATGAGGCAATTTACTAAAACTTATGGAATACTGCAAAAACAGTTGTTAGGGGAATTTTTATATCTTTGAATGCCTACATGAATAAAATAGAGAAAGAAGAGATCAGTGAATTGGGCATGCAGCTGAAAAAGCTAGAAAAAAGAACAAATTGAAAATCCCCAAATAAATACCAAATTAGAAATACTGAAAATCAAAAGAGAGATTAAGAAAATTGAAATTAAGAAAACTATTCAACTAATTAATAAAACTAAGAGCTGGTTTTTTGAAAAAAAAAAACAAAACAATGAAGTTGATATCTTTGGTCAATTTGATTTAAAAAAAAAAGAAAGAAGAATATCAAATGACCAGCCTCAAAAATGAAAAAGGTGACCCCACCTCCAATGAAGAGGAAATTAAAACAATAATTAGAAATTATTTTGCCCAACTGTATGCCCACAAATTTGACAATCTTAGTGAAATGGATAAATATTTACAAAAAAATATAAATTACCTGGACTAACAGAAGAGGAAGTAAAAGACTTATAACCTCATTTCAGAAAAAGGAAATTGAACAAGCCATCGGTGTACTCCCTAGGGAAAAAAATACTCAAGGCCAAATGAATTTAAAAACAAATTCTATTAAACATTTCAAGAACAGTTAATTCAAATGTGATATGAACAATTTAGAAAAAGTGGCAAAGAAGGGGTCCAATAAAATTCTTTTTATGATACAAATATGATTCTGATACCTAAACCACGAAAAGCCAAAACAGAGAAATAAAACTATAGACAAATGTCCTTAATGAATATAGATGCTAAAATTTAAGTAAGATATTTTCAAAAAGTTTACTACAACTTATCATGAGAATAACTTTAATCAGGTAAGATTAATACCAGGAATGCAAGATTAGTTCACTATTTGGAAAACTATTACCATAATTGATCATATCAACAAAAAAATACTAATAGAAACCGTATGATTATCTCAATAGATAAAATGCTTTTGAAAAAATGTTACACCCTTCCTATCAAAATCACTGGAATAAATGGAGTGTTTCTTAAAATAATAAGTAGTATCTACCTAAAATCTTTAGCAAGCATTATATGCAATGAGAATAAGCTAAATACAATTCCAGTAGGATCAGGGGTAAAACAAGGACGTCCATTATCACCACTGTTATCAATATGCTAGTAGAAGTTTTTGCTTTAGCAATAAGAGAAGAAAATGAAATTGAAAGAATTAGAATAGGCAAAGAAGAAACTAAGTTATACCTCTTTGCAAATGATATAATGATATATTTAGAGAATCCTAGAGTAAAAAACTACTTCAAATAATAAATGTTTGGCAAAGCTGCAGGATACAAAATAAACCCACATAAATTGTCTACATTTCTATATATTACTAAGGAAGTCCAACAGTGAGAGATATAAAGAGAAATATCATTTAAAGCTTCTGTAGACACTCCACAATATTTGGGAGTCTACCTTCCAAACAAATCCAGGGACTCTGAACACAAAAACAAAACAAACACCATTCACACAGATAAAATCAGATCTGTGTAATTGGAAAAAAAATCAGTTGCTCATTGGTAGACCAATCTAATATAACAAAAATGACAATTCTACCTAAATTAATTTACTTATTCAGTTTCATGCTAATGAACATGCCAATAAATTTATAGAGCTAGGAAAAAATATCAAAATTCATCTGGAAGAGCAAAAAGTTCAGAATATCAAAGGAAATAATAAAAAAGGAATAATGCTAGGAAAGGTGGCCTACTCATACCGGATCTTAATTGTATTATAAAGCATCAATTATCAAAATCATTTGGTACTAGCTTAAGAAGTAGAGGAGTAGATTAATGGAACAGGTTAAGTACACAAGACACAGTAGTCAATGATTATAGTAGTATACTGTTTGATATATGCAAGTAAAGGAGTAAGAAATAGTATGTTTGTCAGATGTATGGAGAATGGAGGAATTTATGACCAGACAAGAGACAGAGAACATGAAATGCAAAAAAGGATAATTTTGATTACATTAAATTGAAAAATTTTTGATCACACAAACCCAATTCAACCAAGTTTAGGAGGGAAATGGAAAACTAGGAAAGAATTTTTGCAACTAATGTATGTAATAATGGTCTCATGTCTAAAATATATGTAAAACTTAAGTCAAATTTACAAGAATACAACTCATTCCCCAATTAATAAATGGTCAAAGGATATGAATAGGCAAAGTTTTCAGAGGAAGAAATTAAATATATTCATATGAAAAAATGCTCTAGATCACTACTGATTACAGAGATGCAAATAAAAATGGTTCTGAGGTACCTCATAACACCTATCAGATTGATTAACATGACAGAACAGATTGATTAACATGACAGAACATGAAAATGATAAGTGTTGGAGAAAATGTGAGACAGTTGGAGCACTAATTCATTGTTGGTGGAGCTGTGAATTGATCCAACCATTCTGGAAAACAATTTGAAACTATGTCCCAAGGGCTACAAAAATGTGCATACCTTTTGACTCAGCAACACTGCTTCTAGGGCTGTATCCCAAAGGGATCATAAAAATGAGGAAAGACCCACATGTACAAAAATATTTAGAGCAGTTATTTTTGTGGTGATCAAGAACTAGAAATCAGAAGGGGATGCCCATCAATTGGGGAATGACTGAACAAGTTGTGGTGTATGAATGTAATGGAATACTATTGTGCTTTAAGAAATAATGAACAGACAGATTTCAGAAAAATCTGGAAGCAGACTATTTTCTCTTTTGATATGTCTTGTCTTGTTTTGTTTTTTCTCATGGTTTCTCCCATTTGTTTTAATTCTTCTGTGTAACATGACTAATGTGAAAATGTGTTTAGTAAGAATGTTTGTGAAGAACCCATATAAGATTTCATGCCATCTTGGGAAAAAAAAGGGGAGAAGGGGGGGGAAATCTAAAACTTATGGAAGTGATTGTTGAAAACTGAAAACAAATAAATTAATTATTAAAGTATCACAAATCTTTCACTATTCCTGTATTTCATACTTCAGAAATTCCATTTCATAACAATGTATGTCAATCATTATAACTTTTGTGAGATGAGTATTGCCTCAATTCCTGTAAAACAAGGGGGCTGCTACTCCAATTAAGTTGCATATTTGTAGTTATGGATGAAAACAATAAAATTAAAGGAACACCAATGTTGAGAGGCTCTTGAAACTGAGTTATGAAATGATTCCTATACCACTTGCTTCACTAAGTAGCCTGTGATGCAAATGGAAAGGTCACTTTATTTGGACTCAGAAGTCAAGTGTCTGCTCTGCTACTATACCTACATGACCTGAACAAGTCACTTCTCTCTGAGCCTTACTTTTCTCATTTACAAAATGAGGGAAGTGATGCAAACAACTTTGAAACCTATGATTATTAATAACACTAGACTGGAAACTCTCTCCATTGAAGCACCATTTTACTTCTGTTGCCTTTAATATGGTGGGTGATTAAAAAAGATTTGAGGTAATTGAAGGCATATAGCTATTTTTACATCTCTGAAGGAGGAAAATATAAAAGAGGTGCAGAAACTGTTACAGAAGGCAGACTAATGGATGAAATTAATAACCAACTTCCCAACCACCTCAAAAAATTAAAGAATCACAGTCAGAAAAAATGCATACACACACATACACACACATACACACATGTAGTCAAGTAGTGAAAGGCTTCTTCATGCTTTAAGGGAAATAAGATGCATCTGGATAAAGAACCCAAAACATCAGATCCTGTATGTGTTTTGCTAGTAGGGAGATACACATAGAGCATTTCAATTTTAATATTTCATTCTGTGATTTAATATTTGTATATGTAATTCTTATGATTTATTACACTCTGTCCCCCATACTCTCAGAACTCCTAGATACTTGAGCAATTCATTTGGAGATCATTTGAAGATTAAATTGTATATGCTCCCTGATGAGTGGATCACATTTCTAAAGCTCCTCAAAGAGGAAAATGACAGTCATTGTCTCCTTTTAATTTTCATAAAGCAAAAATGGAAAGAAGATACTCTGGTGTGTGTGTGTGGGGAGAGAGGTGCCGATGATTGCTATTTGTGTATATCACCCTACCTTTCCCTCCCCCACAAAAAACATTTCTAACTCAATTCAAAGTAAGACAATATAAACTTATAATTTTTTTGTGTTCTTAAAGATACACATTTTGTATATAAAATTCCCTAAAAGCAAGATGCAACAAGTATTATAAAGACCTCTATTGAGATTTTGCTCTGATTTTCACTTTCTTGGAAAATTAACAGATTTTTATGGTTCTGTCATAAACTCCTAAGAACAATTTCTAGATCATTGTTAGATATGGAAATGAAATTGTGAAACTGATCTAGTCATTTCAATCTCTGTCCATTCTGCTCCTCACCTATGACCACATTCCATTTTTTTTCAAATTATTTAAGGTCCATCAACTCTAACTAGCCTTTCCAGATAATTTATATTCCTTGTTGTTTTTACAACACAGTCTCCTATCTACTGAGTCTACATCTTTACATAGCCTGTCCTATTTATCAAGATTACATTCATTTCCTTCTGTCCCCTGTTTGCTTCTTTCAATATATAGTAGAAATGTTTTCTCTTTCAGGAAGCCTTTCCTAATATCCTTAGCTGTCTATGTTCTTCAATTTTTATATTATCTTTCATTTATCTCTGTACATTTTTGTATCCCCTCCCTGAACTCTTGTCAAGAAGTCATAAGTTTCTTGAACTCAAGAGTTATTTTGATTTTCTTAGTATCTCTAGAACCTAGTAAAGTGCTCTGGACAGAGTAGGTGTTTATTCATGTGTGTTAAATTGAATTGACTTCTTTTTTCAGCCTTGTAGGAGCCACTCTGTCATTCAAATTTGTTGATAAGAACAGAAACACTGAGTATATGAGTGTTTTCCATCCTGAATACTTCATTTGAGAATTAAATTAAATGAGATAATGGGTAAAGCACATTACAGCCCTTAATACATTATACTGTTATCTCTTTATTAATTTTTCTGACTGTAGCTAATAGGAACTTCTGGAGGTAAGACAATAAAAGAGGTATTCTACAAAACCAAGGAGAACAGTTTTCACCCTACAGAAGGGAAAACAAACAAATAAACAAAAAAATAAACTCTTTAGCTGGGATTTGGAAACTGATTTATTAAGTAATTTGACAGTTATATTTCAATATATGGTGTGTCCCATTCATTCCCTTTGTAATGCTATGTATTTGATTTTATACATTTGAAAGCAAAACTTCACCAGACTACCAAAGGGGCCACTGTACCAAAAAGTTTAAGAACCCCTGGTATAGAAAAAAAGCATAGGACTTCTCATTCTTACTCTAGAAGATATGGAGATGTGTGTGGCACATCTACAATTCTTATTTGATGATTAAAGCTTAACTACTTTTTTTAAACTCAAGTCTTCCTGACTCTTAAGTTCCACTGTGCTACTTAGCTGTCTGATAATCAAGACTGTTAAATGAAATAGTGATTGAAGTTACCACTTTTTGAATATTGCTAAGTTTTAATATATACATAGGAAACAACTTGTTGCACAGCCTATGAGGCTGTGCTTGGTGCTACTAAACTAAATTATTATGGCAATAATGATGATGAAGATGATGATGATGATGGTGATGAAGAAGATGATGATGATGATTGCAGTCAACTAAAAAATGGACCCAGGAAAAATGTTACATTCTTTACAATTTTCTCTTAATTGCATATTTAGGAAATGTGGCTTCCTACAAATAGTCACTTGCAAAAACCTGCTTCTTCACATCTCATATTTTCATCAGAGATATTTTTAATGATGGTATGGATCATCTTCATAAAATTTTTAAAGACATGGTATTTCCCCAGTTGAGTTTTTCATAATCATCCTAGCTTTTCTCTCTCCTTGGTCTTTCTATTCTTTCCTTCTTCTCTGAGAGTGAATGGAAATCATTGTTTCCAAATGTCTGTGTGTATTTTGTCTCACCAAGCTACAGTCTTCCCAAATTAATCTTCCTACTTGCCATTTCTTCTTCATAGAGTCTATCAAATATTATCGAGACTAAATGTGGTTTCGTTGTCACTAATGATGACTAGCACTTATAGAAAATCTGGTGAATCAACCCCATTTTTGCCTATTTGCCTCCTTCCAATTTCATTGATATATGTTTTCCCCCATAATCTGGCTTAGGTGAGTCTCATACTGTACATAATATTAATTTATTTTTTTCCCTGTGCTACTCTTCAATGCCTTATGATATTATTCATAATCTTCCATTATGCTCCTCCAAGATATATTTTAAATTAGTTTCCATTTTAAATTGACTTATGTAGCCCTTGACTGTCACATCCTTCTGTTTGACAAGAAGATTGAGTCTTTACTGCATATGGCAGTTTTTGTTATTTTGGCCTCACTATAGTAACTGCTTAATTTGTGCCAACATGTTGAAAATAAAAGTCAATATATTTACTTTTATGCAATTTCTTTCTTCCCTGCCTTCAGCAGCAATTCCTTGTTTGAATGCCCCAGCATGGAGCTGTTATAACTTAATACAGTATCTACTCGTCTTCTGAGTTTTTTTAAATCATTGGTGATCTGACAATATAAATAGTAAATCTGAAAATAAATATCCTATCAATAACTATCATTTCTGTATTAATCAATAAACATTTATTAAGACCTTACTATGTACCAGGCATTGCGTTAAACCCTGGGGATACAAACAAAAGCAAAGAACAGAGAAAACAACAACCAAAAAAAGATAATTCCTGTCCTCAAGGGGCTCACATTCTAATGGAGGGAAGAACTTGAAAATAACTATGCACATACAAGACACGTATACTCTCAATAGAACGTAATCTGAGGAGGAAAGAACCATTTTCTTTATTCTTAGCTTCTGATTGAAGTAACTGAATATCACTGTGCTTACATTGACTTGATTTAAAGGTTCTTATCAAATTATATTTAGAATTTTTCTATTCCTTCATCCCCTATATGAGAGATATTGCTCTACAGTGTGCAAAAATCTACATGGGAGGTATCCCTTAACTATATCAGTGGGGCAAGATTATTGGTGATACTCTATGTTTATCTGTTTTGTCTGTCATTTCTGTATTTCTAATTGGCCAGTAGGGGAATCTCACTAAGATATAATCATCTTTTCCTCGATTAGCTAGGTCCTATTATCCAGAATTTGAAGTGTCAACAAAAGAATAAAAGTCACCATTTGAAAGGACTAGTAAGATATTGCCATGCCCTCCAGGAAGACTTTTAAAGAAGTAGTTAGTCCCAGACCAATTGACTATATCTCAAGACAGGAAAACCAGAGCTGAGGGATGGTTGCACAGAAATTCCCAACTGGCAACTATTAGAAAAAACATCTTCTCAAACAAAAGGCCACTATCTTAAAGTAAGATGTTACAGCCATTTGAGTGATTGACTTGTAATGATTTTCCATTGTCATGTGAACAATATTAATACATATTATATGAATAGTTTTTCAAGTCCTTAATAAATGTTATTGAGATTTGAGGTTACTTAGGTAAGTTCCTTATTGATGTAAGATAGCTAAATAAGTTAATGAACTGTCTGTTAATCACAAGACTGAGGACTCATGATTCAGTTTTTTATGAAGTATTTCTTAGTACCTTTGAACACATAACAAAAATCACTTCCTTTAGTTGCCAATTCAAGAATGTGAATGTGGGCCATTCTATTTAGCTGCAATATCCTTATGCCTTTTTTTTAGCTTTATTTAAAGCCATGATGTTATTACTGATATGTTTCAATTCTTCTAATAGCATAGCAACGTATTAGTAAATGAATAAAGAACTTGCATTTAAACTGTCAATAGTTCAATTATTGTAAATAGAAAAAATCCCACTATAATTCTTACCTTCCCCTGTTACCTTTTGTACCAGCCTGGTATCACCATTACTGTGAAATTGGAAAAGGAGTATATTGGAGTGATGTATATTTTAGATGTCTGTATACTTCGTGGTTCGCCATAGTGAAAGACATCATTACCTAGTGGCAACCTTTTGATAATGAGCTTCTTTGTGCATAGATGGCAACAGAGAAAGTCTTGACTGGGACATTCTATTATTCATCTCTATGACTTTGTCCAAGCAATCCGTCATGCCTGGAATGAACTTAAATCTCACCTATGCTTAAGTACTGCCTCCTACAGAAAATCTTTACCTTCAGTTAGTTCCCCTCAGCTGCCAGGCCTGCCCCACCTTACAAATTATCCTGTATTTGCTTTTTAATGTTCATATTTATATGCATCATGGTGTTCCCCTACTAGCACATACATTCCTAGAGGACAGTGACTATCCCTCTTCTGCCTTTGCATCTACCTAGACTAGTTGATTATCACATAGTAGCCACTTGATAAATGCCTGTTCATTGATGGATTGACAGTAGTCAAAGCATTTGCACTTGGAAGATTCTGATATAATGTGCAGATATTTTGTATTGCCTCTGAGACTCCAGGGGCATGTCAGTACTTTTTTTTGAAGTATTGGGTAGTACTTCCGCAAAGGATAATTCCAAGAACTGACTTAATCATGTTCTGTGTAGTAATTTAAACATAAGTGTATAAATTAATCATTGTTAGATAAAATGGCACTGGTCACAAAACTATAGAAACAGCAAATACTTCTAAGTTTACTTTTCTTTCTACTAATGCTCTGTCAATTTTCCCATTTGAATCTTCATCTTAGAACACTGTTAGAAAGTTTTTGGCTTTCTAACTTGGCTAGTTAACACGTTTGAGCTCCATGCTATTTCCGTTTTCTATTATTGAGGCTTATACATTGAATACATCTGGATATTTATACTTAACTATGACTGATAACTAGCATTCAGTTTTTTGAGTCCATTTTTTGTTTTAAAAATGTGTCCCTGTTGCTTCTTTTTTTCTTTTTGCTTTCATTTTATTTATTTATCTATCCATCTATTCATTCATTTATTTATTTATTCATCTATTTATTTAATTTTTTAACTTCTTACATTCATTTTCACAAAATCTTGGGTTCCAAATTTTCTCCCCTTTTATCCCCTCCCCCCACCCCAATACCCCAAGCAATCTAATTTTCCCTATCTCCAATCTGCCCTCTCTTCTGTCATCCCTCCCTTCTCTTGTCTTCATTTTCTCTTTTCTCCTGTAGGGCCAGATGACTTTCTATTCCTCATTAACTGTATGTCTTCTTTCCTAGTAGCAACAACAATACTAAACAGTTGTTCCTAAAACTTTGAGTTCCAAATTCTCCCCATCCCTTCCTCCCCACCCATTCCCTTTGGGAAGGCAGGCAATTCAATATAGGCCATATCTGTGTAGCTTTGCAAATGACTTCCCTGATAGTCGTGTTGTGTAAGACTAACTGAATTACCCTCCATCCTACCCTTCCCCTCATTGTTCCTCTTCTGTCTTTTGATCCTGTCCCTCCCCAGGTGTTGACTTCAAATTGCTCCCTCCTCCCTTTGCCCTCCCTTCCATCACCCCCTGCCTTGCTTATCTCCTTCTCCCCCACTTTCCTATACTGTAAGATAGGTTTTCATACCAAAATGAGTGTGCATTTTATTCCTTCCTTTAGTCAAATGTGATGAGGGTAAACTTCTTGTTTTTTGTTTTTTTTTTTCTCAGCTCTCCTCTTTTTCCCTCCACTAAAAAGTCTCCCACTTGCCTCTTAAATGACATATAATTACCCCATTCCATTTCACCCTCTTTCCTCCCACTACATTTCTCTCTCACCATTTACCTTAATTTCTTTTAAGATATGGTCCCATCCTATTCAATTCAATCTGTGCTCTCTGTCTCTGTATGTGTGTGCATGTGTGTATGTGTGTGCGTGCATGCATGTACATGCATGTGTATGGACCCACCAACTACACAGATACTGAAAAGTTTTAAGAGTTACAAATTTTGTCTTTCCATGTAGGAATGTAAACAGTTCACTTCTGGTAAGTCCCTTAAGACTTCTCTTTGCTGTTTACTTTTTCATGCTTCTTCTCATTCTTGTGTTTGAAAGTCAAATTTTCTTTTCAGCTCTGGTCTTTTCATCAAGAATGCTTGAAAGTCCTCTGTTTCATTGAAAGACCATATTTTCCCCTGAAGTATTATACTCAGTTTAGCTGGGTAGGTGATTCTTGCTTTGAGTCCTAGTTCCTTTGACTTCTGGAATATCCTATTCCATGCCCTTCGATCCCTTAATGTAGAAGCTGCTAGATCTTCAGTTATCCTGATTTTATTTCCACAATACTGGAATTGTTTCTTTCTAGCTGCTTGTAAGATTTTCTCCTTGACCTGGGAGTTCTGGAATTTGGCCACAATGTTCCTAGGAGTTTCTGTTTTTGGATCTCTTTCAGGTGGTGATCGATGGATTCTTTCAATACTTATTTTGCCCTCTGGTTGTAGAATGTCAGGGCAGTTTTCCTCGATAATTTCATGGAAGATGATATCTAGGCTCTTTTTTTGATCATGACTTTCATGTAGTCCCATAATTTTTAAATTGTCTCTCCTGGATCTATTTTCCAGGTCAGTTGTTTTTCCCATGAGATATTTCACATTCTCTTCCATTTTTTCATTCTTTTGGTTTTGTTTGGTGATTTCTTGGTTTCTCGTAAAGTCTTTAGACTCCATCTGTTCCATTCTAATTTTGAGAGAACTATTATCTTTAGTGAGCTTTTGAACCTCTTTTTCCATTTGGCTAATTCTGCTTTTGAAAGCATTCTTCTCCTCATTGGCTTTTTGAACCTCTTTTGCCAATTGTGTGAGCCTATTTTTCAAGGTGTTATTTTCTTCAGCATTTTTTGGGGTCTCCTTTACCAAGGTATTGACCCGTTTTTCATACTTTTCTTGCATCTCTCTCATTTCTCTTCCCAGTTTTTCCTCCACCTGTCTAACTTGCTTTTTAAAATCCTTTTTGAGCTCTTCCAAGGCCTGAGCCCACCCAACATCCCCCTGGGATGTCTGGGGTACTGAGGCCCCGCCCTCAATGTCTTTCCCTGATGGCAAAAATATGTCCTCGTCGTTGTCAGATCCGAATGTCAGGATCATTTGCATCTGTTCGAAAAAACTCTATAGTCTTATTTTTCTTCCCTTTTCTAGGCATTTTCCAAGCCAGTTACTTGACTTCTGAGATTGCTGTCCACCCCCACCTAGATCCGCCCAGCTAGTGCTTGGGGTCTGAGATTCAAATGGGCTTTCCGCGCCGCCCAGCTACTAATCAATGTGAGCTTTAGTTCTGGTGTTGGGGTGGGGGCAGGGCCTCCTCCCAGGCTCAGCTCCCTCAGGGGGTTTATGCAGAGACCTTCAGTAATGGAGCAGGTGGGGGCGGGGCTGCTTCCCAGGCTCAGTTCCCTCAGGGGCTTTATGCAGAGACCTTCAGTAATGGAGCGGGGTGGGGCAGGGCCGTCTCCCAGGCTCAGCTCCCTCAGGGGTTTATGCAGAGACTTTCAGTAATGAAGATCCTGCCTACTGCTGGGGGAGTCCCAGGCCACCACCTCTGCTGCCACCCCCACCTCTGCTACCACTGCTTTTTCCCGAGGGGGCCCGAGTCACGGAGACACCCTGCTTGCTCCCCTCTCGGCCAGCCAGCCATCTCTCTCACTGACCTGTAGCTTCCGTGGGTGGAGGGATTTTCCTGGCCGCCAGAGCTTCTGTCCCTGAAGGCTGCTTAGATCAGCTTCTCTGGGGCCGTGGCCAGGGCAGCGCTGGGGTGCGGTCTGCTTTCTGGGGCACGACGGACCCTGGGGACGGCTCTCCAGGGCTCTCTGGAACAGAAATCTCTTCCACTCTGTTTCTGCACACCTTGCCGTGATCCAGAACTTATGGGGATCTCTTTTTACATTAATTCTATGGGCTGTGGGTTCGGACCTTGTAAAGGTGTGTCTTTCTACTCCGCCATCTTGACTCTGCCCCCGTCCCTGTTGCTTCTGTGGAAAGTGATGAGGCTCAACTGGAGTGGCTTATGATTTAGAATATACAGGAAAAATAGGTAAAGATAATTGAGCTTTTATTAGATGCTTATTATTTCTGTTAATTTTTAGCATAATATGTTTGATTTTGCTTATCTGATGCAATCTAACCTTGGTTCATCTCATCAATGTCTTGATAGATTCATAATCTTACTGACATGATCAAAACCTCTAACAATGGCATATCGTAGCCCATCCTGAGCAACTCTTGTCCATAGCCTCCAAAAACAAAGTATGTAGGGAGCCTAATGAAAATGCTAGGGGATCTTGCATTCTATCCTTAGATTATGTGCATATACCAAGAGAGTATACAGTCTGTCCACTCTCAACTGATAGGTCCATATTTTCCCCTCCCTCCCACATTCATGCATATCTCTGGTATATGACCATTTCAACTATTTTTTTTAAAATCATGTTTTGTTTTATTTTTGGTTTCCTGGATTTTGTAGCCATTCTGATATGAGACTTCATATGTTACACTCATGTTAGGTCTTAGAAGTCAGAGGGTTGCATGAAGATTGCCTCTAAAGTTCTGCATATTTTATGATCCAACAAAACGATTTCTTCGTAGCACTGACATATACTTTGCAAAGATTAGGTGCCCTGAATTCATACATGGGTCTCATTATTAACATTCTGGAATTCTCTGAGTTCAGAAAGGGCAGTTATTTTGAATGGAAATGCCATATCAAGCAAATTGTTTTCAGTTGGGAAAATGCTGGCTTCCTTTGTCCAAAATTTGGATTTAGGATGATCGATTTAGTGTGGGAAGTGACCTTAGAGGTCATTTAATCCAACATCTTCATTTTATATTTGTAAGTTGCTCAAGGCTATAGAGCTGGGATCCAAATCTAGGTCTTCTGATCCAAACAAATCCAGGGCTTTTTTCCCCCACTAGGGCATGCTGGCTTAAAGTACATCAATCATTTTGATTCAAGTAAAATGTTTTATGCTGCCCTTGACTGGATAAAAAATATTACTGTCTTACAATGAAAATAGTAAAGAAAATAATAAAGAAGTCGACATTTATGTAGTATTTTGTGGTCTGTAAATTTTGTCCATTCATATTATATAATATGATTCTCACAGTTTTCCCATGAGATAGTAAAGACAGGTATTATTGCACCCTTTTTTCAGATAATAAAACTGAGGATTTATAAAGATTAGATGAATTTCTCAGGATCACTGCAAATAACAAATACAAGCCTTGATCATTGATATTCTGATTTCAAATTCAATATATCAGAATAAGAACATGTGGAAATTAAACATTAGCAGAGGAACTGGAACTGAACTCAGACACAAACAGAAAGTAGTGTAAGTTTTCTAAGGTAAATACTTGACTAAACTGGGACTCCACACAATTCAATAGAGGGTTGTAATGGCAAGCAAAATAGAATATTTTGCTGTTTTTGTTTTAGACAACCAAGTGCCTCTGATGGAACCTTGCCTTTGATTGAATCAATCAAGAGTCTTTGACCAGAAGCATTACATATATCGTAGAGAGTTTTAACCAATCAGACATGTGCAAGTCAGCTCTAATCAATCAGATACATATGAGCTCTAACCAATCGGATGCAAAGTAGAACTGCATGTAGAGAGAGCCAGAGCTAAAAGAAGTGAATGTGAAGAGAGCTAGTGTTGAAAAGAAGGGAGCTGAGAGGAAGACCTCTGAGATCTGAGAGGAAGCCCTGTCTGTTGGTCTTTAGGAGTGAATTGAGATGATGGTGCTGGTCATATGTGTTAGTATTGTTGTTGCCTATTGAGCTTTGTTTTCCCAGAGGCAAAAACTGTGGAGTGAAACAGTAGTCCCCATTAACTGAGACATGGAACAAGATCAGAGAGCTGCCTACATGTGAATTCAGATGAGAGTTGAGAGTGGTCAGCCCACATAGGAAGACTTATAAGACTTGGAAGTCAACCTCAAGTTAAGATGAAAGAGGACTTTACTTGAACACTTGATATGGATTAAGAATGTTTCTCTTGTTATAATATATGTACATATATACATATATATAGATGTAGATATAGATAGTTTTATATAAGGATGTTGAATAAATGTTATGCTTTACTTTATTAAACAATGTGTAGTTTCTTGCTGAATAGAAGGTCCATGATACTATGTAATTAGTCCCTTGAAGTCATTCACAGCAGCAATCCTCAGGTATGCTGCCATGATTAGCTTTACAGGGATACTTGTCAGAGTAAAAGGAAAAAGGAAGTCAGAAACTAAGCTCACCAATGTCCCTAGCTGGACAGTGAATTAGATAACAAAAGCCTGGAAAACAAGGAGAGGGTGATATAGCAGGGGAAACTACATGTCCCAAATAAGTTCTCCTACATTGGAAATCAGAAGTTGTTTGGAATAATACAATGATTTTTAATGCCCCAGAGAAGACAGCAGTCCATGAAGACAAAGCTTACCCATGCCAATGCTGGGGGAGCTCTTTCTGTTTAATTCAATTTAGTAAGTATGGAGTCTAAAACATGTGCAAAAACACTCTGATAAACAGAGACTTTAAAAAAGACAAAAATGAAAAGTCATTGACTTCAAAAAGCTTGTACTTTTAGGAGGGAAAGGAGTAACTTTTTACAGGAGTGATGGAGAAGAGAGTAAGAACTGAGAACTGAGTTTGAGAACCTGGATGACTTAAAGGATAGTGACTTTTATGTAAATAGAAAATTTTGGAGAAAGGATAAGTTTGGGTTTTTTTGAGCATGTAAAGATGGTGCCCATGGGACATACAAGTGGAGATGTTCAATAAGTGTTTTATGATGCGAGATTCAGTGTCAAGAGAGATAAGGACTAAAAGTATTGGAAATATTTAAAAAAGAGATAGTTGAACCCATGGAATATGATGAGAACATTGTCAGAAAGTAGAGAGAAGAAAAGAGAAGAGGGCATAGGACCTATCATTGGAATGTAGCCACTCAAAGTGGGCCAGACTTGAATCATGACTAGGCAAAGGAGACCAAAAGGGAAAATCCAAACAATCACAACTCTGGGAATTGCTATCAACACTACATGCATTAATTTATTAGAATTCACTTAGGTCAGATCCCAACACTAAGCAATTTTATTCTTTTCATTTCATTGTGTCTTAAACTAGCTCAAGTGGTTAAACAATGTGTAGTTTGTTGCTGAATATTGAGCTCCATTTTGAACTCTGGATTGTCTAGTTGGGTTTAGGTGTTGCTGAACTGTTCTACAAATCTCTGCTGTATAACTGTCTCGATCATTTTTTAAATATACAATTTATTTATTTTTCAGTTATTAGCATTTACTTCCACAAGAATCTTAATTTTAAATTTTCTCCCCATCTCTCCACAACCCCACTAGAGGACAACATGCATCCCATCCACCCCTTCCTCCAATCTGTCCTCCCTTCTATTATCTACCTTTCTTCCATCCTCCTTCCCCTCTATTTTCCTATAGGCCAAAATAGATTTCTATACTCTATTGCCTATATATCTTAATTTCCAGTTACATGCTAAAACAATTTTTAATATTTCACATTGTCTTCTCTTTTTTCATTCTTTTGGTTTTGTTTTGTAATTTCTTGGTTTCTCATAAAGTCATTAGCTTCTATATGCTTCAATTTAATTTTTAAAGAACTATTTTCTTCTGTAAGCTTTTGAACTTCCATTTCTATTTGGTCAGTTCAGCTTTTTAAACCATTTTTCTCCTTATTGACTTTTTGGACCTCTTTTGCTATTTGAGTTAGTCTATTTTTAAAAGTGTTATTTTCTTCAGCATTTTTTGGGTCTCCTTTAGCAAGTTGTTGACACAGTTCTCATGATTTTCTTGCATTGATCTAATTTCTCTTCCCAATTTTTCCTCCACCTCTCTTACTTGATTTGCAAAATTCTTTTTGAATTCTTCCATGACCAGAGACTCTTGCTACTCTTGCATGTTTTTTGGTAGGTTTTGAATATAGAAGCTTTGACTTTTATATCTTCCTCTGATTGTTCTTCCTTATCTGAGAGGATGGAAAAAAAAATACTGTTCACCCAGAAAGCAACCTATAGTCCTTTTTCCCCTCTTTGGGTCATTTTCCCTGCTCATTACTTGACTTTTGAGTCTTTTGTCAAGTGGAGGGTATACTCTAGGGACCTGTAAGTTCTCAGTTCCTCCAAGGTTACTCCTGTCCTGGTCTGTGCTCTGATCTGGCAGCAACCACAGGCACTCTTCTGCCCAGGATCTGTGAGTAGGATTTCCTCTTCAGAGCCTCCACCCGCTCCACCACCCCAGTGTTCCTCCTTACCCCAGGACTGCCACTCATGACTGAGATTCAGATCCACTGCTCAATTCCCCCAGAGTCTTTAGACCAATGGCTCCAAAAGTAGATGCTGCTGCTGTAGTGGCTGCTGCCATCCTGGGACTGGGGCTGGGCCTGGACAGTGCTCCCTTCTCACCCAAGTCAAAGAGTTTTCTTACTGACCTTTGAAGCTGACTTTGGCATTTTTGTGTTGAAAAGTCTGGGAACCACAGCTGCTACCTATGATTCCATGACCTGAAGCATTCTCCTGTCTTGTCCATGCCATGCTGCATGACTCAGACTGGGCTATACTCTGCTCTGAGCCCATTGTGACCGACCTTTCCTGTCAGCCTTCCAGGCTGTCCTGGGCTAGAAATCTTTATTCTGCTGTTTTTTGGCTTCTGTAGCTATATAATTTGTATAGCGCCATTTTTACACGAATTTTGTGGGCTATGAGGGGAGAGCTTCCACAGGTTCATTCTTCTACTCTGCCATCTTGGCTCTGCCCCCCCTCTTGATCAAATTTCCACTAATTGTTGTCGGCTTGCCAATTGCCTAGCAATTCCATCTGTCTCCTAGACTTTGAAAATGAATCACAATCAGCACCACTTTCTGATATGTCTTTATCTATTTTCTTCTTTGATTTAGCTGATCTACTTACTACTTGATCTAGTTGCTTTTTTCCAGGCTCCATGGTAAGAGGTACGGGTGGAAGATTCTAATGTTTAACCATTTGAAAGTGCCAAGGATTGAAGAAATGAGAATTTTCTTTTTGAGGTCTTCAATAGATGTGGTTGTAGCATATGCAGGAGCAATTGCCAGGCTGAATTTCCACATGGGATATTTCCCAGGATGATGACTACAGAAAGTCAGTTAAGAGCATTACTATTCCAAATGCTCTTATATTCAGGGTCCTGGGCTATCTTCATTAGGATCTGAAGGCAGATAGTGGTCAAGGTCATTGTGGTAGTTTAGCTTAGCTGACATATGCTGCCTCTTGTCTCTTCTTAAGTTAGGCTGGATTTTCTATCCTGTGGAATTTAGTGGAGGTGAATGGCCTGTTTTCTATAGAAATCATCTCTCCGAATGATGACTTTACAAGCCGGGCTGTAAGTAGTGAAGGTATGTTATTAGCACCCCCAAAGTTCCTGAGTCTATCCACCAGTGTGTGGCAGTTGGTCAGTGATTGCTGTTATTGGTGATGAAGAAGGTAGACCCCTTTTACACACTGATTTTTCCCATCAAAAGTGGATATGACAGCTGCTCTGAAGGCAAGTTGAGTGGTTTAGAGGGTGCTACTATTTCCAAGATTTTGGGGTTCAGAATCCTGGCCTCTCATTGTTAGAATTTGAGGGAACATTGTGGTTCATATTGTGGTGGTAGTATTTTGATTTGTCTGACAAAATCTGTTTCCCATCTGTTAATCAATCCCTGGGGCTTGAGCTCAAGCCGATGTTCTTAACCTGAGGTCTATGAACTTGCTGTTGCTTTTAAATTGCTAATTGTATGTCAATATTATTGGTTTCCTTTGTAATCCTATTTTTTTATTTTTTATTTTATGCATTAGAATATATTATTTGAAAAAGTGTCTATAGGTATCTATAAGTCACCAGACTGATAATAAAAAAAAAAATAAGAAACCCTAAATTAAACGATCTTCAAAGTCCTTTGTGGCTCTGACACTAACAATAAACACATAATCATGAACCTAATTACAAACATTCCTGTAAAAGAGGCCTCATATTCTCAATGAAAATCAAGTTTTGATTCAGAATAATGGTACTCAAGTTATTTACATAACACTCTGTGAGTAATGGTGAAAAGACATCCTTCTTCTCTGATTACTAAAGTGTATGGATAATGAGGCAGTTTTCAGCATTAATTCAGCAAACACATTCTATTTTTATGGGCAAAGGAAGATCACAATAACTCTTCATAAAGTTGAATAACATTCTTGTGTCAAGATCCCCTTTGCATTCTAAAGGACTCTTACTGATTGTCTTTGACATTAGGCTCTTTCAGAGCAACTAAATGCATCTCAGACTAGCATGGATATCCTTCTAAATGAACACATTTTAATTAATTCCTGAGAAAAGAACATTTGTTCAATTTGTTCAAGTTGTATCAGTTTCTATTGAACAAACAATGTGCCTTCTCTAATATATAGATTATTTTATAACTCCCTCAAGGTAGAAACCACATTAGGATAGGAAAACAACAGGCTCCCATGTTTCCAGTGAAACTGGCATCTGTTTACATATTTCTGAGCAACTATCTTCTTTCTTAAGGGGAAAATATAGAGCATTTTGGGTGGCTGCATAATGTTCTAGGATCAGCTCCTTCCCCTACAGGTCCAAGCTGATCTCACATGTGGACAATCCCCAACCAAGTAAACAAGATGTGTGTTCTATGAGTTATGAGTATTATGGCACTATTACCTCTAAAATAAACAATAAACAAGACTGAGCCTTTACTTAGAGGAACAGATCATCAATAAATGTTGCTGAAGTGTCTCCTGTGGATAAGACCAAGGGCCATTCATAGCATATAAGAGCTCCCCAAACACATTCAACACGAATGAAAAAAGAAGAGGAAAAACCGTACTAGAAAACCAAACCTTCATATTTGTTCTGTTCTACACTAGGAGGTCTTGCCTGGCCCTCTCTGTCTCTTTTTCTCTCTTGAAGGAACAGTCACTTCCACAAGCTGAAGTGTAATATGTCAGTTTAAATCTCTGGACCAGAGATTTAGGATATTCTAATTTTAATTCAGGCCTACAAGTACCCTGAGAGTGGGACTAGATACTGCTACCCTCATTAGGGCTGGGACCAGCTCCCACCTTTCTGTCTCCAGTGCCCAACTGACCGGACCATGAGATACAAGGATTGGTTTCTTGGTATGGTGATAGGCTAACTGAGGTTCTCTTTGCTCCATAAAGCTCTTTGCATTTCTTGCTGTGGACCCCAGCTGTAGGTGATGGGTGTATATCTCATTGTAAAGTAGGACACTTTGGTAATAATCAGATAAAACAGTTTCTCTGATTACTCCATGTTAATGTTAATATTATGCAGATAGATAAAATAGTGAACTTTTTAAATTAGGCATGTGCATAAAACAAAATTTTTACCTTGGGAAGACCGAGTGATTGCTATTAGCCACTTTAGCATCTCAGCAGGTTATCCAAACTATTATTAGATTTAATTAGCATTCCAACAAGTTGTAACATTCTTTACCTGAACTCAAAAGAAGAAAAGGTTTGAAACTATTTTCTTCCTTGAAAACATCAGATAAAATCAAAGAAGTGAGCTCTAGTTTTAGGTTTATTACCAAATATCCAGGGAAAGTAAAATCACAGATTTAGAGCTGGCAGGGATCTTAGAGGTCACGTCCAATTCCCTCACTTTAAAGATGAGATTAATACACTGAAAAGTTAGGGGACTTGACCATAGTCACACAGCTAATAAATACCCAAGACAGGATTCCAACTTCAATTGTCCTGACACCAAGTCAAGTGCTCTATTTAGTACAAATCACTAGAGCAAAGGATAATGGAAATAATTACAATTGCAAGTGCTGTTTAAGGTGACATCTGATTTCTCCAGATAAGCAATTATTACAAGCTGAAAATTAAATGGGAAAGAACTATAATTACTGACTAAGTCCTTCATTGTGACAATTTTTCCCTCTTTCTCTGTACCTATAATTTTATCAATGTTGGAAATTCTCAGTTGGCAAATTCCTTCCACCATTTCAGAGTAGAGATTCTCCTGTTATTTATAAACTTGGAGAGTAGCCTGAGACACTGAGATGTTAAATGACTTGCCTGGGGAAAATTAATGAGTCATGTAAAAGGTAGGATTTAAACTCAAGTTTTTCTTACTTCAAAGTAGGTCTTCGATGTTATCTCTTTCCTTTTGTTTATAAGGAATTAAAAAAAAAATTAAAAGCATCCTATTATAGTAAGAAAAGAAATATCAAGATTATTCAAGAAAGTCCAAAACATATTGGTTTCTATTTCATCCTCTCCTTGGTCTAGCACATGTTAAGTAATTACTCAATCTGACTTTTACAAATGCTTGTATTAAATTTTCCAATAAATGTGGGGCAGATATTTTGAGGGAGAAGATTGTATAAAGTCACATATGCCAGATAAAGCATCTGTGCTGAAGAAGAATGTTAGAGAAGCAAGATAAGCTATTAGAAAAATTAATAGTGGGGATAAGAAAATGCATTTTCTATATAGTTACATGAGATTAATAGTTAATCGCTGTTTGAAATATTTGTTTACTAATAGCACTATATTTGTTCCTTTTAGGTAAGGTTTATCATCACTCTAATGGTTCCTTTTTATTTATTTAACTTATTCTTTCATTTACTTATTTAATTTAGCCTTTGTGATAAATCTCCTATGGTATGAGAAGAGCACATCTTGCATGAGAATATATCCCAGTGGACAGATAAAATTCCCTTTTCTGTTACTTCTGAAGTATAAACAAATATGTCAGTGCAGTAGTGTAGTTTTGTTTATTTCCTACAAAAATAAACAAGCATTTCCATTTGAATATATTGCAAAAAGACAGCCAGAGTAATAATTGGATGAGGACAATAAAAATGGAATTACATTGGAGTCATGTAACTTAAAAATTCAGGAGAAAGAAAACCTATGGGCAACCAGAGACTCATTTTATTGGGGTGAGTTACCATTTTCCCCATGGCTGGCACTGAATTATCTGTATATATCAGACTTCCTCTCTTTGATCATTGCTCATGCAACAGGAAAGAAATTTAGGTGATAGTAGCAAGTTGTTTAGAGCACTTGGTTCAGCAACAATATTTTAAAATTTAATTTCTCTTCACACAAGGAGGTAAATATGACCTCAGAAATATCACTGGGACTTGGTGGCACATGATTCATGACTAGAGCATGGCAAGAGAAGCCTATACCATTAGCACAAACAAATAGAAGAATCATAGAATGGAAAATCTATGGCACAGTAGATACAGTGCTGGGCCTAGAGTCAATAAGACTCATTTTTCTGAGTTCAAATCTGGCCTCAGACACTCACTAGCTATGTGACCATGAGCAAGTCACTTAACTGAGTTTACTTCTGTTTCCTCATTTGAAAAATGAGCTAGAAAAGGAATTGGCAATCCACTCTAGTACCTTTGTGAAGAAAACTCCAGATGCGGTCCAGAAGAGTTGGGCATGGCTGAAAAATGACTGAACAGTAACAAAAAAGGAAGGAAAAAATATCTCTGTGACAATATATCATGTACTGTCTAACCAGATGGAGAAAATAGATGACGATTTAGTACCTAAGAAAATGATAAAGAAATACAACATTGTTGCAATAGGAAATTTCAATGACATGATCTTCTTCTGAAGGTGTTTTCTCTGCTAAATTCAGCTGATTGGATTTATCTTTGACTTGCCCGTATGGTGATCTCAATTGGAAGGTAGAAGAAAGGAGGCCAGTACCATTATTCTGAATCTCATTCCTATCAATGGGAAGAAATAGGTGTGAAAGAAAAGTGAAGAGTATTATATAGGAAATATGTTGGGCAGTGGTAGTGGTGGCTCTGGTAATTGGTTGGCATTGTTTTAATAATGGGAAAGATGCTGGACAAAGTCTAGGAGATACTCTCAAATTTAGAAAGTGACTTTTAAAATATTCTATGTACATATATGTAAATATATGTTACATATATGCACATATATATGTATAAAATCCCATGACCTCAAAATCTAAAAGGAAAATTGTCTCACAGAGAATAGTACTGTAGGATTTTAAGAATCATATGACTTTGACATTGCCATAATTAGAGATTATATTTTTTTCAAGAAAGACGTTATATAAGGAAGCAGATTGGAATGCACACTGAAGAACTCGGATTTGAAAAACAAGTATGAATCAGAGAGTAGTGGATGAAAGTTCTAAAAAAATATTGTATCGGAATGACTACTTGCTTTAGAGACAATTCCTGCCTCAGGGGTGTGTTGAACAACATGACCTCAGAGGGTTTTAGGAACATAAACAGAGACCAAAAGCAGTGCTACCAGCCCTTTAATTCAGTGATTTGGTGGTGAACTCTGCTCAGACCTTTTTATCTCAAACTAAAATGATGTCCAAATCATTTGGAATCTATGATCGTACAACCGTACTTTGCCTGAATGCTGTTAAAATTCCTTCCATAATTTACTTTTTGTGCCCTCTAGTACTATCATTGGATAGAATACTGCTTTCTACCATCCTTTATCATACCATAAAGAGGACTCTGGTACCATAATATGGGAAATTAATTTTCTAGAAGTAGAAAGTCTCTTATTTGGGTAAAAAATAATTAAAATTATTTGCTATTCTGAATTGAATCTGCATATTAACAACCTGCATTGTTATTACCAATCGGGCCTTCTGTGCTTTTCATTTCCAGCTGCCTACAGCTTTTCATGATATCAAAAATGCAAAACTAGTTTTGAAATGCTGTATGTGTCTGATTGCCTTGAGAACTATAAGGAAAGCTTTGGAATTTAAGGCATGAATCATTAAAGGTTTTATTTTTGCATCTTGTGCACTCAAAAGCTGTGGAATGTATGCAGAGACATTGCCAAGCCCATCAAATCCCATGGGGCTTGTACTTCCCAAAGCCTGCGTTCACAATTTAGAAAGTGACTCCTCGCTCCAAGCACTTTACCTGGATATGAGGTCTACATGATAGGAGATGAGGCAAAGGAAGGTCCTGTGAGGATAGCCTTAAATCACATTAAGAAAAACCGTCAATATTTGTATTCTAAAAGATAAATCAAATGCTAAGCCTGCTGCTGGTGTGTGTGTGTGTGTGTGTGTGTGTGTGTGTGTGTCTGTGTCTGTGTGTGTCTGTGTGTGTGTGTGTGTGTGTGTGTGTGTGTCTGTGTGTCTGTATGTGTGTGAGAGAGACAGAGAAAGGAGGGAGATAGAGACAGGAGAAAGCATGTGTTTGTTTGCTGGTGTGTGTATTTTAGGAGAGCGCAGGTTTACTCCACATCTGCTCGAGTATCAAATTTTATTTGCATCCTGTCTATGTTATGATAAGTTTGGCTTTGAATTCTTACTCTGAAGCAAACAACTGTTAAATTTGGAATCATAAGTGCCACCTAAAGGAGTCTACATTCCATAGGATACATTTTAGGTTAGACTATACTTTCTAATCTCACATTGAAGAAATACTAATTTTCCTGCATGTTAAAATGCATAGAAAACAGATAAAAGATAATATATGTTCAAAATCAATACTTTATTATATGTGACTTTTTCCATATTACATTTCACTATTAAGTCTCAAAACTCCAAACTATTACACAAACTACACTGGCTTACTGGAAGGTTTCTTATTTTTGTGTTTATTTAAATAACTTTATGAATGTATAGGCCATCTATATTCCTAGTCACAGGCTTATCATTCTGCATAAAGTGATGTTACTATTTCCATAGGTAAAAGAATGATTTCAGTAATCAAACAAATACCTATATTGAATTAATAATAGCTGCAATTCAAAGTTAACATTTGAAAATTAAGCTAAAAGGAACAGTGCAGTGTCTTGGCATAGTTAAGGCATCAGATTCCAAGTTAGGAAGAGCTAAGTTTGAATCTTGCCCTAGACTCTTGTCTGTGTGACTTTTAATCATAGTATCTTCATCCTTTAAATGGGACTACAAAAGGATTTACCTAATAGGTCTATTATGATGATCAAAGGATATAACTCATGGAAAGTTCTAAACTTGAAAGCAGAGTATAGATACGAGCTGTGAGTATTATTTGTGGAGATGACCAAAAATGTGGCAACCTGCACCCTGATAATTCCCAAATGCCAAGTAGTATGATATAGAACTGCTTTCTCAGGCATGAATTAAAACTGTCTCCCTTGTAAATCCCAGACTTAATATACATGGAGAAAGCAGACTCAAAGAATCAGAAATCTTGGAAATGGAGGGGATCTCTGGAAATCATGCAGTTCAATCTCAGACCCTTAGAAAGGCAAGAAAGAGTTTTCCATAAGATGGTCAAAACAGTAACATAATTTCTCTGGTCAGTATCCTCGAACTTTACTTAGCATGGTTAGCAATGTTTTACTCACTAAAATGAAGGCTTACCCTAGCCTAGGGTTGTCTTGGCTATGGTGTCTAATGTTGTAGATATATTTAGTTATTGAACCCATGACTGTGCATTAAGTAATTGATTAGCAACGGTCTGCTTTAGTGGTGCAGACAACTGTGACCAAATGAACTATTTTACCATCCACTTATTCAGGTTATATTCATTATTTATAACTAATACCTACATGTTCTTTTAAGTTAACCAATTTGATTGAATTTGGTTCAACAAATATTTATTAAAGACCTACTATGTGCTTGGTTCTGAAAGATAAAAATGATAAAAATGAAACAGTCCTTATGTTCAAGTAGTAGACTTTCTATTAATATAGAGATATAATTGCTAAGGATTTTTTTCATGTGTTTTTTCCTTTAAGAATAGATGATCTCTAAAGTCCTTTTTAGCTCCATTAAGGAGAATATTTGATTAATTCTAATAAACCATTCTCATCAAGTACATTATGGAGTCTGCAGCAGCAAAATATTCATTTTCTTTGAGAGTTGTAGGTATTAAATTATGGAGATATAGATCTAAGACTGGAAGCAACCTTTGATGTAATCTCTTCTATCACCCTCATTTTAACAGATGAAGAAACAGAATGAGGTGCAGTGAAATTAGCTAACTTACCCATAGTCACAAGGGTAATATGGGGAGAGTCAGGATCTGAATCCAGGTCCTATGACTTCAATCCCTAGGCTCTTTTCATTGCACTACCCTGACTACAAATGGTCTAGGCTAATGAATGCAGCTGTGATGTCCAATCAAACAATGAAAGTAAAACAAAAAAAGAACTCAACCCCAGAGTGAACTCATGTTACCTGAGGATTGCCAAACTGATTCGGTATATTTATTGTGAACAGATGCGAGCCTTTTTTGTCATGTGGTATACCAAAATATTTGCTTTCATACTTAAAAAAAATTTGTAGACAAATATATATGTGTAAAGGGGACACAGGTCAAGTGGAATAATGTGTTCATATATTTTTTTAAACTATCCACATTAATTCTGAATATATTGGTCATGAGAAAACTGCAATCTGTTTTTCCATATATATCCACAATGCAGATTATTCAGATACTCTTTTTTTTCATCAAATGCTGATTTTTATTGTACTTTCAGCTACTCTATTTAAACAAACAACTGAAATGGTTCAACAGCATCTACATTATTTGAAAACCCAATAGGCATCTGTTCTGAAGTAAAATTGATGCAAGATAGCACTTGCAAGCCATTCAATAGTTAACAGGAAGATGTTTACTGAGCCACAGCAGGAGAGTACTCATGAAGATTAGGTCCTGAGGACACTGAGCCCATTAGTCTGAACAAAGCTGCCTTTGTTTACTCATCATGATCAACCAGCTAAATGCCAACAGCTCCCCCTTCCGCCGTGTTCTCATGGCAGCTTTGAACTTAAGGATAAGGAAGAGGAACCTAAGATCTTAGCTTGTAGAGTCTCCTGAGTCAACTAATTCTCAAAGAATATCTTAATAACTTTTAAGGGGAAGACACACAAACACACACATATATACATATATACATATACACACATTTATATGTGTGTATCCACACATACACATATACACATTTACATACACACATATATATACACATGCATACATATCTATATCTCGATAGATCTCTCTCTCTCTCTCTCTCTCTCTCTCTCTCTCTCTCTCTCTCTATCCATCTCTCTATTGTCTATCTAAATCTGACCTTCATGTGAGTAAGAGTTAAGATATTGTTCCTACCATAGCACCTTTTTTGCATTTCTCATATCTATAGAAAGGACTGTATTCAAATAGCAGTTACCTTGTATATTGCTTATTATCTTTTTACAGTTATGTGTGTTTTGAAAAAAAAAAAAAGCAAAAATTAACCTGGACAAGAGAAGCATCTTATCAGTTCATCATATCTAAAATGTTCAGATTAGTAAATATGACTATTTCACTGTACAGTTAAATGGATTCACTTAATAAATAGCACAGAGACAGCTTGTTTCATAACCTACCAAAATACATGTAAATATAGACCTTTTTCTTGTAGTGATCATGGACAAAAGACCTAAACAGATGACAGTGGATATATTTACTATTTGTTATACCATTCTAGTCTTTATATTTGGTTATACCTTTTATGAATTAAGACCTAAATAAATCAGATGAATGTTGTTTAAATTAGCTCTCAAAATTAAAACAAGTCTGAGAATGGATAATTATTGAGACCAGGGTTTTTTAAAAAATATTTTTTAACAATTAGAGGATTAATTTCCATTTGAAAAAAATGATGATAAACCCCAAAATGAGTATCATTGGTGGTAATGTATTGCTTAGACACATCTGTTCTTAAAGTATTAGCAGAATGACTCCTGTTAATTGAAGAAGTTCTAATCATTTACAAGAGTTGCCAAATTATCTTGGTTTCAGGAGCTTAAAATACCACCTTCTGAATGGACACCAAAGCAGTATACACACATAGCTAAATGCTCCTAGGTTTACTAGTGTTAAATACCACATAAAATACCTTTTTAAGCTTATTCTTTAATTATTTCTCATTTTTATTGTTTACTTATGAGAGTAGAATCAAATTTGTCATTTTAAGAATTAATGCTAGTATGTGCTTTGTGAGGTTTTTTTTGGAAATATTGAAGTTATCTTTTGAGAAAAGTTACAAGCTCCCCCCAAGCTCTCTATGATCTTTAAACAGAATTCCAAGCACCAACATCACTAAATATTTTATCTTTTATGTTAAATTGAAATAGAAGGCCCTTTAGTGTGCCAGCATGATTGATCAACTCACTTATGAAATCTTTTCAGTAATAACATTGGCTATGCTAAATAATTCCTTGATCCGTGGATTCAATGAATATGGTAACAAGAGTGGAAGGCAGGAACTTGGCAAAAATATGACCAGATATTAAGTCTGCTTAATAATGGTGAATATCTGTATTTTTCCTTATTTGCGTGGTTAATCTTTCACTGAAAGAACTTTCTTTTTTTAAAAAATTTATTTATTTAAGTTTTCAACATCCATTTCCACAAAATTTTGAGTTCCAAATTTTCTCCCCATCTCTACCCTTCCCCCCAAAGCACCATGCATTATAATTGCCCCTTCCCACTAATGTGTCCTCCCTTCTAACATCCTCCCTTCCCTTATCCCCATCTTCTCTCTTGTCCTGTGGGGTGAGATAACTTTCTGTACCCTGTTACCTGTATTTCTTATTTCCCAGTTGTAAACAAAAACAATTCTCAACATTTGTTCCTAAAACTTTGAGTTCCAACTTCTCTTCCTTCCTCCATCCCCACCCATCCCCACCGAGAAGACAAGGAATTCAATATAGGCTGCATATATGTAGTTTTGCAAATGACTTCCATAATAGTCATATTGTGTAGGACTAACTATATTTCCCTCTGTCCTAGCTTGCCCCCTATTTCTTTTATTCTCTCTTTTGGCCTTGTCCCTCCCCAAGAATGCATGCTTCCAGGTGCTCCTTCTTCCCATTTGCCCTCCCTTCCATCATCTTCTCCCCACCCTGCTTATCCCCTTCTCCCCTTTCCTGTAGTGTGAGATAGATTTTCATACCAAATTATGTGCACGTTATTCCTTCCTTGGGCCAAATGTGATGAGAGTAAGCTTCACTTTCTCCCTCTCATCTCCCCCCTTTTCCTCTCCATTGGAAAAGCTTTTTCTCACCTCTTCTATGAGAGATAATTTGCCTCATTCCATTCCTCAGTTGTCCTCCCAATATGTTGCTCTCTCACCCCTTAATTTTATTTTTTTAGATATACCTTACTATTCAACTCATCCTGCGTTCTCTGTCTCTGTCTCTATCTCTGTCTCTGTCTCTCTGACAACTTCCTGCCCAGCCACCGTAGCCTCTGCCACTTGCTGCAGCTGCCACTGTGCTAACCGCAGCTGGGGCTAGGGGAGGACCATGCTCTCTTCTCAGGGAGGTGAAAAACCCTTTCACTGACATTAAAGCCACCTTTGACGCCTGTGGGTTAAGGATCTGTGAACCATGACTGCTGCTGCCAGGGATTCTGTCGCTAAAGCTTGCTCAGGTCCTCCTCCTGGTGCCATGGCCAAGGCTGGGCTGGGCTCTACTCTGAGTCCAGTGCAACAGACCTTTTCCTATTGGCCTTCCAGTTCACCCTGCTCTGGAAATCATCTCCACTCTGTCATTCTGTGACTTCTGTTGCACTGGAATTTGTTGAGAGTCTTTCTTTACAGGTATTTTATGGACTGTAGGGGAAGAACTAGAGTATGTGTGTCTTTCTACTCTGCCATCTTGGCTCTGCTCCCTGAAAGAACTTTCAAAAAACAAGATGAGCTTTTTGAATTTCTTTATCTATTTCTAAGTTGCCATAGACATTGTAGGTAAGGGTTAAATCTGTCACTCTTTCAGAATCACTTGGACAGCAGCTCTTAAATTGTATTGTTATCTTGAATTTTACTAGGTGTGCTCCAGATTCTATGCAATTTTGCAGGTGTAGGGAATGAACAAACCCCGCTTCATCTATGCAGTTACTAACTTAAATATTCACTGTGATGTGGTTCCTCAGAGCAAAGAATAAATGAAACAAAAGTATGTTTGAGAATCACTGCTTTAGGATGGTCTTATTCTCCAATTAGCGAAATTCACATTGTGTGTGATCATGCCTTCAGCACTAACAGATATAAATCATTCCAAACTGGTGGCCTTCCATTTACCTGAAGCCATGACAGGCTTATTAGGCACCTATAGAATGGGGAAATGTTTCATGAGTTGTCATGATAAAAGAATTCAAATGAGAAGTTATAAACACCTTTATAATTAGTTGGGTCAGCCCAGAGAGGGCGGGAAATGGTTAATTGCTAGAAAAAACCTCTCCTGCTTGGTAGAGTCTACCTGAAGTTATATTCCGCTGGCCTAACTATTGAGAACTCAGAGTCACCTCCACAATAAAATGATAGGAATGGCTGAATAAGTTGTGGTATATGATTGTGATGGAATAGTACTGTGCTGTAAGAAGTGATGAGCTCAATGATCTTAGAAAAAATATGGAAAGACTTGTATGAAATAATAAAGAGAAAAATGAACAGAACCCAAAAGCATTGTGTACAGTAATACTGTACTTTGAGAATGACTTTGAACCAATAACTTATTTTGACTATTATGAATATAGAAATTAACTATAAAGGACATATGATGAAAGATACTATTTGCATCCAGAGAAAGAACTGTATAAAAAAAGTATGTGTAGAATAACCTAATAGGGCAAAGGGGTGGAGAGAAAAAAGGAAAAAAAAGCTATATATATGACATGTATATGACAATTTTGTCATATATTTGAACATAATAGCAAGTTGTACATAGTACATTCGAAATTCCATGTGCAATATTCTTTCATCCATTTATTTATTTATTTAACTTTTTACATTCATTTTCACAAAATTTTGGGTTCCAAATTTTCTCCCCATTTATCCCCTCCCCCCACCCCAGTACACCGAGCATTGTAATTTTCCCTATCACCAATCTGCCCTCTCTTCTATCATCCCTCCCTTCTCTTGTCCCCATCTTCTCTTATGTCCTGTAGGGCCAGAAAACTTTCTATTCCCCATTAACTGTATTTCTTATTTCCTAGTAGCAAGAACAATATTCGACAGTTGTTCCTAAAATTTGAGTTCCAACTTCTCTCCATCCCTCACTCCCCACCCATTCCCTTTGGGAAAGCAGGTAATTCAATATAGGCCATATCTGTGTAGTTTTGCAAATGACTTCCATAATAGTCATGTTGTGTATGACTAACTATATTTCCTTCCATCCTATCCTGCCCCCCATTGCTTCTATTCTCTCTTTTGATCCTGTCCCTCCTGGAGTGTTGACTTCAAATTGCTCCCTCCTCCCATTGCCCTCCCTTCCCTCATCCCCCCCACCCTGCTTATCCCCTTCTCCCCCACTTTCCTGTATTGTAAGATAGGTTTTCATACCAAAATGAGTGTGCATTTTATTCCTTCCTTTAGTTGAATATGATGAGAGTTAACTTCATGTTTTTCTCTCAGCTCTCCTCTTTTTCCCTCCACTAAAAAGTCTCCAGAATTTGTTGGGAGTTCTTTTTTGCAGGTATTTTATGGGCTGTGTGTCAGGAGCTAGTATATGTGTGTCTTTCTACTCCACCATCTTGGCTCCTCTCCACAATATTCTTTTTTATTTTACTATATTATGGAAATAGTTGTTTCATTGTACAAATTAAAAATAAAAATGAATTTTAAAAATACAATAAAGCCCTGCAGTAGAAAACTGTGAATGAATTAATTGTTTATGGGAGAGGTCACATAAAAAGTGTTATAAGAGAAATGTATGGACTGTGTTGTGGATAAACTGGAGTTAAGAAGGTTCAAGACTTCTCATTTAAAATTCAATAGGGACTTGTAAATGATACAAATCAAATTAAATTACTTTAATATTTGAAGTTTTAAAACATATAATAATAGAACTAAGAGATAAGATAAAAAACAAAGCTCCTCTTTCAAAGTCAAAATGGAAGGAAGCAGCTCAAGATCTGGAAAACATTTCTGACTCCCTTTTTACCTCCAGGATGAATTTTTCACAATTCAAACCATTAGACCTGTAAGTAGGGGGAAAGGCTGAAACCAAAGGGCAAGGCAGAGCTGTGGCCATACCAACTGCAGGAGCTCATGATACCAGCCCAAAGGCCCACTACAGACAGAGACAAATATATGACCTTCAATGTGACTCACTGTGACCATCGCAATGTGAGAGCAAGGAATACCCAATGGCCAGTTTCAGTGGTATCCAAGTAATGTTAAATGAAATAACAGAAGACTCTCTACCCATTTTGGTACTCTACTAGTGGAAGATTTGAAAGAAGGTAAAGACAAGTGTCATAATGGAAAAGCAGGCAAGGGTGGATTGTGTTCATACCACATCACTGGAGAGAGTATTCACATACTAATGAAACTACAGGCCCACCAAAAACCTAGAAGAACTATGTTAGGAAAAAAGGTACAAAGACAGAAAAAGAAAGAGTATCTGGTTTCAAAGAATTTAGGTTCCCTGAATTCATTTCTAACTCTAAATTCATTTCTAATCTTAACCTTAGACTTTATGTATAAATATAAAAAAATTATATTTACTGGTATTAGAATAGAACATATCAATCATAAAAAAGACAACACTTATTTGTATTGTAAATTTCCCATAAATCATTGTCATATATCTTGAAGAATTTTATAATATTATCTTCTTTATATAACTATTCTTGACTCTAGATTTTTTTTCAGTTATCAGACTAAAATGTAAAAAGTGAACCTTCAGAAAACACATGTGGCTCTCTCAACTTATGTTCTTATGCCTTGGCAAGAATCATTTGGAAATTAGAGGAATGACCCTTTCATACAATGCATCATCTAGTTATTGACAGCATTCAGAGGAAAGGGTAGCTTAAACTGGAAATCACCTTAACTCTGTGCAGGAAGAAGGATGAATGACAGGAACTTTATTCTTTATATTTTGAATACAACAATAATTTATAAAGCCCATATGATGTAACAGGCATTGTGCTAAGAGATTTACAATTTGTATATCATTTGATCCTCACAACAACCCTGGGAGGTAGATATTGTTTTTATCTTTATTTTACTGGTGAAGAAACTGGGACAAACTTTGCCCAAGTTCATGCAGCTAGTGAATGTTTGAGTCCAAATTTGAATTTAGATCTTCCTAACTCAGGACGAGATATTCACTAGAGTAGGCTACTCTCACTGTGAAAATTCACTCCACTAGAGGAGATAACCTTTCCATATGTGACTTACACTCTTAGAGACATTTCACAGAGTAGAGTAGGGGTTTGTATCAGTAAGCACCCCAACATACACAAGAGTGCCCCTATCACAGGTTCTTGGACGTACTTTTCCATAAGGAAAGGCAACTATTGAGAGCTTAACAATTTCCTTTAATCAAGCACATACATCATTTATTTGGTTCAGGAAATCAACAGACAGTGCTTCCAAATTGTGTGACATAAGCAATACATATATCACAAATCAACAGACAGGTCTAACTGTCTGATCATAGTTACCAGAGAGGAAAGCACCAACATCTTGGTTTTCAAAACTGGGGGACCATTTAGGGGCTTCCCAGAGTCATCTGGGCACACAAACTTTCTTCCAAAATCTAAATCCCAAAGTAAAATTTTACCCTCAGAGCCAGAGAGCATCCCAAACCTTGAGAACCATTAACAAAAGGTGTGGGTCTTACTACAAATCTTCCCTAATCAAATTCCCTTTAATGGGCTGGTCCATTAATGGGTGGGGAAGATCTTTAATCACATTAACAATACAAATACATATACTGCTTCTAGTTAAAGAAACTCTTGGTTCTGTACTTTACTACTCTTGCTTGATAAGGGCAAGAATTAATCAGAGGCACTTGACTTTACTAAAACAAAAACAACAAAAGATGCTACTTTGCTTGCCCTCACAATCCACCCTTCCAGGATCCTTGGCCTTACAATCTAAATGACCATGGATTCTGAAATAAGTAGAGGCATTATACTTCTTGATTATACTAAAACAAAACAGCAAAAGATCCCATTTTTCTTGACATTACAGGGTTGAGTGACCTGCCCAGACTCTTAGAGCTACCCCCATTCCATTTTTGAATACCTCTAATTGTTAGGAAGTTTTTCCACACACCAAAATTGAATTTACTTTTGTGCAATCTCTACCTACAGTAAAGAAGAGGCGTAAGGAGGGGTGAGGAAGAATAGAACACATCTAATAATTCCTAGTGTATACTCCAACCTTTCAAATACTTTACCATGGCTATCATAATTCCTTCCTGGATGATTGCAATGTTTTTTACTTTGATATGAAAGTTCTCATTTTTTTTTCTATGCCATTCCTAGATTTCCACCCATGGTGGAGAAGTCTCAAATTTCTCCTTACCCCCACCTCTTAGAATGCCTTATTTCTATCAAAATTTAGTTCAAGCTGTACCTTGTACATTGTCTTTCCTTATGTCTCCTCCCATCCTCAGGAACTAGTAAGTTACTGCTCTAAATTACCCTATCTTAATTTTGTATGTACTTTGTAAAGCATATACATCCATATACATATATGCATATATGCATGTGTGTGTATGTGTTGGCTTACACACTATTTAAACTCCTTGTCTTTGCATCCTTGGTGGCTAGTACAGGGCCTGGCACATAGTAGCTATTTAATTAATGTTTGTTGATAGATTACTTAGCCTTTTTTATAACTCACCATTAGGTGCTACTCTTTAATGTTTCTTGATCTTACTCCTCTTTCAGCTTTCTCTTAATGAACTTGGAAGTAGAATCTGCAACAGGACATAGTTTTTCCTTTAAAATGTTTAAATTTGTCCCCAATTTCTTATTCCCAAATTCAATTTCTGGCCCTTTACTCCAAAGCACCAACATCATCTTTTTTTCTCCCTCTGGTTTTTCAATTCTAATACTTCTTTCTACTTTTCATTCTTCCTGCTCAACCTTTTCCTACAGAAGTCAAAAATAGAATAGGTACATCAAGTTAAAAGCAGACCATGCAAACCAAAATAAATTTTGCAGTGGCTGTGCCTGTGTTTTAGGAGTCTTCATTTTTCTCTTTCACAAACTGAAGTAGGAATCTGGCCTACATTGTCTATTATATAATGTCTGCTTTAAACTTCAAAAATCTATGTTTTCATTGGTTTGGAAATCTCTATGATAATATAATAATTATTATTAAAATAACTAACACTTATAGATAGCTTTATTTTTTAAATTTTTTTCTTAATTTAATTATTTTGTTTTTCCCCAGTTACATGGGAAAACAACTTTCAGCATCCACTTTCAAGACTTTGAGTTCCAAATTCTCTCCCTTCCTCCTTCCCCAGTCCCATTCTCAATTAAAAGGCAAGCAATTTGATGTAGGGAATACATGTGCAGCCATGCAAAGTACTTCTATAATAGTCATGTTGTGAAAAAAAAGGCAGACAAAAAAACTAAAGAAAAATAAAGAAAATAAGAAATATACCTCAGTCTGCATTCAGGCATCATCAATTCTTTGTCTGGGGATTGATGGCATTTTTCATCATACATCTTTCATACTTGTCTCAAATTGTTGCATGCTGAGAATAGTTGTCATTCACAGTCTACGATATTCATGTTATTTTGTATACAGTACATTTCACTTTGCATCAATTCATACTTCTGAATTTCTCTGAGAGCATCCTGCTCATTATTTCTATTGGTACAATAGTATTCCATTGTAATCACATACCACAATTTGTTCAACTATTCTCCAACTGTATCCCTTCAATTTCTAATTCTTTGGCCCCAGAAAAGAGCTGCTGTAAATATTTCTGTGCTTATAGGTTCTTTTCCCTTTTTTAAATCTCTTTTGGGATACAGACATAGCAGTGGTATTGCTAGCTCAAAGGGAATACATATATAATTTTAAAGTCTTTGGGGCATAGTTCCAAATTGCTCTACAGAATGGTTGAATCAGTTCACAACTCTACCAATAGCACATTAATGTCTCATTTTCCTCTCATCCCCTCCATTTGTCATTTATTTTTGTTATCCTATTATCAATCTAATAGATGTGAGGTGTAGTACATCAAAATTGTTTTAATTTGCAATTCTCTAATCAATTATGAGTTAAGGTATTTTTTCATATGGCTATAAATAGCTTAGATTTCTTCATCTGAAAATTGATTATCTTTTGAGCACTTACAAATTTATAAATTATAAATATTTTCTTTTTATAATTCTCTTGACACTTGTATTTGAAAGATGAATTTTCTATTCATTTGTAGTCTTTTCTCAAGAATGCTTGAAATGTCTTTATCTCTTTTAATATTCATTTTTTTTCTCCTCATGGATTATACTCAATTTTGCTGGGTAGATGATTCTTGGTTGTAATCCTAGCTCCTTTGTCCTTTAGAATATGATATTCTGAGCCCTCTGATCATTTAATGTAGAAGCTGCTAAATCTTGTGTTATTTTGATTGTGACTCCAGAATACTTGAAATGTTAATTTCTGGCTGCTTTCTCATTGAAGAGGGAATTCTGGAATTTGGCTATAATATTCCTGGGAGTTTTAATCTTGCAATCTCTTTCAGGGGTAATCAGTGGATTCTTTCAATTTCTATTTTACCCTTAATTCTACAGTTTTCTTTGATAATTTCTAGAAAAATGATGTCTGTTTGCTGATCAAGGTTTTTAGGTAGTCCAATAATTTTAAAATTATGTCTCCTAGATCTACTTTCCAATTCAATTGTTAATCCAATGAGATATTTCATAATCTTTTATTTTTTTTTTTTATTCTTTTGGCTTGGTTTATTGTTTCTTGATTTCTCAAGAAGTCATTAGTTTCTATTTGCTCCATTCTAATTTTAAGGAATTATTTTCTTCAATGATATTTTGGATCTCTTTTTCCATTTGATCTATTATGCTTTTTAAAGTATTCTTCTCCTTATTGGTTTTTTTGGACCTCTTTTACCATTTTACCATTTTTAAGGTGTTATTTTCTTCAGGATTTTTCTGGATTTCCTTTACAAAGTTGTTGAATCATTTTTCATTATTTTTTTGCCTCACTCTCATTCTTCTTCCCAATTTTTCCTCTACTTCTCTTACCTGATTTTCAAAATCTTTTGTGAGCCCTTCCATATTCTGATACCATTCACATTTTTCTCGGGAACTTTGGCTGTTGGGGTTTTGACTTTGTTGTTTTCTTCTGAATGTGCATTTTGGTATTCCTTGTTACTATTATAACTTTCTATAGTCAGAGTGCTTTTTTTTCATTGTTTTCTCATTTCTCCAGCCTGTTACTTGTCTTTTTAAGGGCTCTTCTTCAGGGTGGAGGGTGCACTGTCCCACACTCTAGGGTGCAAGTGTTTTCAGAGATGCCTCTGGAGACCTGTAAGTTTACAGCTATTCCAAGGTTGTATGATCTGAGGAGAGGTCTTTACTGCTCTCGTGGCCTGTGCACTGGTTTGTGAGAGACTGCAAGCACTCTTTTCTGCCTTACAACTGTGAGGAGGATTCCCTCTCTACTGCTGCTACAAGCTTTGCTATACTAATGCTCTTTGGCCTGGACTGTGACCCAAAATCCAAGTCTGGGCAAAGCAACAGAGTCCTGCCTCAACACTAGCAAAGAGACTCCTTTAACATTGTTCTGACCAATTTTTCAATCCCCTTACTGTCTGTCAGGTGAGAGCTGTAGAAACAACTGCAGCCACTGCCACTGCTTATTCAATCACTCCCAAGACCTGCTCCTGGTTCGCTGGGGTTGGGGCTCTGATGATATGGCCTCTGCTAGACTGTGCTCCTCCCTTCTCCAGGTGCAATAGACCTTTCCAACTGACCTAATTAATTGTCTTTGGCATCTATGGCCTGAAAAATCTGAAAATCACCACTACTGCCAGTGATTCACTTGTCCTGAAGCCTGCTCCTGGTTTGCTGGTGCCTGGTCTGTATTGGCACAGCCAATAGTAGAATGCTGTAAATAGTAAAATGTTGTAGACTGTGCTCCTTTCACCCTGATGCAATAGACCTCTCCTTCTGACCTTCCAAGTTGTCTTGTTTTGCTCTGTCTTTGTGTGGGTTCTCCTGCTACCAAATTTATTTAGAGTCATTTATAAAGGTATTTGTAGGAGTTCAAGGGAGAGCTCATATGACTCCTTGCTTCTACTCCATCATCTTGACTAAACCACTAATATATATATAGCTTTAGTTCTAACAACACATATCATATGCCTTAATTCATTTGATCCTCATAACAACCTTTGAAATAAATATTATTGTTTTCTCCATGTTCTGAATGAGGAAACTAATGCTAAGAGGTTAAGGGACTTGCCCAGGATTGCAGCATTAGCAAGTGTCTCAGACTGTATTTGAATTCAGTTCTTCCTGATTCCAAGTATAGTACTCTATACACTACCACATGACTCCAGGTTATTACCCCTTATTCACTTTGTGCTTTGCTGAAGAGTTACTAGGGACAAAAATATAATCAATCCTAAAGCCAATTTCTTGATGATTCTATCTGAATTTAATGAAGCTTGTGGTCAGACATAAACATGAAATGCATCACTTTGCCTGAATGCAAAGGCTTCCCAACACTGTGGGAAGGGGGCCAAAAAACAGAATTCTCCTAGCATGGCCTTTAATGATGATATTCCAAATGACAACATCAGTAGAGGTTCATCCTTGAGTGGGAACTGATACTTTAGTACTGAAAAGTCATTTCCCTCATTTAATGTCTCTTCTTAAACAAAATCTGTTTCAGAATACTTCCTGAATCACTTTTTGAGTGCAGAAACTCTATTTTTCTATAGAAAATTTGAGCTTACCTTACTAGAATTATTTTACTTTACATTACTGCTTTTGTGAAGACCTATTTCCATGAATTGCTTTTATCTGTCTGTAAAGCAAATACATTCTCCCCTAATCTGCATATTACTCAATTTTAAACTTCATTAAAAATTCCCTTTAAAACTTTCACAGATGTGCTGTTGGGATCACTAGTTTAATTACTAATGGAGTCACTGTTTGACAAGAAGTTGGTACCAATTGAAAGAATCACATGATCTGCTTACTGTTTTAAAATTTTTGTCCTTTTCTTTCACTCTTAAACATATATACATTTGCCCTTTTCCTGGAAAGAAGAAAAAATATCTTCCTTGATTCCTTCAATATGTTACTTTTCCTTCTTGTCACATATGCTATTCTTAAATCGTTTTGCCTTCTGCGAAAGTTGTCTTTTTGGGATTCACAGAAATCCCTTTAATCCATTTTCTTCTCCTCATTTTACTCTATTAGGTAAAGGGAACCCATCATTTACATATAAGAAGATGAGCTATAACTAGCAATTACTTTCCCATAGATTGAGGTGGGGAAAGAAAAAGGTCAGTTTCACTGCCAATCAGATTACATTAAGGGAGAAGGCAACCTGTCTCCCAGGGTGACTGATTTCTGTTTTTGTAGAAGGGTAAGAGAAAGATCAGACCTTGGAGAGGTTTATAGCAGTGATGATACCCTATTCCTGGCAATATAATGGCAGTCACATCAATGATGTGTAGGCTGAGGATGGCAAAGTGTAAGGGCTACAATCTTTTTGAAAAGAAAAAGAAAAAAAAAAACAAAACACCTCTCTTTCCTCCCTATGTGTATAGTTTACCTTACATATTGGAGTCCATGTGGAAAACCTCCAGGATTATTGCAATGTCAAAAATCGGTAAGCATATTAAGTATCTATGTGTAAATATTCAAAGATTAAATTGAAAACTGAAAAATAATTTCTACCTTCAAGGAGCTTACAATATTTGTTTGTATCTGTATCTATGTCTATGCCTATATTATCTACATTAATAAGCTTGTTCTTCCTTTGCCAGCCTCCTCCAAACATAACTAAAGACTGAACTTGCTATATTTAGGAATTGTATATTACTTAATTTATATTTCTAATCCAAAGTACTGTGAGAAATTTTGAAATATTGAAAATATTTCTTTACTTGGATGTTCTCATTGACATTCTATAGTCATGAAAGAATGAACTTGACAGCAACTTTACCCTTATATGATAGAAGTCCTTATTCTGTAATTTGCCATTTCTCATCATGTTCTTTGTCAGAGAAGAGCACAGAGACTTTGCAGCATAGATAAACTTGCATCATATATTAAAAAAATGATTAACAGAATTATTTATCTGTCTAGCAAATAATCCTTTCATCCTATCTGATAAAAATAAAATATACATAAAAAACAATGTTCTCCACATTTCAGGAGCTTACAATTTAATTGGGGAAAACACATAAAATAAAGAGGAAGAGTGTGGGGTGAGCAGAAAAAAAGAGGTAGATGCATATGATGTAGAATTCCAAAGAAATCAAAAGCAGTGTAGCTTCATCGAAAATGTAAAGAACAAAACTATACTGATCCTTCTCCTTATATAGTAGGCTCTGGGACCCATGACTACAGTAAAAGAGTCCAATTAGAGGAACAAAGGGTACCTATGAAAGGTAAGTAACAATCAGATTCAATTTTGCAGAATAATGAGATTTTGCAAAGATAAGTTTCCTGGGGAGGGAAGTTGATGATGGAATGTTCTGGAGAAGTCTAAAAATTACATAAAAGTACATAATGTATCTTCCCAATCAAACACATTTAACCATCTACTAGTTTCAGGATGAAAAATGTTTCTGCTTGTATGAAGCGAAATTGCTACAGAAATAGAGACAAAATTATATTTACCATGAATTTTATATAAATCATGGGTAAAAAAGGTCATTATTGCTGTTGAAGTCTTCCAGCTAATGGTTGTCTCTTCACCTACTTCTGATGATCTTTCTTAAGTGTTATTATTTTCCTTTGAAAATCCCCAATGGAATTTGGGTTGCAAAGCAATATGGCACAATAGTGTAATATGGAAGCCCCCAAGAGTGTTGTCATCTCAAAAAAAAATGGAGAAGCATAGTGTCCAGAATTTCGGAGATGAGAATCTTAAAGCATACTGATTAAGTCAAACAAAACACATATGAGGTATTATACTCACTTCTGAACAATGCATTTTGGGAAGGAATAGGTTGCAGAAGATACAATGGAAAGACATTATGAATAATAGCCATTCCCAATTAGATAAATGATCAAGAGATATGAAAGTCATGTGGCAGAATTTACTCACAATCTTTGGATAATCTTGGAGTACAGCATCATCACTGATCTCCCCTCCCCCCATTCTTTTGCTATTTCCCTCTTCATGTGATAGCTTTTATCGTGATAAATTGGTATTTTTGAGACTGAATGCCAACATGGATTCATCATTGTATATTTAGTCCTCTCTAGCTGCTGTTCACAAAGTTTTCTCAAGGATCTTTTATCTTCCTTATGTAGCATTTCATGGTGTGATGTGGTTGGGCACAAATATGGTAGTGTTTCTGTTACTAAAGAATAAAACAGACATTTTAGAATAAAGCTGAAAATTTTGTTCCTTTTGTTGTCAACTGCCAATTTAATATAGGAATACTGTTGGTATAACGTGGCTTACAATCCAGACCTCCTTAAACTGTGGGTCAGGACCACATGTGAGGTCACAAAACATTTGACAAGAGTAAAAAGGTTCTGAATGTTCACAGACCAAAAATTAATTAAAAATCAAGCATGTAAAGAATCCAAGATGTTTCTGGCAATGCAAGCCTGTGTTGTATCATGCAACTTCACTGCAGCCTTCGTTCTGAACACAAAGCATGTGCACTTTGTGCTTATGAAATTTCACCATCCTTCACGTCTACCGTGCAAATGGTTTTACATTAACTGGTGCTGCCCTGAATGGCTGTCTCATTGCTTAACTAGGGGGGCAAATATTGAATGTATATGATAGCTTCTGGTATAGAAATTTATCTTGCCTTATGGGAAGATAGAGGGGAAAGAGATAAGAGAAGGGGAATGATAGAAGGGAGGGCAGATTGAGGAAAAGGGGAATCAGAATGCACGCTATTGGGTTGGGGAGAAGGAAAAGGTGGGGAGAAAATTTGGAACTCAGAATCGTGTGGAAGTAAATGTTGAAAACTAAAAATAAATTAATTTATGGAATGGCTTCTGAGTTCTGGTGTTCAAAAATTCAAAAAGAATACTTAATAAAAATGTGATTATTAGAGAATACTTTTTTCTCTGCATCATACAGCTCCTTAATCATATTTCTGGGCAAGTTAGCAGATTTAAACAAATTTAAAAAAAATTCTACATTTTTATTAATGAGTAAATATTCTCCCCATGTTTCTTTGTTTGTATTTCACAAGTGTTGTGGGAAAAAATAACGTGTAAAAGTATTGCAAAAGTCTAATAATGAATTCAATTTAGGATTTACCATTTCTCAAAAGCCTCCTTCCCCCCATCCTTGCATTGAGAGGTTCACACTTTCTTCACTCCCACTCTTCTCTATTTATTACAAATGTGTGTGTGTGTGATATACACATGTATGTTTATGTATATACAAGTGTATATATTATATATAGATATGTTAATATCTGTATATATAGAGATACATTTCTATGTCTGTATATAGACATAACATATATTTATAAATATATGTATGTACATATATATGTATATGTATAGAGACAGATGTGTATCTTTCTATATCTCTAGGAATAGAGTGCTAGCTAAATAGAGAGACAGATATATTATCATAGAATTGAGAGCTGCCTAATATTTGGTACTATCATTTCATCCAGTTGTGTCTTTAATGGACTTCAGAAATATAAATTTTTATTGATTTTTACCTCCTTGGATAAGTGATTAATCTTTGATGTATGTTTCAGGTTTGTTATGTCCTTAGCTAAATGTGAAAGGAAAGGTTGAAAGCTCTGAACTGTTTGGATTTGTCAGCATTTGGAAACATAAAATGTTGAAAAAAAAAGACTCGAAAGGTTAAGCCCCAAGATACCTAATTTGCTATCAAAATTGACAAGGCTCTGCATTTCTTCAGAGAATAAATAGGTATTTATTCACATTACAAATCAAAGGAATATAGAGAATGCAACTCTTAAACCACTACATAAAAACATGAGATGAATAATTTTTTTTTACTTTTACAGAAAAATGTGACAAGATAAAATGTATATGTGCCAGCAGGAAAATTGATTAGTATTGGGCGCATGATGAGTAGCTGATAAATGCTGTTGATTTCAAGTTCTTTGATGAATTTTGGTATTCCTTTGGCATAAGAACTCACTTTACCACTATAGACTGCTACTCCTTTACAGCACCTGTTGTCCTTTGCAATTCTTTTTTTTTTTCCTAAATAGCTCCATAGTTTTTACACCCAAAGCACCAGAAACCTTCCTCTAGTTCTTTTGACATTCCATAGTTCCCAGTGTAGCACATGGGTTCATCTGCTGTTTTCATTGATTATGCTTTTTTGGACATATACACTTAGGATGTCACATCTTGCATCCAAGTCATTACTGATAATATACATTGTGCATATTTATACATCATTATATTTTCTTTTGAGTTGCCTATATATCCTAATATCCTTCTGAGTTTATAAAGTTCCAGAAACCCCCATCACATAATATGAATGAGAGACACAGGATATAAAAAAAAAATTTTTTTGAGTCTTTCAGACATTTAACCACTTCAGAACTTTGAAAATTCCATGTGATTCACCAAATGTAACTGTGACCTTTTCTTTCTCCCAAATACTGGACACATCTTTCCTAGCTGGAAGTGTGTGTATATGTCAATGTACATGTATGTATATATGTGTACATGTGTGTATTCATATGCATGTGTATGTATAAATGCACATGAAAAAGTGTGTGTATGTGTATATCCATATGTATATGTATATATAAAAATGGATCTGGGATCTTAGGAATGTTTGACTGTTCACTCCAATGATACAGTTCACACACTATGCTCATTTGCTTATCCTATGAGACTTGCTCCCACAAATTCAGCAGAAGGGAGCCTCCCAGTGTCCTGAAGCCATGCGTCCTTTTCTCCTAATATTGTGAGGATATAATAGAGAATTTGTGCAATCCATCTCTCACTATTCTTTTTCATAGAATGATTTTCATATTCTTTTTATCATATATTTGTCTGTTGATGTCCTTTCCTTCTGTTATTCTTCAAATTAGTCAATTTCTTTATATCTACTCAGACCCACCCTATCCCTCTCTATTGTGCTCTGTGTAACACTCTTCTTTTTTTAAATTCTGTATACTTATAAAGGGCTACCCATTCATCTGCATGTCATAGTCCAGGTATTTTATATTTTTTACTGACTTTATTTTTTTCAGTGCAGATGGCTAGGGCATCTACTTCCAGTGCATATTAATATAGATTCCACTATGGAAGTTTTATAGGATTATAAGACCAAAATTTTAGAGCTTTAAAGTACATAAAAGTTAGAGTCCTGGTCTCTAATTGCATAGATAAAGCAAATGAGACCCAGAGAAATTTTGACTTGACCCAGATGATACATGAGGTGAGATTTGATACCCATACCTGATAAAAGTAGTGCCATGCCATATGGAAAGGATGATTTCACTCTTGGTAGAAAGCAACTTTTTTTCTGTGTAGAATTGTCAAAGAACATCTTCTGTGAGGCTAGCAAAGATCTTAGGTGAGCCTAATATATTACTGTTTTGTGCCTTTATAAAGGAACTGGCTTAGTTAGAAACTTTGCCCTCGACTGTTACTGTTCAGTCATGGATAACTCCTTGTGATCCCATGAACATAACATACCACTACTGTCCAGAGGATTTTCTTGGCAAAGATCCTGGAGCATTTTACTATTTTCTTCTCCAGTGGATCAAAGCAAACAGAAGTTAAATGACTTGCATAATGTCACACAGCTGATAAGAGTTTGAGGCTGGATTTGAACTCAGGTCTTCCTGATTCCATGTCCAGCATTTTGTCCACTGAGCCACCTATCTGCTTCCTAGCCCTCAACAACTCTTTGCTGTTTTGTGAGATGATACTGTTCATTATCTTCCATTATTGTCCTGTATGTTTTGCAAATGAACCTGTATTCTAAATCGGTGTTGCTTTTGGAATTCACTCCGTACTTGGTAAGAAAATCAGAAAATCACATTTTTCACTGGCTGAGACACTTTCCTTCATCTCTCTTATTGTGAGACTGCTTCACTTTAGATTTCTTTTTTTCTCTAAGAAATATTCATACTCAATTTCTTTATTATTTATCATTTATGATATTCATTGCTTCTAATTTGTTATTAATTTTAATTTTTCTTGAATTAGTTGACGATCTGTCTGCATGCAGATGATTCTGAAATGATTCTTCCATCAATGATGAATTCTTTTTTCACTAAAGACATAATTTCTTTTGAGGGAGTTGTTGATATTATTCAATGCTTACCACATCCAACATCTGATGATTTATTTTTTCTAGAAGGAAGTATTCATGATTATCTTGCTTTGCTGAAAATATACATTTCACCACTCCTTACTGTCTTTTCCCTTTCCATCTCATTTGGGGAATGATGATCAAATAAATTCTACCCTTCTTCTAGAAAGGCTAAATAATTTCTTTGTCTTTTGGCTTCATTAACCTTCTCTGATACTTCTTCCTTTCCTGGTCACCTCTCCCTGATATCAGTTTCATACTGATCCCTCCAAAATGGATGTCATCAGTCCTGACTTAGCACTAGTCCCACATATTCAACTGGCATCTCATCAAAAAAAAGACATTACATTCATGCCATGACGGGGAATCAAAAAAAAATATAGTCAAAGCTTATAAAATAAGGGTAAAGTTGCTCTGAATTAGATGCACAAAAATGCATCATTGTCCAAAATAATCTAAAAAAAATCTTTTCCCAAAACTACTTTTATAACAAGAAACAACAATATTGTCATTTTTGGCCAAGCAATATATAAAACATTTGTCTCTTTTCAAAGTTAATATGAATACATCACATAACTTTTAAGATGTTAATGTGGATTTTTTTCTCTTTTTGAATTCTTGCTAAAATCAAATGTTTAATTTACAGCTAGCATAATACCATATTTATTTTAAAAACCTCAGTGGTATCCCTAACATCCCTAGTGTTGAGTATGTTCAGCGAAGACTAGTACTTCTGGTGTGAGGACTTCTGACCTTTTTTTTAGGGCTGCTTTCAACTTTTTGGGTACACCTGATTCACCCCAACTCTCACCTGTGATTCCAAGAAGTTGTAGCATGCACAGTATCCACACTCCATTAGACTGTTTAGGAATACCGGCTAACCCAAGTTGAGGGTAATGGAGGGAATTGTAATCCTTTTGGTGACTTAAGGGGATGTCTACATTAAGCATGTGAAGACTTTCCTCAGTAGACAGTTCTACAAGAACACATTGTTCCAATGGCCATGAAGGTACCTGAAGCAGGTACTGTGTAGCATTTAGAGCTTGATTAGACACAGAAGAAGTGAAGGCAATCCATCACATTCCAAGTCATCACCAGTCATTTTGACATTCTTGCTAATGAACTCTAGTAACTCTGGAAGAGAGTGAGACCAATGACTTCATGTAAGTCTGACTCACTTAAATCCAATTTATGTAAAAATTAAAAGATATCACCCATACCTTTTTGACTACCTCAAAGTCCTGTAGTAGTAGCCAAGTGATGAAGCACCAAGCATGGATTTACTGGAAGCTGTATGAATGCACTGGAAGCTATAGTAGCAATCCAGCACACAGTTGGCCCATCCCATAGAGTTGACTTCTCACTGAACTATATCAGCAGTGGAATTCCACAACCTCATAGGCAGCATTTTTTTTCTTTTAAATTTATTTATTTTTTTAACATTCATTTTCACAAAATTGTGGGTTTCAAATTTTCTCCCCATTTGTGCCCTCCCCCATCCCAAAACACCAAGAATTCTAATTGCCCCTATCACCAATCTGACCTCTCTTCTATCGTCTCTCCCTTCCCTTGTGCCCATCTTCTCTTTTGTCCTGTAGGGCCAGATACCTTTCTATACCCCATTATCTGTATTTCTTATTTCCTAGTAGCAAGAAGAGTACTCGACAGTTGTTCCTAAAACTTTGAGTTCCAACTTTTCCCCATCCCTCTCTCCCCACCACTTCCCTTTGGGAAGGCAATTAATTCAATATAGGCCATATCTGTGTATTTTTGCAAATGACTTCCATAATAATGTTGTGTTAGACTAACTATATGTCCCTCCATCTTATCCTGCCCCTCATTGTTTCTATTCTCTCTTTTGATCCTGTCCCTCCCCAAGAGTGTTGACTTCAAATTGCTCCCTCCTCCCATTGCCCTCCCTTCCATCATCTCCCCCACCCTGCTTATCTCCTTCTCCCCCACTTTCCTGTATTGTAAGATAGGTTTTCATACCAAAATGAGTGTGCATTTTAGTCCTTCCCTTAGTTGAATATGATGAGAGTAAATTTCATGTTTTTCTCTTACCTTCCCTCTTTTTCCCTCCACTAAAAAGTCTTTTGTTTGCCTCTTTTATGAGAGATAATTTGCCCCATTCCATTTCTCCTTTTCTCCTCCCAATGTATTTGTCTCTCACCACTTAATTTCATTTTTTAAGATATGATCCCATTCTATTCAACTCACTCTGTGCTCTCTGTCTCTGTGTGTGTGCATGTGCATGTATGTGCATGTGTGTATGTGTGTGTGTGTGTGTATGTAATCCCACCAACTACCTAGATACTGAAAAGTTTCAAGAGTTACAAATACTGTCTTTCCATGTAGGAATGTAAACAGTTCAACCTTAGTAAGTCCCTTATGACTTCTCTTTGCTGTTTATCTTTTCATGCTTCTCTTCATTCTTGTGTTTGAAAGTCAAATTTTCTTTTCAGCTCTGTTCTTTTCATCAAGAATGCTTGAAAGTCCTCTATTTCATTGAAAGACCATTTTTCCCCTGAAGTATTATACTCAGCTTTGCTGAGTAAGTGATTTTTAGCTTTAGGCCTAGTTCCTTTGACTTTTGGAATATTCCATTCCACATCCTTGATCCCTTAATGTAGAAGCTGCTAGATCTTGTGTTATCCTGATTGTATTTCCATAATACTTGAATTGTTTCTTTCTAGATGCTTGCAATATTTTCTCCTTGACCTGGGAATTCTGGAATTTTGTCACAATGTTCCTAGGAGTTTCTCTTTTTGGATCTCTTTCAGGTGGTGATTGGTGGATTCCTTGAATACTTATTTTGCCCTCTGATTCTAGAATATCAGGGCAGTTTTCCTTGATAATTTCATGAAAGATGATGTCTAGGCTCTGTTTTTGATCATGGCTTTCAGGTCTTTAAATTGTCTCTCCTGGATCTATTTTCCAGGTCAGTTGTTTTTCCAATGAGATATTTCACATTCTCTTCCATTTTTTCATTCTTTTGGTTTTGTTTTGTGATTTCTTGGTTTCTCATAAAGTCATTAGCCTCCATCTGTTTCATTCTATTTTTTAAAGAACTATTTTCTCCAGTGATCTTTTGAACCTCCTTTTCCATTTGGCTAATTCTGCTTTTGAAAGCATTCTTCTCCTCATTGGCTTTTTGAACCTCTTTTACCAGTTGAGTGAGCCTATTTTTCAAGGTGTTATTTTCTTCAACATTTTTTGGGGTCTCCTTTAGCAAGGTGTTGACCTGTTTTTCATGCTTTTCTTGCATCTCATTTCTCTTCCCAGTTTTTCTTTCACCTGTCTAACTTGATTTTCAAAATCCTTTTTGAGCTCTTCCATGGCCTGAGTCTATTGAACATTTATTATGGATGTTTGGGATACAGAAGCCTTGACTCCTATGTCCTTCCCTGATGGTAAGCATTGTTCTTCCTCATCAGAAAGGATGGAAGGACATATCTGTTCACCAAGAAAGTAACCTTCTATGGTCTCATTTTTTTTCCCCCTCTTCTGGGCATTTTCCCAGCCAGTTCCTTGACTTCTGAGATTCCTCACCACACCCACCTCACCTCCAGATCTGCCCAGCTAGTTCTTGGGGGTTGAAATTCAAATACTGCTTCCCAACCTCATGACTTTTGGCGGGGGTGGGGCTGTTAGTCAGTGTGAGATTGAATTCAAGTGCTCAGGTGGGGGCTGGGCCACCTCACAGGATTCAGTTCCCTCAGGGGGTTTATGCAGAGATCTTCAACAATGGATCTGAGCTCCTGTCTACTTTGGGAGCCCCTGTCCACTGCTGCCTCTGCTGCTGGTCCTGAGGGGGCTGAGTTATGGAGACATCCCACTTCCCTCTTGGCCAGCCAAAAAGGCTCTCTCACTGACCCTTGCACCTGTGGGTGGAGGGACTTGCACAGCTGCTGGAGATTCTGTCCTTGAAACCTGCTTAGATCTGCTCCCCTTGGTGCCACTCAGCCAAGGCAGGGGTAAGCTCTGCTCTGGGTCCGGTGTGCGACAGAACTTTGGTGTCAGTTTTTCAGGGCTCTCTGGAACAGATATCTTCTCCACTCCATTGTTCTGTGGCTTCTGCTGCTCCAGAATTTGGTGGGAGTTCTTCTTTACAGGTATTTTATAGGCTGTGGGTTAGGAGCTGGCATATGTGTATCTTTTTACTCTGCCATCTTCTAGGCAGCTTTTTTTAAAGAACCATATTGCTAAGCTCCTAATGTGAGGAAAGAACTAGAAAAGGTGCCAAAAAAATCATCTGCGTCACCCAACCACAACCTGCTTATCATAGTAAGTAGAGGTCCCATTCTGTGGTTGAAACACAAAAACAATGTGCAAAGATGATTCCACTCACTGTGAGTGCATGGAATGAGCATGCAATTATGTACAACATAAACCAGTAGATCCGAAAGACAAATAATTTTTTTGAGACACTGCAGCAGGTATATCAATTAAATAGCAGCCCTGAGTGAAATAAGGCTGGCAAACCTTACTAAAGTCAGAACTGGATACACATTTTCCTGGAGTGGCCACAGTGAAGGGAAGCATCAAGCTTGTCTTAGTTTTGTAAATCAAAGCTAATCTAGTCAACAAACTTTTCTGCTTATCAAAAGGAGTGAACAAATATCCTGAGGACAATGTAATTGCCTCTTGTAAGAAAGTGCCATGCCACTATCCTTAGTGCCTGTGCTCCCACCATGACAAACACTGAGGAGGTTAAGGAAAAAATTTATGAAGACCTGGAGACCCTTATCATCAATGTGCCAAAAGAGGACAAGCTCATAATTCTGGATGACTTTAAGGCTAGAGTAGCCTCAACTACTAGCTATGACAGGGAGTCCTTGGAAGGAATGGAGTTGGAAACAGTAACAATCACTTACTACTGAAGACTTGTGCATCTCATGGCCTTCTTGTCACAAACATTGTCTTTCATTTACCTAAATGCAATAACATTTGTGGATGCACCCTCACAGCAAATATTGACATTTAATAGACTATGTGATTATAAGAAGAGACAGACAAAATGTGAGAGACAAAGACAATGTATGATTCAAAATGATGGGTTGATCATATGCTTATGTTCTCTAAGCTAAATGTTTGCAATCAACAAAATAACAAAAAAAAAAAACAAAACAAAACAGTAGCCTAAAGGCAAAATGACTACCAGAAGACTTAATAGATTATTGTGCTTTTTTGAGAGGGAACAGTTTGTTGATTACTTGGAGGAAAAGTCAAGTCAAAGCACAGTTGGCAACATGGAAGAATAAAAGACGTGGGCAGATTTCAGAGATTTGCTATATAGCACTGCATTTGTTCATCTGGGTCTGAACACTTGTAAACATCAAGTGTTGGCTTGATGGAAATGATGAGGAAATTCAGACGTTGTTCAATGAAAATCAAGCACTCCACCAGGTTTATCAGCAGGATAACTCATCCATCTCTAAGAAGGCAGCATTTAATTCGATCAGAAGTAAAGTACAAACAAAGTTTAGAGAGATACAAAGTTCTTGGCTAAGTAAGAAAGAGTATGAAATTAAGTTTTGTGCTGATAGTAACAATCTAAAGAACTTTTATTATGCCCTGAAGGCCATTTATGGCCCAAAGATCTATGGGTGCATCTCAACTACTTAGTGGTGATGGAGCCATTAATTAGTGATAAGGTCACGATCCTGGAGAGATGGGCTGAATACTTTCAAAATGTTCTCAACAGACTGTCTTCAATCAATGATGAAGCTACTGATCATTTACTTCAGGTTGAAGTCAATTCTTCCGTAGCCAAATTTCCAACTAGAGAACAGGTTTCTAATGCCCTTCAGCTCCTCTCATGTGCCAAAGTGTGTGGTGCTGATTTTATTACAGTCTGAGATATACAAGACAGGGGGCATAATGTTCATACAAAAACTAACTTAAATTTTTCAGGTTATATGGCAAGAAGAAATTATTTCTGAAGAGTTCAAGGATTGCTCCATTGTCCATTTCTATAAAGGTAAAGAAAATAGATTGAAAATAACTGGGTGGGAGCAGGGGACTCCTCTCTTAGTCCTTGCTGGTAAGATTCTTTCCAGAGTCCTCCTTAATAGGCTAATCTTTTACCTGGAAGATGGTCATCTATCTGAGAGTCAGTGTGACTTCAGAAAGGGCCAAAGAATGGTTGATATGGTGTTTGCTGTGACAACTCCAGGAGAAATGCCAAAAGCAAAACAGAGTTTTGTACCCAACATCAACACTTATAGATATGAACAAGACCTTTGATGCTGTTAGTTGTAAGGCCTTGTGGAAAATCATGGCAAAATTTGGTTGCCCAGAGAAGTTTATTATTATCTTATGTCAGTTTCATGATGTTCATTTGCACAGGTTTTGGATAATGGACAATGTTCTTCTATTTTTCCAGTCACCAAGAAAGTGAAGTAAGTCTGTATGACTGCTCCCATGGCTTTTTAGCATAATATTTTCAGAAATGTTGCCAGATACTTTCAATGAAAATGACATGGCATCAAGGTCAGCCTACACAGTGATGCTAAATTATTTAACTTGAACAGGTTATAAGACTAAAGTGGAGTGAGAGTTGATACATGATTTTGCTGTTGTTTCCTCATGTCTGAGCACTCAATGCAGTCTTTGAGGCTGAGATGCAGCAAAATATGGATAGAATATCTATTGATTGGACTCATTTGGACTTTATAACACACAAAAAAAATTCAGTTCTCCACCAGCCAGCACCACATTATTTATACCTGGAATCATCTATTGCATAAAATGGAGAAATATTGACTTCAGTGGATAAGTTCACTTACCTTGGCAGTATACTTTCCAGGAATGTGCATATAGATAATGAGAGCTAGCTCGGTTTGGGGAAGAATCTGAAGGAAAGTGTGGAAGAGAAGAAGTATTACTCTGTCTAAAAACTGAAGATCTGCAGTGGTTGTGCTGAACTCATTGTTGTATGCCTGTGAAACTTGGACAGTATACCAGCACCATGCCGGGATACTGAATTGCTTCCATTTGAATTACCTTGGTAAGATTCTGAAGATCACCTGTACCAGACACTGAGGTTCTTTTTTGAGCTAAAATGTCAAACATTCAGACTCTACTGCAGAGAGTGCAACTCAAATGTGCTGGTTACTCTGTTTGAATGCTATGTGTTCATTTGTCTACAAGATTATTTTACAGATAATTCACACAAGGCAAGCACTCACATGGAGGTCAGAAGAAGCTATACAAAGCTACCCTAAAAGTATCTCTGAAGAGCTTTGATATTAATTGTGAGACATGGGAGACTGGCACAGGACTGCCCAGCCTAATGTGGCCAAATCACAGAGGGCCTTGGGTTCTATGAATAAAGGAGAATTGCAGTAGCTCAAAATAAAGTTGAGTTGCACAAATTAGAGATATCTTCACTCTAAAGGTTCATGTGAACTATCTGTGGCCCTCTTATGGTAGAGCCCTTTGAGCTTCTATCGGTCTGATCAGCCACAGTTAGGCACACTATGCCTTGACTTCAATGCAGTGATGTGATTCTGACCCTTTTCAAGAACAGACAACAATCAACCTTCTTTTGATATTGATCAATATTGGTATCTGTCTTTATATATCGGTTCCACTGTGAATATTGCTTCTCTAAGGTTGAGACATGGTTCCTTCCAGTGTTGGAGAATTCATGCTTAATACTTAAAGTGAATATTCATGCACATTTGTATGCATCTGTTCTGTGCATTTGTGTGGGGCTGGGGATACAAAACCCAAACCAAACAAATAAATTAAAAGAAGATATCCCTTTCTCTCCAGGAGCTTATACTCCATTGGGCAGATAAACTATATAAAGTGAAATAGGTATGTACTGTATAATTTGAGGGAAAAGAAAGTGTTAACAAATAAGAGAATCAGAGAAGGCTTACAGTAGAATGGGTAAGTAACTCAATTTGCTTACATATGTTTGAAAATGTATAATATTTTGATGTGTGGGATGTGAATTGGATAACTATTTCCTTGGACCCTTTAAAAAGTGGTCCATGGACTATTTTTCAATATGAATATGTAATATATATATAATTTATATATAAAATATATAAATAATATAATATAATATGAATATAGATAGGCTGTATCATCAGACTATGGCATTATAGAACATAAATTATAGCTACTGCATTTTGTTTGTATGTAAATACCTGAATACCACAGCAAAACTGCAAGTATTACAGCATTCTGTAACACACACATACACACACACATGCAAGCACACATGCACTCACATTAAAGTACAAATACAGAATAAGTGGTTAATAATCTTTCAGTTATATCCTTCTCCCAGCACTACCACCTCAAACTTACTTGAATAGACCAAGAAGCCCATAAGGTCAATTTTGTTTTTTAATAGTATTTTATTTTTCTAATTATATGTAAAGAACATTTTCAACATTTACTTTTTGAGAAATTTTGAGATTCAAATTTTTCTTGTTCCTACCTTCTCACCTCCTCAAGACGGCAAGCAATCTAATATAGGTTATACACATGCAATAATGTGAAAGATTATTTCTACATTAGTCATGTTGTGAAAGAGGAAACAGACCAAAAGAAAAAAAATACATGAACAAAATGAAAATAGAATGCTTCAATCTGCATTCAGAATCCATCAATTCTTTCTCTGAATGTGGATACCACTTTCCATCATTATTCTTTTGGAATTACCTTAGATCATTATGTTTCTGAGAAGAGCTAAGTCAATCATAGCTGATCATTGCACAGCATCACTGTTACAGTGTACAGTGTTATCCTGGTTCTGCTCATTTGACTTTGCATCAGTTCATTTGTCTTTTCTGAAATTCACTGGTTCATATTTTCTTATAGTGAAATAGTATTCCATTATATTTATATACTACAGCTTGTTCATCCATTCTCCAGTTGATGGGCATCCCCTCCATTTCCAATTCTTTACCACCACAAAAAAAGCTGCTATAAATATTATTTGTATATGTGGGTCTTTTCCCCTTTTTTGTGATCTCTTTGGAATACAGAGCTAGCAGGGGTGTTGCTGCATCAAATGGTATGCAGAGTTTGTGTATGCCCTTTGGGCATAGCTCCAAATTGCTCTCCAGAACTATTGTCAGTTCGTAACTCCACCAACAATGCATCAGGGTTCCAATTTTCCCAAATCTTCTCTAATATTTATTGCACAAGACCAAATTTGGAAGTATAACGCCCTTCTTAAGAGGGATAAAGGGGGGAAATAATACTAGACATTGAAGCAGAAGCCTGACTTCACTGTTGAATTATTCCATTAACTGTTATGACTGTGGAAAAGTCATTCTTTCAAACACATACAACTACTCTTTTGCTTCAGTTTCATTTTCTGTCAACTAGGGGCAATACTTTCATTACCTACCACACACTGTTATTTTCATCAAAGTGACCGTAAAATATAAAATGCTACATAAAGACCACTTTCTGTTCATTTTTGTTGTCTCCATAAGCCAGATTGTGTTGGTTGATTTCACAGCTGCTATACATATTATCCATAACTAAGTGAATGAGTTTTATTAATGCAAAATACTAATTTCAAAGAGAAATACCCAAGAGATCATTGGAGCATCCCTGAAAAAGCAACTATTCTACAGGAGAAACAGCTCAAAGTTTACAACATTACTTCATTTTGACTTTTAAAGGAAAAAAAATCCTCAAAAGCAGAAGACAAAGATTGAAGGATCAGAATTCTCCGTTGGGGGAGTCTCAGCTTCTGAAGAAGGGAATAGTTGTTTGTTTTTATGTCCCCAGCATATAGCACAGTCCCTGGAACATAAGTTAATCCATGCTTACTGAACGAATGAATGAAAAGAAGTCAAATGTTGTATGTGTTTGCATGTGTTCATGTTTGTTCATGCATTCTAGGACTTGGGTGCCTTTTACACAATTTTTAAAGTACATAACACCATGAAAACTTACTTGATTATTTCAGTAAATCCACAACTTCTTGCATGTAAAAATTCCTCTATTAGTGTAGGTGATTAAGTATCCATTAGGAGTTACAATGTCTGATCTGGGATCCATTGAAGAAATACCCCATTTGCAGACCTTCCTCTGCTTCTACCTCGTTTTATGGTTGCCAGTGCAGTTCTTGGGATGTCCATATTTTATTCCTCAGCATCTTCTCATTTTCACATTAAGAAATAATTCATTGAAACACGCATCACAATCAGAAAACTTGATGTGAGGTAGTATGGGTACAAGCACTAGTAGTCCACTGCACAAAGCTTTTCACTTTAACAATTTTGGGGGTATTTTGTGTTTTATTTTCCTCCTTTTGGCCTGGCCCAGCCCAATCTTTACAGAACCAGAGCAGGAAGCACAGAATAAATACACACACACACACACACACCTGAACTATTTTATGTGTAGCTCCCATCATAATAATGGGATTTCAGTTGTCATTTCTAATTGCTTTGATTATTTCTAAGTTATGATTTGTGAGTAACTAAATGAGTATGGCTAATGTACTTCCCTAGCATTTGACAAGATTCATGATTTCATCCGGGTGAAGTCTTTTTCTTTTTTTTTTTCACTACTAAGAATTACAGTCCTACCTCACCTCTGTAGGCAGATTTTCATTAACTGTTGTGATCCAACCCAACTCCCAACGACTAAAAAATAAAGATAACAATTCATCACTTGGTAACAACTTACCTTCTGCTGTTGAGTCTTTCTGATGCCTGAGCTAGTCCTCAAGTTAGAGTATGTTGCAAAAGGTCAAGGTCTTCTAGCTCGAGAGGACCTGTTGTGTCTTGTACTCCGCTTGCATAGCTTTCAAGCACTTAAGGTCAACACCGCAGCACAATGAAGCATCAGAATATGGCTTATTTGAGAGATGCAATAATAGAACTAGGAAGTCATTTTGAAAGTAGTGGTCTTTGTCAAAGATCTGATTATGTCTGTGGGGTGAGATGATCCCTAGGGAACATACTCTTCAGAGAACTAACAATGTGTTTCCGAAATCTCCACTCTGTCCTTTTTGTAAACTTGAGACCACTGACTTTCAAGGTTGAAATTAGACTGTGACACTTCTAAATAACTTTCCCAAATTTTTAGATTGAGTAAATTGATATGTCTTTATTAATCCTGGAAAATCGATTCCAAAGTGTCTTTAGACTGGGATGTAAATTATGCAAATTTCAGCATGCTGTCATCTTTGGGTTTTATGTTAATTTGACATTAATGTTAGCTGCCTATCACACTAACAATAATCCATCTGAACAAGCCGTCTGGAATAACAATTAATGGAATGATTGGTGCTCATCCTTGAAGTTTCTTCTCCTCATTGCTAGTAGGCATATGCCACTAGGCAGATAATGGCATAGATGTATTGAAGTCTTTCAAGAAACCAAATATTTCTGTGTAATGGAGCAGGCTGTGGTTGACACCCGAAATTTTAAAAAAGGAAAATAACTCACTTTGTGTTGAGAAAAAAGAGGAAAGAGTTGATGTGAAAATATTTGTGTCTATGTCTGGAGCCAATTTTAAGGACTTTGGGCTAAATACATTCTCATTTTGATAAGTACTTTTGCAGTTGGTTTTTTTCTTTTTGTTTTGCTTCTTTTTAATGAGTAGATGCATTTTTAATGACATTTAGTTATGAAGAATTCTGCCTGACGTTCAAGGACCATTTCAAGCCCACCTCCTTCTAAGACCTTCCCTGACCACTAGAACTGACTGTGATCTCATAGAAGAAGAATAATTCATTTAGGACCTGAGGGACCAACTCAGACTTCAAAAAGGATTTGTTCTTTGACATATCTAATAAGGAAGTTATCCAGGCTTTCCTTGAATACTTAAAGTCTGGGTGTGGGAAGGAGGGAGAACCTATTACTTCCTTAGGCAGCATCCCATTCTACTTATTCCTAGAATTACTTTGCTAATGAATAACTAAATTGTCTTGAAAGCCTTTCTAATGCTTTAAGATAGTTATTATACCCATCCCAAGTATTATCTTTTCCATTCTAAATATCCCTTGATCCTTTAGTTCTTACATGGCATGATTCTGAAATCTTTTATCATCCTGGCTGCTTTCAAGAACTTGCCAGGTGATCAATGTAGTGATTAAAATATGGCGCCCAGAACTGGACATTCTATTGAAGATGTAGCGATCAAATACATGAATGAATGTTTGCGCCACTAAATTGGCATTTCTACTGCTTTAGCTCATGCACCTTCAGGTGTGCTGTGCTCCCTATATTTGTGGCCCCTGAAACTAGCACTCTTTTTTTTTATTCTCCATCGTTTATGATAGAAAGCAGTGAGTGTATCCAAATGTACCACACTATTTTGTTTGAGTATTTTCTATATTTCATATGGCTTATTTACATTTTTCATAATAAAATGAAACTGTGAAGAAGGTATTGATTTGGATGTATATGCTCATTTCACTGGCCAAATGATAGGTAGTTTGACATACATTCCCTAGACAGCTATTGGCATGACTTCGGTTATTTCCTAAGAGTTTATTGTGGAAGTTGTTTCTTTTACTGCAAAGATTTCAGTCTTCTCTTTTTGACCCTGTCTCACTGAGTTTAAAAAAGGACTGAAAAAATGAGAGCTCATCAGAAAGTTTAGACTATAGTTGTAGAAGGACAGTGAAGCCCATAGCCCTAAAATTACAAGATCATAGAGGATCAAATGAAAAGTAGTGGAAAGTCATTTAAACATAAGGAAAGCGATGTGGAGAATTTTGAAGTGACTTGACATCGTGCCTCAAAATCTGTGCTACTAGGGAAATAGCTGTTTTTGTTCAGTCATATCCAGCTCACCATGACCTCATTTGGAGTTTTGTTTTTTTTTTTTTTGTTTGAAAAAGGTACTGGAGGGGTTTGTCATTTCCTTCTGCAGCTCCTTTTACAGATGAGGAGACTCAGGTGCAAAGGATTAAATGACTTGCCCAGGGTTACAAAGCTAGTAAGTGTGTAAGATCATATTTGAACTCAGGAGAATTAGTTTTCCTGACTCCAGACCCAGTGCTTTATCCTCTGCACCACTGGCTGCTGCCAGAATTCCCCAATAATATCCAGTTTTATTTTCATGACTTCCTTTCTTCCCATCTCCATCCAATGGGATGGAATGGTAGTGTAATGTTCAATGTTACTTCAGTTCATTTTTAAAACTTATTTTAAACTTAGATACTGAAACTTAAGTATAAAATAAGAAAAGAAAAATAAACTTATTCTAAATTTAAATATTAAAACTTAAATACAAAATAAGAAAAGGAAAAGGGAGCATTGCCATGTGCACAGCACAATATAAGAAAGAATTCAAAATATATGACAATAAATTTACATTTCAAGAAAGTCTATCTAGTAAATACTACCTACTGTGTTCAGAGCTGTCTATTTTTTCTTTGCTTCCTTGTAAGTTTCCTTTTGTTCTCTGCTGTGCACTTTCTACTTTGTCCTTTTTTTCCCTTTCCCCCACCCTCCTCTGCCCCAAGAAGTCTACAATTAAGCATGTATACCATACACACACATATATGTATATGCACACATACACTTAGATACATACATGCATACATATATACACAAATATATAAACACATACACAAATATACATGTACTTAGATATCTATAATCATACTCATATATTGACATATACATTCATATGCATCTATGTATGCCCATACTACACTCATTTGTCCTCTGTTCCTCTCAGAGTGGATAGTCTCTTCCTACATAAGTCTGAGTCTTTCTGTATTTTTTTAAGTTCACCCTAAGTTACATTAGCTCTTGAGAATATGTGTGTGCTTCACTTGAATACATTCTGAGCATCTTAGGAACTTATCTTTTAACAGGTTAACTGTCCCTATCATTAGTATTTAAAAGTTATTAAGTACACAGTAGATGCTCAATAAATGTTGAGCTGATTTCACTCTTTCACATCATTATTTGAAATGAAGAATATAAAATTGTGAACCATATGCTTTTAAAATACACATTGATCAATTTCGGTGAAAATTTAGTTCAAATACAAATATGTAAAAAAGTCTATAAAAACTGTAATAAATTGTCTCAGATTTTGCATGGGCAAATTAACTGTAGAACTTCTATAATAACACCACAGGCAGGCAGGCAAGAAGGAAATACATAGGGAGCAGAAGTATAGAATTAAAGTTCATGAGATCTAGAAAGTGCACATATACACTTAAATACTCACCTGTATGCATGCATACATACAAGCATATATCCATAGAAAGAAAGCACTAGGTATGGAAGTGAACATGCAAATTTATAATTCAGATTAGCCTGAAGAGAACATGCCTTTTTAAATAGAGGACAGAATAAATAAACTTTTCCTGGTATCATGTTGACAGATTTTATGAAATGCATTAGAAATTCATAGTTGTATTAGAGATGATGGAGAGAGAACAACAGATAACGTGCACACAAACACATATTTACACACTTTTCAGGGAGAATAATTCCCCTCTGAGCTCATAAAAGACTGTTCCAAAAACTAGCAAGAGCACCCAGAATCTGTATTAGAGCTATTACTAGAATGGCTCAACTTAAGCTTTACCCTATGGCACTGGAACTGAGGGAGTGCTAAAAAACATCTACACGTCTTCAGTTGAAACTGATCTACTGAACAACTCACATTGGTTCCTAAGAATTAAATTAAAATGTAAAGATAATGAAAACATAGAGGACCTTGAGTGAGCTCCTCCCTATCCTATCCCTGGCAACCTCTCCAATGTTGGCCATGTGTGGTCCCAAGGTGTCTTCTCAGAACCAACCTTCAGCCATTAAATCTATCTTCTAATTTTTTTAAAGTTTGATTTATCTTTTAAAGTTTATAAGGGTTTGTAGTGTGTTTTAGCCAGAACACATTTTGTATTGCTTCCCCTCAGTGCCAACATTGCTAGCTATGGCTTTGGTAGCCATCCAAGTCTACCTGCCCTAGTTTTGTTCTTCAGTTTTAAATTTTCCTTCAGACTATGATAACCATCGGTTAAATAACACTGCAGAGTTTGCCAAGAACTTTGAACACGTTATCTCATTGATCCTTACAAAAGCCCTGTGATGTAAGGACTGAAAAGATCATCACCCCATTTTACAAATGAAGAAACTGGAGTTCAGAGAGGTTACACAGCTTATCCCTCATCACACAGTTAGTCTCAGAGTTGCAATTTATACTGAGGTCTTCCTAATTTGAGGTGGGCAGTTAGGAGGTACAGGAGCTAGGTCCAAGAAGACCTGAGTTCAAATCCAACTTCAGATGTATACTAGCTGTGTGACCCTGGATAAGTCACTTGATCTCTATTTGCCTCAGTTTCCCCATCTGTAAATTGAGGATAATAGTGATTGTACCTACTTCTCAGAGCTGTTACAAGGATCAAATGAGATAAAGACTGTAAAATCTTTACCACAGTTTCTGCACATAGTAAGCCTATATAAATGTTAACTACTATCTTATTTAGTATACCATGCCACCATTCATGCTGAATGTTAAACATCAGCATTACTGATGCCCCAGTTTTTCCAAAAAAAGAGAATGCATTAACTCTTCTATTTTAATATTTTCATGTTCTTGCCCAGTTGTCTTATAAACATTCCTATATTTCTGTCAATTAACATGTCTTTTACCAACGAATTTCTCAATATTAACTATTTTTTAAATTTCAGGCTTTCGATTTAAATTTTATCCAAAATTGCTGTACATCAGCAAGCTAACTGTTCAGAATAGTTTTTCCTTCTGCCTTTTCATTCTATACTGGCCTCTTGCTAGTTGAGCTTTTGCCTTGTTTTGCCCTGAATCAGATTTCTGAGACAGTTTAGTGCTATCTCCGCTAGTCTTCCCCCCTCTTTATGTGTCATCTTCTCCAACTAAAATGTAAACCCCCTCAGAACAGGGACTGTCTTCTCTGCTTGTTTTTTATCACTAATGCTTAGCGCAGTGACTGACACATAGCACTTCTGTCTCTCTTTGTTGTTCCTGGGTCAATTTTGTATAAAATTAGTCATAAGATGTTTGTTAGAAAACTAAAAAATGATCAAATCTAAATCATCTTTGAAAAAAAAATCTCTTTAACATAGCCAACTAGTTGTTATTGGGTCCTAGTTTATTGGATATAAAGTTGGAAGAGACATAAGGCACCGTCAAGTCTAACAACCTCATTTTACAGATGAGGAAATTGAAGCTGAGAGACTAGACAAATGATAACAAGGGATTATCTTAATATATTGTAAGTACCAAGTAAAACCAGAGTTTAGGCATGTCATTATACCTGATAGGTTCAGAGGCAATGCATGGACATGTTTAGACCAGCTACCTATCCATAGATAGATGTTTATTCATCCCTTGCAGTCAGGATGTCCTAGGACCAAGTCCGCTCTCTTATGTATACTGGCTGTGTGACCATAGGTAAGTCACAGTCTCTTTGTACTCCAAGCAACTGTGTAAGACTGGAAGTTACCAATTTGCACTGGCAGAAATCTCACCAGGAAATTACCTACATGTAAGTCACAAATCCTAACCAAACTAACCAAAGCAAAAATAGAAATGCTGCTAGGGATAAAAAATAAATAGTTCTTACCCTCAAAAAAGTTATCATTCTATTGGATCAACAATGATGAATGCCTGTAATTATAAACAAAATAAGTACAAGGTTATTGGTGTATGTAGCTGTGGTTCGGGTGGGTGAGTGGGTAGGTGGTTTGGAGAGGAAGATACCAGTAGCTGTAGAGAATTCAGTTATAGTGACTTCTCTGAACTTCCAGACATTGGTTTAAAACCCAAGGGAGATTATAACATTATTGCTCTTGTGGAAATGTTTAAAAAAGAAAAGTATACTGATAAGATAACCTGTCACCAACAGCTTGCAAAATATGCAAGATGAAAACATGATAAAACATTTCCATTCTTCCCTCAGTCCTCCTACTATAGAACCATTAGGTAGATCCACTTTAGAACAAGTGGATCTGTTAGTAGTTGTAGAACATTTCAATCAGAATCAAGTGGGCATGGCCAAAATCATCCTCTGTTTTTGAATATATCAAACTGTGCACTGTCAGGGAAAGGAGTTACGCCGCTCAGTAAGGGATTATATTGACAGGTTACAATGAATAAAATGGAGGTACCTCTCATCTAGATCTATGATGGGGCCAAAAAGAGCACATTAGACTCCTGAGAGAAAAGTATTATTTTCAAAGGGGTTCCTGTAGTGGGATTCAATATGATGGAGTATTGAAATTTCATGTATTTCCAGGGCATCCTCTCTACTAGAAATGGTGCAGACATCAAAGTTTGTTGGTTTTCTGGTTCATTCCATGATATAATATCTAAAAATATTATAGATTTTTTTTCAAAGATGATTTTATATTTCATAATTATTGGAAAGGAGACTAGTGAGCATTAAATTCAAATACAAATCTTGTCAGTATGGTGTTTTTGTCCCCATTTGTTGCAATGTGAATTTTCATATAAATTTTACCACTGATTTTTTCATTTACCACAGATTTGCAAAACTAATCCATTTGTACTCTGTATATTGTAGATATTCTGTAAATGTGGTTGCCTAAATATCACCACAATTACCATAGTAAAACATTTTATGCCCCTTTAAATTTTACAAAACACTTTCCTCATAACAACCCTTGAAAGCAGGCAGTTCATTGTCTGGATGAGGAAACTGAGCTAATTATAAAAGACTTGTTTTATAATGGCTATCACACTAGAAAGTATTAGAGAAGGGCTTCAGATCCAGATGTTATGTTTAGCCTCGTAGCTTTCATACCTTGCCATACCCACAAAGGACATCTATGTTTCAGAAAGTGGTTTTAACTTTCAAATGAAAAACTTGCTAAAAGTAGAAAGAAAAAAAGATCACATAATAGCTTCCATTTAGATGACAAATCTCAAAGACTTCAAAGTTATTATTATGAACCACAGCTCTTTAAAAATAGGTAGGAATATCCTTTTTTTAAAGAGGAATTCATGTGTCATTTTAAGAATCAATATTCCTGAAACATAAGTGCCAACCTTGATTTTTAGAATAATTGGGTTGCTCTTATTAAATTGGAGAATCCTCATGAAATGTCAACTTCATCTGGAATAAAATTGATAAAATATTCCAGTGATTTCCATTTGGTGGAAAACATTTCCATTTCAGTTCTGTTCTAGGCTTACAAAAATGCCAATAGACTAAAACTTTTGGGACAGTGAATAGTTACAAAGATGAATTAGAGGAGAGTAATATATTGCCAGTCGGCACTACCACTTAGAAGTACCTGCTTGATAAATGAACTGGGAAATTCGACTTCTAAAATTGTCCATCACACATTACATCCCTCCATGCCTTTATATCAAGTTCAGACTTTTTTAATTTTATTTTTAAAACTATTCCCTACTTTCTCCCTCCTACATTTCTTCTCACATTTCAGCCCACTCCTTATCTCACCCCCTTGGCTCTGCAAAATTATATTTCATTTCATCCTATTCTTGCGCTGTTATAGATGAGCATACTTTCAATAACTTCAAAAGCTTTATCTTATGTGTCTGCCAAAATAACTATCCATCCCCTCAAATCTCCACTAAAACACTATAATGGTTATGCTTGAAGGGACTACCTACCAATGCAAAATCATCCCAGTTTTACTCTAAATTGTACTTAAAAACAAAACTAATTCATAAACTGCTTACATAATGCTAACTTGATTGAGCTGCTAAGCTAGTTGATTATTATGATGTGGGTGTGATTCATGTTGTTAGCATATTTGTAATTCTTGGTTTAGTATAAATATAGGCCAACTCATTAACCTTGGCATTTATTTCAAGATGGTAAATGTACGTGCTTGTATAACTTAAAAAGAAAATAGTTTCTTACTGATAAATAACTGGGTGAATGATATGTAAAGACAAAACAAATTCTAAATAATTCACAAAATAGGTGGCTTTAGAAATATTTTCCCTTCCTGTTTTGATGCCAATTACTTATACAAATATTGTGTGCTCTGGATATCCCCTGTGGCTTCCGAAAGACCCTCATTATGAAACACTAGCAAAGGATACTCTTGAGAATTCTCTTTTTTTCTCTCCTCACTCTTACTAAATTTTCACACACACACACATACACACGTGTGTACATGTATATGTATATACACATACACACAAATATATACACACATGTATATATGTGTGTTTATATGTGTGCATATGTATATACATATGTGTGTTAGGATTTACTATAAAGGATCTTATAAATTACCCAGTCAGATCTAATGGAAAATATTTAGCAACCAGCTCTCCAGGAAAAAAAAATCAAAGAAGCATGCATTTAAGGCTAAGTCTATACAATCAACAAAACAATAAACCAGGATCTGATCTGCAGGTTTGTTGATGTTTGAGGTACAGATGTTCACAATGAACATTTAAAAATTGGCTCCCCAAGCTCCAACACACTCTTGTGATGAGGAAACAGCCCCAGTGTTCTACAGTAAATTGTGCTGGATTACACTTCAGCTCCTATGAGTAGCAAGGAACAGAATCAAGTTTCGCACATGGACCATCAGAGATGAGGTCTGAATATGGTATGCCATCATCATATTATGAATTGCCCTTGGGTAATGATAGAATCATAAAATGACCTAAGGCTTTAAAAAGTAGAATTAGCCAAATGGAAAGGGAGGTTCAAAAGCTCACTGAAGAAAATAGTTCTTTAAAAATGAGAGTGGAGAAGATGGAAGCTAATGACTTTATGAGAAACCAAGAAATTACAAAATAAAACCAAAAGAATGAAAAAAATAGAAGATAATGTGAAATATCTCATTGGAGAAACAACTGACCTGGAAAATAGATTCAGGAAAGATAATTTAAAAATTATGGGACTACCTGAAAGTCATGATCCAAAAAAGAACCTTAAATATCATTTTTCACAAAATTTTCAAGGAAAGCTGCCCTGATATTGTAGAACAAGAGGGCAAAGTAAATATTGAAAGAACTCACCTATCACCTCCTGAAAGGGACCCAAAAAGATAAACTCCTAGGAATATTGTAACCAAATTTCAAAGTTTCCAAGTCAAGGAGAAAATATTGCAAGCAGCTAGAAAGGAACAATTCGAGTACTGTGGAAGTACAATCAGGATAACAGGATCTGGCAGCTTCTACATTAAGGGATCAAAGGGCTTGAAATAGGATATTGCAGAAGTCAAAGGAACTGGGATTAAAACCAAGAATCACCTACCCAGTAAAACTGAGTATAATACTTCACAGAAAAATTTGGTCATTCAATGATATAGAGGACTTTCAAGCATTCTAGATGAAAAGACCAGAACTGAAGAGAAAACTTGACTTTCAAACACAAGAATTAAGAGAAGCATGAAAAGGTAAACAGGAAAGAAAATTCATAAAGGACTTTCTAAATTTGAATTGTTTACCTTCCTACATGAAAAGATAATATTTGTAACTCTTGAGACTTTTTTCACTATTTGGGTAGGTGGAGGGATTACACACACACACACACACACACACACAGATAGAGAGGACAGATTGAGTTGTATCAGAAGGCATGATATCTATAAAAATAAAACTAAGGGGTGAGAGAGGAATATATTGGGAGGAGAAAGGGAGAAATGGAATGGGGCAAATTATCACTCATAAAAGAGATAAGAGAAATCTTTTTCAATGGAGGAGAAAAGGGAAGAGGTGAGGGGAAAAGTGAAGCTTACTCATCACATATGGTTTGAGGGAATAACATGCTCACTCAATTTGGTATGAAAATCTATCTTTCACTACAGGAAATTAGGGGAGAAGGGGACAAGTGGGGTGAGGGGGATGATAGAAGGGAGGACAAATGAGAGGAGAGAGTAACTAGAAGTAAACACTTTTGGGAAGGAACAAGGTGAAATGAGAGAATAGAATAAATGCAGGACAGGGTAGAATGGAGAGAAATATAGTTAGTCTTACACAACATGGCTATTATGGAAGTCTTTTGCAAAGTGACACATATACAGCCTCTAATGAATTACTTGCCTTCTCAGTGGGGATGAGTGAAGAGGGAGGAAGGGAGAGAATTTGGAATTCAAAGTATTAGGAAGTAATGTTGAGAATTGTTATTGCATATAAGTGGGAAATAAGAAATACAAGTAATGAGGTATGGAAATCTCTCTTGTCCTACAAGAAAAGAAAGAAGATGGGGATGAGGGAAGGGTGGGGTGTGATAGAAGGGAGGGCACATTGAGGAAAGGGTAATCAGAATGCTAGATGTTATGGAGTGGGAGAAGGGAGAGATGGGGAGAAAAATTGAAACTCAAAATTTTGTGGAAATGAATGCTGAAATCTAAAAATAAATAAATAAATGCACATTTAAAAAAAATAAACCTCTGAACCTTGGGACAGTACACCCACCACCACTCCCACCCCCACTGAAAGCAGAGTCCTACCCTGACAAAGAGTTAGAAAGTCAGGTATTTGGCTGGGAAGATGAACAAACAGCATAACAAAGAAAACACATCAGACTCTAGAATCTTACTTTGGCAATAAAGAATATTAAAACATACAACAAGAAGAAGACAATTAAGTCAAAACTCCTACATCAAAAGGATAGAAGAAAATGTAAGTTGGTTGGAAGCCAATCAGGAAGGGCTCCAAAAGGATTTTGAAATATCAGGTAAGAAAAGTAGAGTAAAAATTGGGAAGAGCCATAAGAATGAGGCAAGGAAATCACGAAAATTGAGTCAACAGTTTGCTAAAGGAGAACACCAAAAATAGTGAAAAAAATCACAACTTAAAAGTAGACTAACCCAAATGGCAAAAGAAGTACAAAAAGTTAATGAGGAGAAGAATGCCTTAGAATGAAAAATTGGCCAAATGGGAAAGGAAGTGCAAAAGCTCACCATAGAAAGTAATTCCTTAAAAATTAGAATTGAGCAAATGGAAGCTAACAGTTTTATAAGAAATGAAGAAATTATAAAGCAGAACCAAAAGAATGAAAAAAAAATAGAAAACAATGTAAAAGTCTCATTGGAAAAACCATTGACCTGGAAAATAGATCTAGGAGAGGTAATATAAAAATTATCAGCCTATCTGAAAGTCATGATCAAAAAAAGAATCTAGATATCATCTTGCAAGAAATTATGAAGGAAAACTGCCTTGATATTCTAGAAACAGAGGGTAAAATAGAATGGAAACAATCACTTATCACCTCTGGAAAGAGATCCTAAGTGAAAAACCCCAAGGAATGTTGTAGCCAAATTTGAGTTCCCAGGTCAAGGAAAAAATATTGCAAGTCACCAGAAAGATACAATTCAAGTATTGTGGAAATACAATTGCGATAACACAAGATGTAGCAGTTTCTACATTAAGGTATCAAAGGGCTTGGAATATGATATTCTAGCAGTCAGAGGAGCTAGGATTAAAACCAAGAATCACCACCCAAGCTTGACTATAATATTTTAGGGGAAAAATTGTAATTTCATTGAAATAGAGGACTTCCAAGCATTCTTGCTGAAAAGACCAGAGGTAAATAGAAAGTTTGACTTTCAAATACAAGAATCAAGACAAGCTTGAAAAGATAAACAGGAAAGCAGATCATAAGGGACTTATTAAAGTTGAACTGCTTACATTCCTACACGGAAAGATAACATTTTTTAACTCATGCGACATCTCTCAGTATTACGGTAGTTGGAGGAAATAGATAGATAGATAGGTAGATAGATAGATAGATAGATAGATAGATAGATAGATAGATAGATAGATAGATAGATAGATAGATAGATAGATAGATATTGGGCACAGGGAGAGTTGAATATGAAGGGAAGATATCTAAAAAATAAAATTAAGGGGTGAAGGAGGAATATATTTGGAGGAGGAGAAATGAAGAAATAGGAGTAAATTATCTCACATAAAAGAAGCAAGAAAAAGGTCTAATAGTGGAGGGCAAAAGGGAAGTGAAAGGGAATGGCTGAACCTTAGTATCATAGGATTTGACTTAAGGAGGGAATAACATACACACTCAATTGGGTATCTTATCCTACAAGACAGAAAGGTGGAAGAAGATAAGGTGGGATAATAGAAAGAAGGGCAGATTGGGGAAGGGGGTAGTCAGAAGCAAATAGTTTAGAAAAGGGACAGAGTCAAAGGAGAAAATGGAATAAGTGAGGGTCCAGATAAGATGGAGGGAAATATAGTTAGTCTTTTACAACATGATTATTAAGGAAGTGTTTTGCATAACTACACTTGTATAACCTATGCTAAATTGCTTCTTAATTAGGGTGAGTGGAGAGAGAAGAAAGGAGAGAACTTGAAACTCAAAGTTGCAAAATAAAAATTATTTTTTCACATGTAACTGGAAAATAAGACACACAGGCAATGGGGAAGAAAAATCTGTCTTGTCCTAAAAGAAAGTAAGGTGGGAAGGGATAAAAATGGGGAGTGATAAAAGGGAGGGCAGACTAGGGGAAGGGTAATCAGAATTATGCATCTCAGGGGAAGGAAAGGGAAAAGATGGGGAGAAAATTTGGAACTCAAAATCTTGTGGAAATGAATGTTAAAAACTAAAACTAAATAATTTTTTTTAAAGGAAAGAAAAAGTTTTTATACACATCTTTATATCTCCTGCCTTTTGCTTTCAGTTCTGTCTGCCCTTTGAATCAAAAGAGAACAAATATGGTTTCTTTCCCAGGTGCTAGTCCTTCACCTTCTTAAAGACAGCCATCATTCTGTATCTATGTTTTTGGGTTTTGTTTTTCTTCTAGGTCAAACATGTAGGTAAGTCCCCATGAAAGACAGACTTGAGCGTCTTGATTCTAATTCATCATCTCTGGGCATTCTCCAGCTTATTAAAGTCATTCCTAAAATGTGGTTTCTGAATCCCAAAATAAAACTCCCAATGAGTTGCTAACCAAGGAAGACTATACAACAGAAGTTCTTACCTTTTTTTAGGTGTTATGGGCTCCTTTGACAGTCTAGTGAAGCCTACGGACCTTTTCTCAGAAAAACAAAAGTTTTTAAATGTATAAAATAAAAGAGATAATTACAAAGGAAACCTCTTAAACAGCAATTAGGTAGATGATAGATGTGTGTATTATACACATATACATATATGTAGATGAATTATGTATATATATATGTTAATAAAATTCATCTATTTCGTTATTTACTTTTAAGTTCACAGTTCCCCATAGTGAAGGATGAATACCTACTTCCTGTATGCTGGGCCTCTCTATACAGAATAAAACTGTATCAGCTTACTATATTATCTTCCCTAGGGCATTTGCATTTTAAAATGAAACCAAACTAAGCAATATTATCTCCTTAATGGTAGAATTTTAGACATCAATGACAGGTTATGAGAGTATAAGTTAGTGTAAAGGTCTCTTACTTACATTCAAAAAAACATACTATAAAGGTAATCTACTCCATATTTAAGCAGCAACAATTCTATTCAAGAAATTTGTTAGCATGCCAGGCATGCAATGAATAAAATGGCAAAACACAAACTCTCCTTGCCCTAGGTCCTCCGTATAACATTTAGTATGAAAAAGGGAGATAGAAGTTTAAGTTTCATTATATAAACCTCCATATTTCTGTAGCTCAGGGATCTTTACAAGTAAAGTTATAATAAATTTCTGAGTTACGTTACTGATGGAATGGGGCAACTAACCCCATTGTCTTCATTTTCTGTTTGGGAATTAGGTAATTATGATATTCCATCTTTCTTGTTGAAGGTCATTTAGGACTCTCTGAGCTAGTGGAGTAGATTGAGCTCAGTATACCTAGAGTAGTTTATAATTTCAAAACAGAATTCTGATCATGTGATAGATATTGTATATGTAACAATTAGGATTAGGAATTAGAACTCTCATTCAAGTTTTTATGGAGCACTTATTGGGGAAGACTATGGGAGGGTGGGTGAGGTCTGCTCTGGGCCACAGATTTCTCTTCTGTAAAATGAGGATATTGCAATGGTTGACTGGAGAGTTCCTAAGGTAAAGAGGCCTGGCTTCAGAGTTAGAGGACCTGACTTGGCTTTGATGCCGAACTCTGCCACTTAGGTAACTTCAGTAGTCACTTTATTTCACTGGGGCTTAGTTTCCTCATCTGAAAAATTAAGGGGTTGGATGGACTACATCATCCCTAAGTTAAAAGTCTTATGATGTCTAAGGGCCCTTAGAGAAGCACAAAGTCATCATTTACTGCCAATACATTCATTTCTAAGTGGAACAGCTTTGCCTGATCAATCATGTGAGGCTGAAACTAAAATTCCCATTGCTCAAAATAAAAAAGGTAAAAGGAGATTCTCTCTCTCTCTCTCTCTCTCTCTCTCTCTCTCTCTCTCTCTCTCTGTCTCTCTCTCTTCCTCTCTGTCTTTCTCTGTCTCTGTCTTTATATCTCTCTCTGTTTCTGTCTCAACAATAGCTGGGAAATGGAAATGATTTTTCAGATTCCCATCTTCAAACTTTATTTTTTTCTTGGAATTTCAGACATATAATAGGTTTCTCTTTACAACTAATCTCCTCTATATTTAATTATATTATGATTTTAGAAATGTTTTTGCTTATCATTATTTATGTTTCCAATGTATTTTGGGAGAGGGGTGATTGGGGCAAGCATTGCAATGTTTAATAACTGCTGAGAAAAAAATATACAAACACACACAGGTATGTACACATATATAGGCATATATGTGTATATATACACATGCATATATAGAGACTTATATATGCATACACGCATATATGTATGCATAGCCTCACTATGTATACATACACACACATATATATACACGCATGTGTGCGTATATGATTACCCTATCTCACCCAGGCTAGAAATGCTGAAGTTACTCACAGGTTGGTTTCCAATTTCATCTTTATGAGAGCTTGGACCTGTTCCATTTCCTATGAGAGTCCACCCCTCATTAAGCAACCTGGTGGCAACTCTCTCCTCAGGGCTTAACATATTAATGCCAGACTTAGAGAAGCCTCATCAGCTTAACCCACTGCAGCTGTAACTCTGGAGCTCATAATATCCCATCACCTTCTACATCCGTGGTAGCTGGAGAAGATAGTATTTAACTAACAGGCCAGACGTTTCTTTTTTAACATATAGTTATTCAAAGCAGTTCTAAATTAATGCTTCTTAACCTGAGGTTCATGAACTTGTCAGTAGGGAAGCAGACAGGCAGACAGACAGAAAGACAGACAGAGATAACTGTATTTCAAAATAAGTGTGTTCCTTTTTTAATTAATTTAAAAAAAAAATATTCTGAGGAGTCCATAGGCTTCATCAGTCTGTCAAAAGAGTCCTTGATATAAAAAAGGTTAAGAAATTCTACTCTCAGTGGTTATGTGACCTGAATATTAAAAGCAATACAAGTAAAAATGCTATAATAGAGACACATGCAACCAGGATAAGGAGTGAAGTAGACACCTGGGGAGGTGGGGTGAGGATGGATTTTATATCAAGTATTTCTGATAAGGTTCTGATATCTAAGATATATAAGCACCCAAGGAATGTGCAAGAGCAGCAGCCACTTTCTAAAAGATAGTCGAAGAATAAGATAAAAAAATCATAAAATAATTCTAAACTAGAATGATTTGATATAATGCTATAAATAATTAATAACAGGAAAAAGGCAGATTGCAGCAGGTGTGATTTTTACCTCACACCCAACAAATTGGCAAAAATGCAAAAAAAAAAAAGATGAGAATAATAAAGTGTTAAAAGGGTTGCATGGAGACTGGAACACTTATGTATTGTTGGTGGAGCTATCAACTGATTGAACCAATCTGGAAAGCAGTTTGACATTCTGTGAATGAAGTGATTAAGATGTTTACACCCTTTGACCTAAGGATTCCAGTGTTAACTGTATAATTCTTTGTTTGTTTGTTTTTTAATTTTTTAAGTACTTTTTTTTATTTAACTTTTTACATTCATTTTCACAAAATTTTGGGTTCCAAATTTTCTCCCCTTTTCTCCCCTCTCCCCACCCCAATACACCAAGCATTCTAATTTTCCCTATCACCAGTCTGCCCTCTCTTCTATCATCCCTCCCTTCCCTTGTCCCCATCTTCTCTTTTGTCCTGTAGGGCCAGATAACTTTCTATTCCCCATTAACTGTATTTCTTATTTCCTAGTAGCAAGAAGAATATTCGACAGTTGTTCCTAAAATTTGAGTTCCAAATTCTCCCCATCCCTCCCTCCCCACCCATTCCCTTTGGGAAGGCAGGCAATTCAATATAGGTCATATCTGTGTAGTTTTGCAAATGACTTCGATAACAGTTGTGTTGTATAAGAGTAACTGTTATTTCCCTCCAATCTATCCTGCCCCCTATTGTTTCTATTCTGTCTTTTGATCCTGTCCCTCCCCAAGTGTTGACTTCAAATTGCTCCCTCCTCCCATTGCCCTCCCTACCATCATCCCCCCCCTTGCTTATCTCCTTCTCCCCCACTTTCCCGTATTGTAAGATAGGTTTTCATACCAAAATGAGTGTGCATTTTATTCCTTCCTTTAATTGAATGTGATTGGTTTTTTTTTCAGCTCTCCTCTTTTTCCCTCCATTAAAAAGTCTAAGATATGGTCCCATCCTATTCAATTCACTTTGTGCTCTCTGTCTCTGTATGTGCGTGCATGTGTGTATGTGTGTGTGCGTGCACGCGTATACATGTGTGTGTATGTGTGTGTGTATAATCCCACCAACTACCCAGATACTGAAAAGTTTTAAGAGTTACAAATATTGTCTTTCCATGTAGGAATGTACATGGTTCATCTTTGGAAAGTCCCTTATGACTTTTCTTTGCTGTTTACTTTTTCATGCTTCTTCTCATTCTTGTGTTTGAAAGTCAAATTTTCTTTTCAGCTCTGGTCTTTTCATCAAGAATGCTTGAAAGTCCTCTGTTTCATTGAAAAGCCATATTTTCCCCTGAAGTATTATACTCAGTTTTTCTGGGTAGGTGATTCTTGATTTGAGTCCTAGTTCTTTTGACTTCTGGAATATCCTATTCCACGCCCTTCGATCCCTTAACATAGAAGCTGCTAGATCTTATGTTATCCTGATTGTATTTCCACAATACTGGAACTGTTTCTTTCTAGCTGCTTGCAATATTTTCTCCTTGACCTGGGAGTTCTGGAATTTGGCCACAATGTTCCTAGGAGTTTCTCTTTTTGGATCTCTTTCAGGTGGTGATTGATGGATTCCTTCAATACTTATTTTGCCCTCTGGTTGTAGAATATCAGGGCAGTTTTCCTTCATAATTTTATGGAAGATGATGTCTAGGCTCTTTTTTTGATCATGGCTTTCAGGTAGTCCCATAATTTTTAAATTGTCTCTCCTGGATCTATTTTCCAGGTCAGTTGTTTTTCCCATGAGATATTTCACATTCTCTTCCATTTTCTCATTCTTTTGGTTTTGTTTGGTGATTTCTTGGTTTCTCAGAAAGTTATTAGACTCCATATGTTCCATTCTAATGTTGAGAGAACTATTCTCTTCAGTGAGCTTTTGAACCTCTTTTTCCAATTGGCTAATTCTGCTTTTGAAAGCATTCTTCTCCTCATTGGCTTTTTGAACCTCTTTTGCCAATTGAGTGAGCCTATTTTTCAAGGTGTTATTTTCTTCCGCATTTTTTTGGGTCTCCTTTATCAAGGTATTGACCCGTTTTTTCATGCTTTTCTTCCATCTCTCTCATTTCTCTTTCCAGTTTTTCCTCCACCTGTCTAACTTGATTTTCAAAATCCTTTTTGAGCTCTTCCATTGCCTGAGTCCACCAGACATCCACCTGGGGTGTCTGGGATACAGAGGCCCCGCCCTCCACATCTTTCCCTGATGGTAAGAATATTTTCTCGTCATCAGAATTGAAAGGCAGGAACATCTGCACCCCATCAAAATAGCTCTCTATGGTCTTATTTTGCTTCCTTTTTCTGGGCATTTTCCCAGCCAGTTACTTGACTTCTGAGATTCCTGTCCACCCCTGCCTAGATCCACCCAGCTAGTGCTTGAGGTCTGAGATTCAAATGCTGCTTCCCAGTCTCAGGGCTATCTGAGGAGGGAGCAGCTGCTATTCAATTCAATGTGAACTTAAGTTCTGGTGCTTGGGTGGGGGCGGGGCCGCCTCCCAGGCTCAGTTCCCTCAGGGGCTTTATGCAGAGACCTTCAGTAATGGAGTGGGTGGGGGCAGGGCCACCTCCCAGTCTCAGCTCCTTCAGGTGGTTTATGCAGAGACCTTCAGTACTGAAGATCCTGCCTGCTCGGGGAGTCCCGGGGGCTGCCGCTGCTGCCCCTGCCACTGCCTCTGCCACTCCCTCCACTGCTTCCTCCCGAGGGGGCCCGAGTCACGGAGACACCCTGGCCAGCCCAGACGTCTCTCTCACTGACCTGGAGTGTCTGTGGATGGAGGGACCTTCCCCGCCGCCAGAGGTTCCATCCCTGAAGCCTGCTCGGATCTGCTCCTCTGGGGCCATGTGGCCAGGGCAGGTCAGGGGTGGACTCCGCTCCGGAGTGCAATGGACCCCTGGGGACGGCTCTCCAGGGCTCTCTGGAACGGAAATCTTTTCCACTGTGTTTCTGTGTGCCTTGCACTGATCCAGAATTTGTGGGGAGTTCTTTTTACTGAAAATATATGGGCTGTGGGTTCAGAGCTAGCATACGTGAGTCTTTCTACTCCGTCATCTTGGCTCCACCCCTAACTGTATAATTCTTAAAATGTCAGTGATAAAAAGAAAACTCTACATTCATTAAAACATTTTTAGCAACACCCTTTAAAGCAACAATAATTTGGAATTAAAGCAAATACTTATTGACTTGGAGATGGTTAAAGAAATTGTGCTCTATGGATATAATGAAATAGTTACCATACTATAGGAAATGATGAGTATGATGAATATAAAGACATAAAGCAAATCTTTTAAAAGTTTATGTGTAATCAAATAAGCAGAACTAGGAAAATGATATGTACAATGAAAACAATAATGTAAATGAACAACCACAAAACAATTGAAACACAATACTGTGAATAGACAATGTCCAAGGGTGGTCCCAAAGAAGAGACATGATCCCACTTCTATCTCCTTTGAAGGACTGGAGGTCCGCTGGTGTGTGATCACTTCATATAACACTTGACTTTTTCTTGTATTTGTTTAATTTTGCTTAACTATATATAACTATATGGTTATATAAGAACTATGTAAGGAATGACTTTCTGGAAGGAAACAGGAAAGAAATATATTAAGAAATGTAGGTGATATGAAAACATGAGCTATCAGTAAATTTTAAAAAGAAACAAATTAAAAGCTCTCCATGAACTTAACAGCTGTGATTCTCTCTTAGGATAGGGAAAACAAAAGAAAAGAAAGCCAGAGCAGAAGAGAGAGACTGAAAAAAACTGAAAAGAATTTCCTTATGGTGAAAAAATTTAAATAAAATAAATGGGGATCTCTCTCTCTCTCTCTCTCTCTCTCTCTCTCTCTCTCTCTCTCTCTCTGTCTCTCTCTCTCTGTCCCTATCCCTGTCCCTGTCTCTGTCTGTGTCTCTCTGTATGTCTATATACATATAGACATGCATAAAAGTTCACAGAAATATGGAACCATTGACATTTAGGACCAGAGCTCCCCATACTCTTGAGGTTTGAAAAGTCCTCTTTCTTCTCTCCAAGATGTGGTTCCCTGAAAGTTCTGACACTAGTATAAAATTGGAATTATAAAATATGCACTGTTTCATAAGGTCATTATTAATTTAGTACTTTGCAATTTATAAAGTGCTATGAGGATATGATTTATGATTACTAATTTTAGAAAGGCCTATTCACTGAATGGGCACTACCTCACTTTAAGTGCGTCCCTGAAAAGACTTTGGCCCAGAAGACCATTGCATCCTGGGCCATCTCCAGTCATCGTGATGAATGTCTAGTTAGACAGATAGTTCAGGGGGAGAAAGTGAGGCTGGTGACCTTGTATAGCCTTCCCTCACTCAAAACAAAGTCCAGTGCAAGTCATGTCATCATTTCTCTGATGTCATGGTCCTCTTCAAAAATGAAGGACAAACACACACACACACACACACACACACAAACATAATGCTATTTGTTGAAAAAGGTGGCGTAGCAGAGTAGAAGCCATGCTTTATGTAGAGTTGGAAGACTTGGGTCTACCTTATACAATCTGGAGAAAGTTGTTTAAATTCTAGGTTTCAGTGTCCTTATCCATAAAACAGAGGGTTAAATGTGATAAGGACATTTTCAGTTTTAACTCTATAATCTTAGCATTAATAAGGCAGAGTGTTTGTACAGCATGAATATATAGGTACACATCTATTAATTGTCACTAACAGTTACTAATATTAGTAAATTATGTCTACTACTAATGAGATTATTGCTACTACTAAGTTTTCAGAAGAGAACTCTTCTGGTGGCTTTGGGATGACTTGATTTTCCCAAAGTATCATTGAAGTAAAGATCCAAAGCCACTTTCTTCTTTCTACACTCTATCTAGAATGTTTTCTACTATATTACCCATTCTCGTTCTAACCTTGCCTGGCAGAATTGGTAAATTGACAGACAAGACACTAGGAAGGGAATTAAGCTGACCACTCTGGAGAGAGGAGTCTGAGTAAAATTAGATTTTTTGAACACCAATTCCACCTGACAAAATAAAGCCCGGAGTAATTCACCGTATCCTCTGTTAGCAACTAAAATGGCCCCATTATTTGTCCCCAAAGATCCTGGCTGATTAACATTTTCCCTTCATATGTGGACATAAAAAATTTCAATCTTAGAAAAGAAAAATTTTTTTAATGCCCTGAAGGGTAAAATCAGGTATACCAATGTTGCCAAGGAAAACAGGAAGATGATGTGCATGTGCCATCAAACCAGACATATGCCACTAGGGAATATTTAACAAAATAAAAATTTTAAAATACAATAGAATATAGGAAATGTTAATATATGACCTTCTAAGTCAATATGACTCAGCATTGTATTTGCTACCAGTGCTCGTGGTGCATGATGACTAAGATAGAAATGAACTGCTAAACCCCACATAAGGATTCCCACAATCTTCATTTTCACTTCATTTTAAATGTTAAATGTTATCAATATTTTATTGTATCATTATTTATTTTGCTAAGCATTTCCGAAATTACACTTTTTTAAAAAATATTTTCTTTTGGACTTAAGAAATACAACAAGCATGTGAATCTATTGTGTTCAATTGGCTATTCCTTTTAAATATATAATAAAGTTATTACGTAACTTTTTGTTTTTCCTTTCTTTCTTCCCTCTCCTCACACTAGTCATGGCTACTATTAGACACAAATATGTATGTGTGTGAGCACACATATTTTTTGGATATATACATGCATACATACATATACACATAAACATGTCTGCACAGAGATATATAAGTATGACTATTCTATACATACTTCTGTTACCAGTTCTTTTTCTGGATGAAGATAGCATCTTCCTTCATATGCCATTTGTAGTTGATTTGGCTATTTATAAGAGTTAACGTAACTTAGTCACTCAAAGTTGTAAAATATACATGCATATACACATATAAACATACACATATACACATATATATGTATGTGTGTGTACATACATACATACACTTAGGGAGAGAGACACAGAGAGAGAGAGACAGAGAAAGAGAGAGAGAGAAAGAGAGAGAGAGAGAGAGAGAGAGAGAGAGAGAGAGAGAGAGAGAGAGACAGAACTTGGCACTGTATCTGGTTCAGTTGCATTAGGGGTATTGCAGGACTTTGAGACCTCTGACCTAGAGCACTTGACTAGCAATCAGGAAAACTTGGGTTCAAAGACTGCTTCTGAGTCTCTGTTTATAAAATGAAGTGGGTTGGGGGTTGGACCAGATGGCCTTTGAGGTCATTCACAGCTCTAATCTATGTCCTTGTGGAGATAATACCTATTAACTGAAAGAATTATCAAGGAAAGAGTAAGAAATGTCGCTTTTCCTTTCTTCTCTTTCTCTTTCCCAACTTCCATATTTTCTCCCTTTCAAGAAATCTTCATACAAAGACTTTCATTTCTGATTATATTACAGTAGAAAAGGTAAAATCTTTTTATTTAAAACCTGATTTATAAACCTATGACATAATGAAGCAATCTACTGAAGAAGATGCAAAGTTTTCTATTTCTAAATGCCTTCACTGTTTTAAAAGCTCTGGCTTAACTTCATACATGCATACATATATATATATATGTATGTGTGTGTGTGTGTGTACACATATACATACACGTGTATAGGTATATATGTGTATATACATATGTATGTATGTATATGGGATAGTAATTTGAAATTTGAGAATGAGATAAGAACCTTAATGTTTTCAGGAAAATGGCCATTTTCTGATGGAAACTGATAAATAATTGAATTTGGGGAAATGGATCTCACTTGGTTTTGGAAATTTTCATTGACTTGTTTTGTTTCTTTTTTGGTTGTGAGTCAATGTTTGAAAACAAAACCTATTATCTAAAGAATGCAAACATTCATTTTTAGTATATATAGAATCCTGTTTGATTTTCATTGAGTTCATCATATCATAAATCAGTGTTGTGAAGTAGTACAGGAAGAATTTGATATAATATGAAAGCTATCTTTTAAGCATTTTTCTGTAGGCATATATCATGTGTGTATATGTTTGTGAATATATCTAGCTAACATGATATATGCTTTATTGGCAGTCCAACAAAATAAAGTCTCTTATCTGTTAGGGGAGGGAAACATACCAAGCATGACCCATCCTTGAGAAAGGTAATTGAATTTTTAGAATTGATTGATCCTTGGCCTCTCTACTGTCAGTGTTAACCAATGAAAAACAAGCTATCTCAAGGTGAACCTCCTAGCTGGGAGCTATTTAGCAAGTCAATGGGACACAAGCAGGTTAGAATTTAGGTTTCTTCAAGTGATAGTTATGCTAACTCAAATGGAGTTTGGTACTGTATCTCACAGAGGGAGCAGCCTTTACAAAGATTATAAATTCTTATATTTTTTTTATTGTTAATAATCAAATCACAGGTTTTAGAATGGCAGGGACCTTAGAGATCACCTAATCTTATCATCTTGTTTTACAGAAGTGGGAATTGAGGACTAGGGTTTGTTTTTGTGTACCTGCAGAAGGGTGAGAGAGGATCACTTGCCATACGGTACGTACATACATGACACATACAGTAAAATCCTTTTCTATACTTTTTCTGAGTTTATAGCATGTAAGTACCTTGAAGGCATGAACTCTTTAACATTTTTATCTGTACATCCTAGTACATAGCAAACTGCCTCAAAGAGAGCTACTGTAGAACACTTGTTGGACTAAACTGAGTTGGAATTGGCAAACAATAGGAAAACACAAACGGAGAGGGAATCAACAGGGTGATTCTAACTATGATTTAATATCAGCATTAAATGAAGTACATTTCAATCATCAAAGAGAGTGGTCCTCATGAACTTCCCAGGCAACCAATAGAGCTTTCTCAACAGAGAAGATAGCTCTCTTCTCAATACAGGGGAGATTGGGAATTAACCCCATGTGTTTTGGCATTAATACTAGGTATGCTTTTTCACCTATCTACTGAGAAGTCCTAGATCAAAGGGTTTTCTTTTAGCAGGAATACACCTTTTTAGGACATTTATGGAATGTTTAAAGGTTTGCTGAATACTTTATGTATATTCTCTCATTTCAGCCTAATATAACCCCAATAAAATTCTGGGAACTAAAAGTACTATTATTTCTACTTGACAGATTGGGAAATTGAGGCTTTCTTAAGTGGAAATTCTAAATTTTTCAATAAGAAATTTTACTTCATTACAATGAATGGAGAACTTTCATATCATTTGATAGCATGTTTTCATTTTCTCTTCTTGATTGATGCGGTACATCAAAAATTATACGCAAATTTTAGCATTCAATCTAGAAAAAAATTAACATTCACTGAAAAATACTCAATGGAGGTAAGTAGAAACTTAACAACATAAATGTTTCTCTGCTTAAATAAACTTTGGTTCAAACCAGAAGTTCAATTTGTTTTCACTGATAGGGAAAAAAAGATTTGCAATGAAATTATGGTAATAATACTACAATTTAAGTACTGCAGTCCTTAATGTCAGAAATGTCTATGCATGTCAATTGGTTTTATCTTTTTGCCTTCCTCATTTTTATTCTTTCATATTACAGATCCCCAAACCATTAGAAAATTAGAATATTTCAAAATGTTTCGCAAAACTAGAACATAAGATCTTTGAAAGCAGAAATATTTTCACTTCTTTATTTTTCTTCCTACAAATGTTTTAAATACTAGCAACAAACCTGAAACAAACAAATATTAGAAGCTTAGCTCAGGTTTGGTTCTTTGGTGGCCTTTTCATAAGGCTGATCTGATAGTTTTCTTTTTTGGTATGAGGATGTGAAATCACATAGATGATAATGACCAGGCATTTGAATCATAAAAGCATCCCAGGGATTGTTGGGAGCCTGATATAAATTAGGATTTTTCTTCCATTGAGATAATGATGATAGTATCATGACTCAGTAAAAACACCAACTGTATCTTCTAGGAGTAGGGACTAGACCTGAAATTTCAAGGGCACACAGAACCAGAAAACAAGGAAACTTCCTTTGCAAATGAAGGTTGGTACCTTTTCAGCAATGTTTTTCTTAAAGAATCAGTTAGAGCCATGCTATTTCAGGAGAATGTCATCATTTTACTCTTTTAGGCATTCATACAATCACTGGATTTTTGAGATAGAAGGAAGCTTAGACATCATCTGACCAAATACCTTCATTTTACCGATGAGGTAACTAAGGCAAGTGATTTGCCCCAAGTCACACAGCCAAGCAAGGAAGCAAATTTCATTTGTTCCTCCTAATAACTGCATGAGGTCAGTATTGTAATATCTATTTTGCAGATGTTGTTTAGTTAGGTTGTTTTTCAGTAGTGTCTGACTCTTTGTGGCCTCATTTGGGATTCTCTTGACAGAAACTAGAGTGATTTGCCATTTTCTTCTCCAGCTCATTTTACACATGAGGAAACTGAGGCAAACATGGTGACATGACTTGTTCAGGTTCACACAACTAGTAAATGTCTGAGGTCAGATCTGAACTCAGGGACATGAGCCTTCCTGACTCCAGGACCTGCATGTGCAAAACTGGGCATCTAAGTAGATGGAGTGCTCGACCTAGAGTTAATGGCTCTTTCATTTTCTTAAAATTCATCTTGATGTTGCTGCTCGGTTTTTTGGTGATTCAAAAAAAAGCAGCCCTCCCATAAGAAAATTAGAGGAAACAGATGCCTAGCAGATATGATGGCTAAGGAGTAAAAAATAAAATAAAATAATTATGCATTTGCTTGCCTCATCACTGCATTCAGCCGGAACTAGCAAAGCAGGGTTTCATCAGAACCAGGATCATTTAAGCAGTTAAAAATTTCTTTGCAGTTTTGAAATAAGTGTTTTTGAAACCACTTGGGGAGAAAAAAAAGCTGATAGCATCCAGAAAACTAGGGATGTACTGAAGTCAGAGATATTTTGAGAAAAATTTGAATGTCGATCTTCTGATAAAAAAAAAACAAAACAACATAAAATCATAGCCAATTTCACCAGAAAATAGGACACAATTTTCACAGATTCTAAGGAAGCAAATATTTCATTATAAACCTGTGGAGGGAGAGACTTTCCTGGGAGTTTTCTTTTTGTCCTGGTGTGTCCAACATTCAAATTGAAAATGATAAAGAAAGCTGTGTGTATGGAAGCCACTCCTTGGGATGTCTCTTGCTCATTATTTTCCCCTTTAAGCCCCAGAGAATTGTATTCCACAGAAATCACATTGTTGGATGAAGCTATAAGATGTAAGCCCATGCAGAAAGAAGATAATAATATTTAGCAGCTACATAGTACTTTCATCTGCAGATCTTAAAGGGCTTTCTGAATGTGGTTATCCCTATTTTACAGAAGAGGAAAGGTAAGTGAAAAACAGAGTAGATAAACCCCGAAGGCATTAAAGCAAGACACTGATGAGGCTTTAGAATAAAGGAAAACACAAATGAGACCTTAGAACAAAATTGGACCTTTATCCAATCCATGAAAAAAATATTTACTTAAATCATTTATAAGTTGCTGAATAAATTAGCACCAAGGCCATGTCCAGATAAGATTACTAAATGAACAAAGTCTGTCTTCCAGTGCCACTTGGTGTGAGTTTCTTCCTTGTCCTCAATCAAGGCAATCTTTACTTTTCCTTTTCAAGTACTAAGTGCCCTGCCATCTTCTCTGAGTCACCATTTCTCCACAAACCTTCTCTCAGAATAGGAGGGATAACAGCCATTTATACTTCAGTAGAAATGTAACCCAAAGTCCAAAGTATGGCCTCCATATCTTCCTTGTTCATTCATGCTGGAAAATTCTTTATCAAAGGGCAAAGATTTTTCTCTCTCAAGCAAGTTTGGATGAGTTTAAAAATGGAAGAAAAGGGAATGGACAGAAGGAACCTAGAATTTCCACTGTGTAAAGGGAATATGTCATACCACAGAAAAAAAGAAAGAAAAAGAATGTAAGAGAGATTGATGGGAAAAGAAGGGAAATAAAAGAGTTCCCATAGATTGAAGAAAATAAATCTTATGGCCAACTTTATGGTGATTAATTCTCCGCACTTTTCAAGTCAGTAAACCAAAGGGTAGAGTTAGAAGGAAACTCAGAGGTCTTTGGAGAATCTCAGAGTTGAAATGTACATCAAAGGACATCTAGCCCAATTCATACTGTAGCAATAACAAGAAGAAATGTGCTTACATCCATGCACACCAAAAAGCAAACAAAAACTTAAACATCCCAAAAGAAGGTCAACCAGTCTACCTTTTCTTTAAGATCTCAAACAAAGAAGATCTCAACTATTTCATGCATTTGCACTTTGGAATAGTTATAATTGTTGCATAATTTGTCCTGACTTCATGCCCAAATTTGCATTTTCCATCTCAATCCACTGCTACTAGTTCTGGCCTCCAACACCAAGCAGAAATAAGGTGATTTCCTTTTGCAAGCAAAACTCTTTCAAATACATCATGTCTTCTCTTTTACGTGATAAATATTCCCAGTTTCTTCAGGGAATTCTGGTATGGTATAATCTCAATGACTTTCGCAATTTTGAATGACTGTCTCAGAATGTTGTTCGTCTTATCAAAATCTTTGCTAAATGTTTGTATCCAGAATAGAACACAATATTCCAAACTTAATTTGACCACAATGGTAGTTTATAAAAGTACTATTATCTTCTTATTTATGACAGCAACGTCTTTCAATCTAGCCTAACATCATATTGGATTTTTTGGTTGGCACATCATACTGTTTACTTAAATTAGATTACAGTTTACCAAAGATAAATAGATAGATTGATAGATAGATAGATAGATAGATTCAGATGAATTAGTGTCTAGCCAAACTTTTACATATTGTTTATGTGTTATTCATTTTTTACCACAAGTAGATTTCAGAGTTATTGCATTTCATTTTATTGCATTGTATCTATAGTGCTTCATCTTATTAGGTTCACTTAATATTTAAGCCTATTTAGATCCTAACTTTACCATATAACTAATTGTCCCACTCTGTGTCATCTACAAAATTATCCAAGAGTATTATCTATGACTTTTTCCAAAATATTGCTAAATGTATTAAAAAAAATAAAACACAGGGTCAAATACTTGTTCTTGAGTGTAATGGCAATTTAAATGAGATCTCTCTCACTCATTAATAGGTCTACAGGACCTGCTTAAAATCATCTGAAAGCCTAAATTACATGTGATCTGAGGAGCTTGCTGAACAGGTGGAACAGGAAGATGGAGAAGAACAGGAGGAAGTGAATGAGCATGTTCAGGGCAGAGAAGAGAGGACACAGGCAGGGCAAGGTCCAGGTTCGTGAGCGTTTGTTTGTGAGAAGGTCCTGCAGAGCAGGGGAGGCTTGGGAATGGCTTTGTCCACTGAGGTAATCATGATTATTAACTTCTTGGTCACCATGACAGATTTAGCTTTCTGGTTCTGGAATTTGGCTTTCTGGTATCTAAATAAATGTTTTTCTTCTGCCTTTTATATGGATAGTCTTTTACACTTTGCAATTGAGAACTATGCCGGCATATTCATAGTTACCACCAGTGCTGTGAATATTTCCCTGGCAATACACTGAGGTAAAAGATTTCCTTCCAAGTTGACATCTGTTAAATATTACCAACCATTTATTAACTACTACTTGCTACATCCACAAAGTAAAGCATGTCCAAATCCACCTCCCTGTCCTATTGTTTATACCAGGTATTTTTAAACCCTGCGGTGGTTCAACCCTTAAACTGTGGTTAAGACACATTGGTTTAGACCATATATCTCCTTCTTGCCCATAAAAATAATATTAGAAACTTTAGCACATGGTCTACTAAACACATCTACAGAATTTCCCTGAGCTACACAAGTAGTAGCATCATCACAAAAGGAAATAATGAAATGAGTCTGGTATAAACTTGCTTTATGTTAATGTCATTGAGTCTTTGGGGAACCACTCTTTCCTTTTTATAGATTTTTCAGGATCTGTTCAATATTTTTTCCAAAAGGCAAAGTCAAGTTCTCTAGATTACCATTTGTAGTACTACACTAATGCTTTATGATAATTTCATTAAGGAAAAGAGTCCTTGCCCATAATTGCCCATAATTGCAAAGTTAGAGAATGGGAAAGCTAGGATTTGAACACAGACCTCATGATATCAAATATTCTGCTCTTTCTACCATGAAAAAATGCTACTCAGACAACAGATACACCATCCATCACTGCCCTAGTCTTAAAACTATTTTAATTTGGAAAGACTTGAAAAAGCTTAAGCTTTCCTGGCACTGATTTTTGAAACCAAGGCCATCTTTATGCACATTGAGGAATCTGTGTGTGACTTTAATGGAGCAGTCATCAAATTATTTCACCAATCTGTATATGTTGGGTAATTGCTCTTTATATACAATAAGCCAGGCTAACAGATGGATGAAAAGAAGAGGCTGGATTTAATTGTAATTGAAAAATTGTATCCGGCTTTCAGAGTTCACAAATTGCCCACCACTGTAAAGGTCCATCTTTTAACATCAATAATTTCCTCATCATGCTACATAACTAAGAATCATGGGACACTGATTACAGAATTATTCAAATGACAGTCAACCCAGAAGTCAATGGAAAGTTCCATAACAATCATAGGCAGGCTGCAAAATTTTAACAATGAGGACTTTCATTATTGAAAATTGGCTTAAAAATATCTAGAATATATATAATTAGTCAAGGAAGTGTGTCAGGCATATAAAAAGAATGAATGTTGCATTTGGTACACCTGGGCTAATTGAAGAACAAGAGGAAAGCTTCTAGATCATTGGGTAGATATGCTCTGATGATTTATGAGAACATATAAGCAAGAATTGCACAAGATGAGAAGATATGGAGGAACTTAAATTTCCACAAAAAATGATGCATAGTCACATCGTTAAGATCTCATGCAATCATTGAAATGACAAAGGTGTCATGAAAGTTTTCACTTAAGAATTTTGCTTATGGGTATCTTTATCTAGTAGATTAGTGTATGGATAGTATTAGATTTCCTTCAGAATCTATGATGATTATTTTACTCTAGAAGCTAATTTTTACTAGAAAACACTAAAATCCCATTCACAAAAGCCTGTTCAAATTGTAGAGTGGGGCATTGACTGAGAGAATTAAATATAAATATAATAGTCCTAACAATGCAAATTAAGAAAAAACTTACATAATTATAATGGTCTCAAACAAGCTTCATCTGGGAGAAGAAATAAGAAAATAAACCTCTCTTCCTTATTTGTAGAGGTGTGGTCTATGGTTACGAATCATTCTATCTATTATTAAACTTGGTTGATAGATCATTTAATTTTTCTGAAGCATTTTTTTCCCAAACTCTGTTTTTAAAAATAATCTTTAGAAGTAATGGCTTCTCAGGTTTAGAGAGGAGGAGAGATACATTTTAAAATTAAAGTAATATAAAAATAAAATTATTAGTATAAAGGAACTGAGGATTTTTTTTACTGGTCAAAATGTAATAGCTAAACTTCACTGTCTTGCTGTTGTATACTGGACAATGAAATGTCTTTTTGTCCATCTGTTAAGCAAGTATCATAACATCTTAATTTGGAGTATCATTACAATATGATTTGTACCTTATTTTTAGGATTGGTTTTCATTGTGGCCCAAGAGAAAGTGGATTTTGACAACTTTTCATATACTTTTAGTCACAAATACTATATATGAAGTCTATATCATTTAGAAGCAGCATATTAATAATATTTATATTATATTTATATTTTATATCCACCTACTATGTACTTCATATCCTCTTTATATGCATGTATATACATAATATACATATATACATACATACAAATACATAATTTATATTTTATATCCACATACTATGAATGAGCAACTGTGCTAAGTGCTTGATAAATACTATCTCCTTTCATCCTCACAACAACCTTTGGATATATGTGCTATATCACCCTCATTTTACTGCTGATGAAATTGAGATTAACAAAGGTTAAAAAACTTGTCCATGTTCACATATCTAGTAAGAATCTAAAATAGGATTTGAACTTAGATTTTCTTGACTCTGAGCCCAGGACTCTAATCACTGTGTCACCTACCTTCCTCTAAACTGGATACTTTATAAGTTCAATCTCATACAAATTTCATAACAAAACTGAAGTAGGTGCTATTATTATCCCAGTTTTACAGGTGAGATAACTAAGGAAAGAAGGTGTTTAGAGAAGGTATTAAAAGACTTGCGCAGGGTCACACAACTACTAAGTGCACGAAGACTGTATGGGACAGAATTAGGTCTTGAGTCCGTAGTTTCCTGATACGTTCTCTAGCCAACATGCAAAATTTTCTTTCTACATACCTTTGAAATTTCCAGCATTTTCTCTCTGTATTCCTTTGAAAAATAGTGATGCTTCCATACTTGAAATATATGTTATTTATTATTAATTAAAGGTATTTTTGCTTCTTTATGTTGCTGTCATTTAAAGAGATGGGTCGTGCTTTTTGTGAAGGCAGAGAATGGAAGTCTGAAACTGTTAAAGTTTCCATTTTAAATTGCCTCCTTGTATTTCTTTGTGGCCCTGCCAATTAATTCTGTAGCCCTGAAGGATGACCTACATTTTGAACCCCCACTCTTTTAACCTATCTGCCCATACCTAAATTTCCCTCTGATGTCTCATGCTGGTATGGGGGTGACCCCAAATTCTCAGAGGCTTTGTGGAGGATAAGCTCTGACAATTTATACCAAGATGAATATACTTTAAATCATGGTCTTGATTTTTATTTTCCAAGAATAAGACACATTAGCATCAGATAGGGCTATCCTTAGGTATTTGATTCCCAAATGACTATTTTTTTTTCACTATTAAGCTCTTGAAGTTTCCCATTAAGGCAAGCAGGTCCTTTGTTCTGTCAAGCCTTAGAGGTCCCACATGGATTAAATCATCGGTCCTTGAAATATGAAGTATCTCTCAACACACCCATAATCCAATCAATGCTTGCAGAATAAATGAATGAATACATATAACTGAAGAACTTAAAAAAAACATGCACACAGAGTTTATGTTGTATAGATGAAGTTTAGCTCTCAATTTCGCCATCTGCCTTTCAGAGGGCTTACAAGATCCATGTTGAAAGGATGTTATTAAAGCACTTATAAACTGTTGGGAAGAAAAGTAGGTTAGCACATGTGAAAAAACTTCATTTCTTAATGGGTTGAAATATATTCAAAGAGGAGGCATTCTGTTTAAGTCTGAAGTCTAACTCTGCTTGCTTTATGGCTGGTGATTACTTTCTAGTATCCCACTCTCTCCCTATTATAATGATACCTATTCAGAAATATTTGCTAAAGGGTTATACAAAATAAATTAGGCATTTAGAGCATTGACAGCTCAGCCTTGGAAAATGCTTTTTCCCTCACATTCTTGGTGAACACCTGCCACACTTTTAATGAGCTTTAAATTATGCTTTATACCCATGTAGCAAAAGCGGATATTACTCTTTAGTTATAATCAAAGAAAATATCAGGGGTAACTTGTTGCTAAGAGCAACAGCTTGTCAAAAATGATACCTCTTCTACTAACAATATAGATAGATAGATCTAGATAGATAGATAGAAAATGTGATTTATACCATGTAGAGGGTTATCAATCTTTAAAATTTTCTTGTCTTCTGTGAGTTAGAAAAGTATGTCATTGTTTTATGACCATGCCTTGGAATTTCTCTCTTTTCATCGTACTTTTCAGTACCCAAACTTCTTAAGCATTTGTGAGCGGTCAAAATAGGAGTTGCGTGATGTCATGGATGCTTGGATTTTCTGTGAGGGATAACAGAATCACATACCCAGGTAGAAGGGAATTCTGAGGTCACTGGCCCAACCTATTCCTAATAAGCAAAACATTGACCTCTAACCAGTCACATTTGAGTAGAAGGCTTCGATGCATCCTTCATAGTCTGACCTGATTGCATGACTTAACGTTACTTCACTGAATAATGATTACCCACGGATGATCTGCCAGTGCTGTGAACAAAATGGAAAACCCATGCTGCTCTTGCTCCCAAGTCATTATTAATTTTTTCATGATTACTCAGTGTGACAGGTGCTACTTTAAATTAGGTCTTCCTGTCTTTGAGATCAGCTCTGTATCCACCATGTCATAATGCCTCTAAAGGGAAAGATTTAGGGAAACAACAGAAGATTTGTATGGATTAAGACAGAGTGAAATAAACACAAGCCAAGTAACAATATATAGAGTAACTAAAATATTATAATGGAAAACAACTTGGAAAGACTTAAGCACTAGTCCAAGGGCAATAAAACGGTCCTGCTTTCAGAAGATGGATAATGAATGATTCTTCCTACTTCAAGACAGAAATTCAGTGATCATAGATTTTCAGACACTGTAAATGTGAGGATTTGTTTTGCTTGAGTATACTTATTTGTTATGAAGGATGCATTTCTTTTAAATTTACTTTTGTAAATGGGAGAGTTCAACAAAAAAAGAATAAAAAAAGAAAGAAGGAGGAAGGAAGGAAGGAGGAAAGGAAAGAAGAAAAAAACATCAGTTAAACATTTTTAAAATATACAGGAGGGAAAAGAAGGAAATTCAAAAGGAGATACAAGTAAACTAGTTAATTGGAACTACTATTTTATATTATATTCTTTAAAGAAAATAAGTTACGCATAATAGGGATTTAATTTCATATATAATGCTCTTTTTTGCTCTTTGTATATGCTAATGATCATGGTTCTTGTATTTCATCAAGTTCATATTAATATATTTTTTTAGAAAAGGAAGAACCAAAAGGAAGCCAAAAAAGCAAGGTAAACATAAAGAAGAAAAGTTATATCTTTTTGTGTAGATTTCTATATATTCTCTTTTTCTTGAGATTTGGAAAACACTGGGAGTATATACATGTCTATCCATCTCTCTCTCTCTCTCTCTCTCTCTCTCTCTCTCTCTCTCTCTCTCTCTCTCTCTCTCTCTCTCTTTCTCTCTCTCCCCGAGTTAAGGTCCCTTTAAGTTCTAATCTTCTGCATATATCACATGTAATTCTTACATTCTTTTAGACAGCAAAAAAAACAGACTTATCTAGACCAACATACATGTAGAGATGAAGAAACAGGCCTCAGGAGACCAATCAACTGCTTCAATGTCACAAAACTATTAAATGAAATAGTTGAGAATGAAATCAAAGTCAGTGGAGCATAGATTCAGAGATAGAAGAGACCTTCAATGTCATGTCACTCCATTCTCAATCAGCAGTTCTGCTTTGTTTTGACTCCACAGGACATCCCATCTTCCCCAGGATAAGCTGATGATCTGAAATTTCTTCACTATGAAGATTAACAAAGGTTTTAATATGCAATACCTTCTCCATTCCTTCTGACTAGAAGGCTGGGGGTAGTGACATAAAATCCTCCCAAAGCCTTCCTTTATAGAGGGCTCTGAATTTTCCAGGTAACTCTTCATTTTCAATCAGCAACTTTCCTAGGTTGAGATTTTAAGGAATATCATGCCCCTGGCTGGTCACCCTTTATCAGCTTCCTTTTTATGTAGTCTTCTCTCATTTGATTGAAAGTTCCTAAATAGCAGGAACTATGTTTCTTTTTCTTATTTTGTCCCTAGCACTTAGTACAGTACTTAGCACATAGTAAGAGCTTAATAAACATTTAATGAATTGAGTTGAATGCATTCTAATCCCTTCATTTTATACTTCAGGTAACTGAGGCCAAGAAAAGTTCAATGACTTACCTAAGGTCACACAGGTAGGAAAATGTCCGATGTGGGACTAGAACCTATTTCTTTTAAATTCAACCCCTACACTTCCCGTGTCCAACCCAAAGATCTTTGCGGTAAGTCACATACTAGTCATTAGAATAGTTTCTGGTAAAACTTTGAGCTTTTCCTTTCATTGAAGATCACAGGAATCAGAACTAGATGGAATATCAGATATCCCTTATTCAAATCCAGACATTATGCAGATAAAAAAAGTGAGTTAAGAGACATGCAATAAGAGACAGAGAAAGAGAGACAGGGACAGAGGGAGAGACAAAGACAGAAAAAAGAGAAGGCAGATGCATATGCTAACAGAGTCCACCAAATTAGCCTTCAGTATTCCATATTATAATAAAAATGACTTGAACATTTGGACTATTTTTCTTGAGTATTTTGCATTAGAAATGGGTGTAAACTAAAATAGAAATGCAGAAAATAAAAACAGAAAATAACTTGATTTGCTTTTTTTTTGTTTTATTTGTCTCACTAACATCATTTGCCTTTTCTCTGATTAGTACACATTTCTATTTTGTCCTGTTCCCTCAGTTATGTGCCAGTTAACTCACAACATTATGGGGATGAGATGACAGAAGACATTTGAATGTCTCATTAAAAACTGGAGGGAAAGGAAAACACACACATGAACTTTTATACTTATCACCACTGACAAAGAAACTTCAAAAACTGTTTGGTTCCAATAAGCTCCTCCAAACACAGCTATCTATCTCGTTAGACTAATTACTCAAACCCTAAGAGAATGGAAGCTGGAGTTTGGATTCCCCTGAGAAACAACTTCCATGTGGATTTTATGTGAGTTGCCTTTTTTTTCTGAAATTCATTACTCCCCTCTAGTGTGGCTATGCAACAAATATCTTCTCTCTGTTTTTTAATTTTCTTCAGAATAATAAGGAGGGAAAATGTAATGGACACATAGTTTTCTTTGTTCTAATTGGCTGGAGTGATGCCATTAGGTTAAGGATACAAAGCCCTTCTTCATTCAAGGAACGGCTCTCATTTCCATCGCTAGCTGACAGCAAGGAACATCAAAGCCATGCACTAGAACATGATTTTCTGAGTGGCTTTGAACAGCACAGATTTTAAATGCATGAGGCTCAATGAGAAAATGTCCTTTAACTCCTTTGATAACATTTTTTTGCATTCAAGGGAATGATTATTTTTGAGTTTGTAAAGTTCTCTCACCCTTTGCTGTCATTCTTGACCTCATCCTAATTGAACCAAAGTTGCCTCATTTCTCATGAAATACCAAATATGCCTGTGAGATATCACGCTGAGATAACTATATCTCCATTACCCTGACGCTGTCTATTTCCACTGCAGTGGATGTTAATTCCTGTGATGAAGATTGCAATCTTATCAGTGTCTGAGGATCCTCTACAAACCCTTAATTTTTATACCTCCCACAAGATAACTAAAGAGGTACTCTTAACATTCTAGGAACCTTCTTTCTCGATTCTCCTGATATCCAGAAAATATTGATAGAACACATGACTGGTCTATCGTAATATATAGGATCACAATTTAAGCTGAAAGGAAGGATGAAGGAACAGAGGTGGAGGGATGCCACAAAATCAGTCCCTCTTCATTTTAGCTCAGTGTTTCTTTGGTGATATCCCTTACTCTTTCTTTCATAATTTCCTATTTTTTAATGGGTTGCAGCCTACTTACTCCCACCATATAACTTTCCATTGCCCTCTAGGAAATATTAATTTTCTTCTGAGTTTAAACTTCTGAGTTCTTCTGAGATTAAACTGTTCCATGCATTGCAGTTATACATAACACTGGAGAAATAGTAAAAATGAGGGACTTTGTTTCAGGGTGAAATCTGAGGTCACTTGTAATTTCCCAAAGGTTAGGTGGTCCACTCTGCTCCTCCTATTCAATTCTGGATCCAAATTACTATCCATGTTAAATATCTCTCCTAGACATATAGACATAGACATTGATATGGATACACTGATGGATAGATAACTTTAGCAGACTGTCCAACCAACTACTTATCACAGCCTTGACAATTGGCATTCTTCATTTTTTTCCTGGATGGATGGTTTCATTAAACTCTATTGAATGATTATGAATCTTATCTGGGAGGCTCTCCAAGACTTGATGTGAACAAAGGCTAAAGATACTAGATAATTTAGGAATTTTCTATAGGATTATGGATATATCTATGTTGTTTTAATGTCAGATTTGAAATATTTCTTGAAATAACTGATTTTATTTATGGTACAAGGATAAGCAGAGGCATATTTGAAACTGTAAAAAGTAGGATATCATTTTTTCTTCAGTATATTCCAAGTGCAAAATAGGAAATATGTGCTCAATCATAATACTTGTTTATAAAACACTTTAACAAATTTTCTCATCTTATTCTCTCACCATTATTTTAGCTTATTGTTATTATTCCTGCTTTATGATTGATGAGGCTGTGATTCTTGCCACGATTCCACCTCTGCAGTCCTGTGGATGGATGTCCTTCATTCTTGAAGAGGACCCAAATAACATCACCATGATAAAGTGAAGTTTCAGTGTGTCTGACTGTGGCTGAACAAACCAATATAAGCTCAGAATGCTCTTCCACAGGTGGGCCATGGATACTCTGTGTGAATATTTGGGGTTCATGCTCCAAATTTGTGCATCCTACATTCACTTTGTGCTGTCTCAATTCTAGTTTGCTCAAAGAGCACAGCACCCTTTCTGATGTGGGCATGCCATGCTGAGGGGTCCTGTGCCAGTGTCTCCTATGTTGCACAGTCAAATCCAAAGTTCTTGAGAGAGACCTTGAGAGTGTCCTTGTATCACCTCTTCTGACCATCAGGTGACCGCCTGCCCCATGTGACTTCTCCATAAAATAGTCTTTTTGGCAAGCTTATATTTTGCATTTGAACAACATGGACAGCCCATCAGAGTTGCGCTCTCTGAAGCATAGTTTGAATGCTTAGCAGTTCAGCTCGAGCAAGGATTTCAGTGTCTGGTACCTTATCCTGCCAGGTGATATTCAGGATCTTCCTAAGACAATTCAAATGGAAGCGATTCAGTTTCTTGACATGGCACTGGTAGACTGTCCAGGTTTCACAAGCATACAGCAATGAGGTCATCACAACAGCTCTGAAGACCTACATTTTGTTAGTCAGTCTAATACCTCTTCTCTCCCAGACTTTTCTTCAGAGCCTCCCAAACACTGAGCTAGCTCTGGCAATGTGTGCATCAACCTCATTGTCAATGTGTACATCCCTGGAAAGTACACTGCCAAGGTAAGTGAACTTATCCACAGCATTCGAAATTTCTCTATTTGTTGTAACCAGTGGTATTCTGTGGATACCAAATATTAGAAAGGATGTTATAATTATTGGAACATGTATAGACAGAGGAGGCCAATCAGGGTGAGGAAAGACCTCAATTAAGAATATTTAAGGCAGAGGCTCTTTATTTGTTATCATGTCACAGATTCCTTTGTCATGAAGACCATGGAACCACTTTGCACATTTGTTACTTATACTGATAACTGAAAGAAACACAAATTTTTGATTAGTGAAAATAAAAATGTATTTTTCCCTCATCTAAGTTCATGGAACTCATAAAATTTACCCATTTACCCCACGTTAAGAATCTTTGGGTTAAAAGATAAGGAGTTATTTTTGTTTGTTTTCTAAGTCAGAAGACTGAGGGGAAGCTATCTCGGACATTTGAGAGTCTCTCACATAGAAGATGGAAAAAATTCTTGTCTCCAGAGGACAGGATTGGTGGGGTGGAGAAATGGGTAGAAGTTAGAGAGACGTAATTTTAGTTCATGCAAGGAAAGCCATCATAAATAATTAGGCAGTTAGGTGAAGCAGTGAACAGAGCACTGGCCCAGAGTCAGGAAGTCCTGAGTTCAAGCCTAGATTCAGCTGTTTCTTAGTTGTGTGATCTTGTACAGGTCATGTAAATTTTGTTTGCCTCAGTTTCCTCATTTGTAAAATGAAGATAAAATATTCCAAGGTTGTGGTGAGAATCTAATGAGATAATATTTGTAAAGCACTTCGCATGGCATCTGGCGCAAAATAAGTGTCATATACACATTAATTAGATCATCATCATTAGCATTAGCACTATACAAAAAAATACAATGTGAGATATCACTGCTCTCATTTTCACTGAAGAATTTCAAGCAAAGGTGGTCTGTATGTTGTAGAGAATGTTCTTATTTGCCTATGGGTTGGACCATATAGTTTCTCTGGTCTCATTTGCCACAACAAGATTCCACAGCCTTTGTTGGACTCAGAGCTTAAGGGTTGTAATAAATAATTTTACTAAAACATGTATTTGGTGACACCATCAGATAACACCACCCACAGTGAGGTTAAAAAAAAATGCAAGGAGGTTCCTGGCATTTAGGGAGTCTAATAGTCTATACATAAAGTAGTCCTTATATATCCTTGTCCAAAGAGCCCACAGCTGAGTCTCAAGGCAGATCATCTGCAGGTGAAGTTAATACTCAAACAAAAAAATCACCCATCCATGGTCACCTACCACCCCTATTGAAGGGATCAGATTTTTCTCCTCTAAAACTCCCATTCTTGGTACTGAGTATTAATTCACTAAGAAAGAATGATCAGGTAGGCTTATGGGGATGACAAAATAGTAGCTTTGGGGGAAAAGCCCAAGGATGATGTCATTATCTCTTCCATTTTAAAGAAGTTTCTAGGCAGCAGATGGAGTAATTTGTGGACTGCAAGGAGAAATCTGTTGACTGGTGGTTTTTTGTTCAGAACTTGTCATTTCTGATTCTGTTTTGCTTTGGTGAAATGGTAAGGGAGAGCGGTGTGGCTGTGGATGTCTGTTGCTCATTAGTGGCTTTCTCTGGGTGTCTGTGATCTCCAGTGGGTATGAATAAACCAGGCCCTGATAAGAATTTCCTTAGGTCTCAGAAGCATAATATACAAAAGGTTTTGTCAGTAATAACTACATCACAAAGTCAATGACAAGAGCTAGCCCTGAAAATACTTTCTTAACATTTCCCCATTTTCTATTACTATGTCACAGTCTGATGACTCTACTAGTCAGAGATCACTTATAACTCTTCTTCATTTCAGGTTGTCTATACTATATAAACTTAGTCAATTAAAAAGTAAAACTCCTTTACTATGTTGAGGAAACCTATGAGATAATATAAATTGTGTGTGTGTGTTTGTCCTTCATTGCTGAAGAAGACCATACCATCAGACACATAAGGACATGACTTGCACTTGACTTTGTTTTTTGAGGGAGGGCTGTGCAGGTCACCAGCCTCACTTCTCCTCCAGAGCCTTCTGAATCCAGTGACCAGACATTCATCAGGACTGGAGATGACCCAGGATGAGGCAATTTGGGTTAAGTGACTTGTCCAAGGTCCCACAGGTAGTGAGCGTCAAGTGTTTGAGGTGAGATTTGAATTCAGATCTTCCTGACTCCTGCACTGGTGCTCTATCCACTGCACCACATACAGTCAAATGGTCATCAGACTATTCATCAACCCCAACTGGATACTGCTTAGAAAAATGGTCATGCTTTTTAGGAAAAAAAGATTTTTTAAAATTCCACAGAAAAGTGGTACAGATCTAAATATTCCTCTTATCCCCCTAATTCAAGTTTGAACCCAATATTTTTCAGCACGAGCTTTGAAGGCAAAGTCTTTGTAAGTTTGGTCCTTAACACCACCGTAGGTTTCATATTGAAGTCATCATTTTAGAAGTCATGTTTCTTACAGGTCATTACTTCTCCCTCATAGAGCAACTCAGTCACCTTGTCTCCTATTAGGGGAATCTAAAGGCAAAAAACAAAATTACCCTCCATAGATTTTGCATATCTTAGAGTCCAACCTTCTCTCCTCTCTCACTCCTGTCTCCTTGGGATATGGCCAAGGCCAGGTCCATAAATCCTTGCTATTTTTCATGTTCTTGTTTCTATATCTTCTTTCTCCCATTTTAAAAAAAATCCAGTCTCTACCTCCTTCAGTTCTAAATACTAATCATAATGATTGCCCTGGTACCATTGTATGTAAGACAAGTTTTCAGAGGTTCTAATGCTGCTGAAATTCATTTTATTTATCTCCTTAGGATTCTGCATAGTTGACGTTTAAGACCCTTTGCCTGTTATTGAAACAACAGTCACTTTTTCAATCCTTCTCCTTTTCATGAACTATCAGTAATTCTACTGAATTTCTTTCTTTCAAGCTCAAATTTCTCATGGCAGCAGTCTACACTCACTCCTTCTACTTCCTGTCTTGAGAGAAGTAGCTGGATCAGGAGCAAAAACACATAGGTTCCAGTGCTTTGGGGTTTTTTTGTATGTGCTTTTCCAATTTTGTGTGTCCTTGGGAAAAGACAAAAACGTCTCTTAGCCTTAGATTTCACATGTATAGAAATGAAAAGGTATCTGTCCTGCCTAACTTGAGAATTATTTTAAGGATCAAACAAAATAATTAATTTTAATTTGCTAATATGTTATTATTGTGATTACTATTTTCATTAAGTTCCTCCAACACAGTTTGTGTCTACAAAGCTTTTTGAAAGTCATCTCAGATGTCACCAATGATATCTTTCTGATAGACACATTTAATGATTATCTCGAACATTCTGTTCCTCAGTGTGGCCATAACCAGTGACTCCACTGACTAGCAGCTTCTCACTTGACTCCCATGACCCTGCAGTGTGGTGTTATTTCTTCTTCATTCCTTCCCTCTCCCATTCCCCAATATCCCGAGTTTCATCTTTTCCAAGTTTCAGCTTTGAATCTTCTTCCCTTCTCTCCTTCACCTCTCTCCTCAAGATTCTCTTCCATTATCAAAGCCTCAACTATCATTTTTATATAGGATGACTCTATAATCCCAAGCCCAGCCTCTCTCCTGTGCTGCAGTTAGCATTTCCAGTAACTTCTGGAAAGTTCCTTTGGATATTCCAACTAGCACAGAATGAGCACCAATCTTCAGACATTTCCAATACATTCAATTTATCATGTTCTATGTTTCTATTTCCCCAAATATTCCTACACGTTTTCCTCTGTCTGTTAATGGCACCAATAATCTTCTAGGTACCAAAGCTTGGAGCTTCATGGTGATCATTAGCTCCCTTTCTCTTATTCTATTGCTCATGGTAATACTACCCTCCTTCAGATTCTCATTCTCTCTCACTTGGACTGCTGTTTTTAAATTTTCCTATTTCCCTATCTCCTTTTTCCTCCCTTCCTTCAATCACTCTCTGTCTCCCTGTTTCTCTGTCTCTGTATCTGTTTTACACACACACACACACACACACACACACACACACATGCACACACATGCACACACACACACACACACACATTCTATTTCTAGAGTAGTGTCTCTAAAGATTACCTTGGGCAAACTGCAACTGGAGAAAGGCTTTGCTTAAAGAGGCCAAGCTTGGCCGCTACATCTGGGGCCATCTCTAGTCATCTTGATCTGTATCTGACCATTGTACCCACATGGCTCTGGAGGAGAGAGTGAGGCTGGTGACCTTGCACAGCCCTCACTCATTTAAATTCAATTCACTTTCAAGTCATGGCATTACCTTCCTGATGTCATGGTCCTCTTTGAGAACGAAAGAATGAAGGACAAACAGGGTTCCTAAAGTACAGTTCCAATCATCTGCCTCTCCTGCTCAGAAATCTTTAATGCTTCTGCATTGTTTAATGGATAAAGTTGAAACTCATTACCTTGACAATCAAAGCCCATCGGACTCCGAATCCAGCACATTCTTACAGCTTTGTCTTTGATTCCTTTCAGTTTTCATCAAATCTATGGTACTATTCTCATTCTTCCCCCAACTCTGTTTCTGGCCTTTGCTAGTGTCATGAGACTTTCTCCACCAGGAATGCTCTCCTCATCTTTACTTTCCAAAAACGATAGTTCCTCAGGGACAAGATTTTATTCTGCCTCTTCTATGTAATCCTTCTTTCCATTTCCTCTGTTATTTATTTCCCTTTCCTACCAAGCTGTGACTGATCCTCCCTCAAAAACCTCATTGCACTTTGTTGATATTTAATTTGCCTCTTATGATTTGTCCTAAACTCATTTATGTACCCATTTTATCCTTTCCTTTCCACCAGATGTATGGCTCTTCAAAGACGAGGACATGTCCTCCTTATACTATTCAATTTATTTTTGTTAAATGAATTAATGAGTCTGCCCCTGTGTTATTCTGTCAACATCAGCATTCTTATTATCTGCATTTATATACAGATGAGATCACATTATGGTTTACAGTAAAATGAGGATTAGAATCCATTATTGAGGAAGTGTGTATTTATTCATAGCTATTGGAATTTCACCAATGTTGCAATTTCCCAAGGGGGTCAAACTACTCTAAGACATTCTTTTTTTTTTCCCGGTTCTCATACTCAGAGTTGTAACTCACAAGCTTTGAACTTTGCATTCTCCGTCCCATTGTGAGATGTGGTTGAAAGAGGAGGAACAGATCCCAGAACATACTGAGGCCAATGGTAGACTATGAGGAACAAGAATCAGGGGTCCATTTGGTCCAGGGTAGACTTTCTCTGAGAGGCAAAGGGAAGACAATCTTATATTCATTCTAATTAATCTCTGTTTCTCACCTGATAACCTCAGTTGTTCTGTGCTACTGAAGGATTTTAAGAGCTGTCAGTTGATCTTCTGGGCCAACGCCTTAACTAGCTATGACTCTGTTCCTCCTCTTTTCCTCCTTTAGAGGTTGTAGATGGGAAGATGGGCAGTGTTTTTTAGTTACCCTGAAGTAAAGATTTGTAATGTCTCTATAAAAAGAACCGGAAAATAGTAGAAGGGACTCAGAATGATTAAGTGAGTGAAAAGGATTAGCATTTGAGATGGGGAGGGACGTGATGAAAATATATTGGGGTGAAAAGTTTGGGATTTTTCATTCGAGTCAGAATTTTAAACTATGATAAAAATCAGGATTCCATAAACATCTTTCCCACCAAAACATGTATGAAATACACATATAATTTTCCCTATATATTTATCTTTTCCTGTAGGAGAATGTATTTTGTTAATCATTCTCATTTGCCTGCTCAGTGAGCTGTTCATTCATTTTAAACTGCTCTGCATTCCCTCAACAAAAAAATTCTGCTAGAAAGTGTGTAATGTGGACCCAGGGATATTTTTGAATGCATGGCATCTTTTTTTTCTTTTCCGTTGTTACTGTTTCATTCACTGTCTCCATGGATCTGCTCAATCTATGACCTGAAGTGAAAACTTTGGGGAGATATGTGTATATATGTTTATTGTTACTTTTGTATAATATGGGAAACACCTCCGACCCTTCATTGTACAAGCACTTACCTAAGATCCATAACACAGTGATTTAAAGAAGACAGGGCCCCCAGCTTTCTGAAGTTTCCACTTATACATGCACACACATGCAGACACACACACACAGAAACACACACCCTTCCACTACCACCAATTAAAGAACACTAAGGCCACTAAATGGTACAAAAGGTAAGACTTTGGGGTGAGGGAGAGAGGGATGGGGGTATTGATGTTAGAAAAAGTAAGTCATAGAGAGGACAGTTAATAAGTAAAATGAGTGATGATTTTTGTTTTATAATAGTAATAGACATGGAAATCTAGTGCTTTAGAATTTATGAAACTATAAATATACATACATACATATATATACATATACATATGTGTGTGTGTATATATATGTATATATATACATATATATGTATATATATGTATATATATACATACATATATATATGTATATATATCCTGTTTTAAGCCTCATAATCACTCTCTAGGTAAGCTATTATAGTAATTGGTAAACCCATCCTGCAAAATCACATAGCCACTTAGTAACACAGGTGGGATCAAAATCTAGGTTTTGCTGACGCCAAGTTTAGCACTCTGCTGTATAACTCCACCTGAAACCAGCATCAAATCAGTCTTTCATATGCATTCATCCCTCCCACTCATCCAGTCAAAACATATTTTGGAATAATTACTTTGTCTTAAGTATGGTGGTAGACACTGGGTAAGGAGTAAGCAAAAAAAAACGCGATCTCTCCTCTTCTGGAGTTTAGTGATTTTGGTGGTTCACCCATTTCAGACATTTCTGACTCTTTATGACTTCCTTTGGGGTTTTCTTGTCAAAGATAGAAGAATGGTTTAGCATTTCCTTCTCTAACTCATTTTACAGATGAAGAAACTGAGGCAAATAGGGTTAAGTGAATTTTCCAGAGTCACACAACTGTTAAGGATCTGATCTCAGGAAAATGGGTCTTCCTGACTCCAGGCCCAGGCACTCTATCTGCTGCACCAGCAAGCTGCCCCAAATTTAGTGATTAGTAGCAGAAATAAGATATGCATGAGTAAATAAATAGCTATAGTTCAATGTATAGTAAGTAATTAAATTGTAAGGTATAATGTGAAAATACAATAAAACAAGAGAATCAATGTATTGCAGATATAGAACTGGACTGGAACTCAGAGACTTGGGTTCTACACAATGGCAGCAAGATAGTAGAACACTGAGCCTTGATTTTGTCTGCTTCAGTTTTCCCTACTGTAAAATGGGGATAATTATAGCCTGTATTATGGGATTGTTATGAGGACCACTGGACCAAATAAGATATCAATAAATGGTATTTAATATGGTAGGTGCTTAATGTTAGTTTCCTTCCATTGTATGCCTTTGTCTTGCTATAGAACTTGGATTAAATCACTTCACTTTTCTTGGCCTCAGTTTCTTATATGTAAAATAAAAGAGCTAGAGAATGGGCTATCCCTTTAAACCCTAACAGTATTTGAGTTAGGTATAAAGTTCAGAGTGGGATGAGATTACTCCAGAATGAAGACTTGACAGAACAAGTTAGCCTTTGAATTACTCTTTAAAGTAGAGTTAGTAACTGTATGGGGAGAAAAGTATATATCTAAGTGGGAGGTATACTTTCACTCAGAAGAAACATAATGAGCAAGGTATAAAAGCAAAAGTTAAAGCACATATTTATTTGGAGAGTGCCACCTAATATTGATGGTGTGCCCCAAATGTAATTTATCTGGGCATAGAGGAGGCATTTATTGCCAGGTTAAAAGAGTGAATGAAGATTTTTAAGCAAGGATGTATTATCATGAGAGTTACTATAAGAAGCTCAATCATGCATTAGTGTGTAGTATGCATGGCAAAAAATACTAAGTATGATTTTTAAAAAGTAATATTAATATTTCATTTTTTCTAATTCCATGTAAAAATAGTTTTCAACATATAAGGTTTTTTGTAAAATTCTGAATTCAAGCTTTTCCTCTCTCCCTCCTTCCTTTCCTCTATCCTTCCCTTCCCTCCCCTTTCCCCAAGACATCAAGTAATCTGGTATAGGTTATACATGTACAAATATGTTAAATATATTTCCACATAACTCATGATGTGAAAGAAAAATCAAAATAAAAGGAAAAAACTACCAGAAAAAATAGATTTTCTCTGGATGTCGTTAGCATTTTCCATCATGAATTGGATTTGTCTTGGATCACTGTATTCCCGAGAAGAGCTATATGTATCATAGTTAATCATTGCACAATGTCGCTGTTACTGTGTACAATGTTCTCCTGGTTCTGCTTACTTCAGTTCATGTAAGTCTGTCCAGGTTTTTCTGAAATCTGCCTGCTTGTCATTTCTTAAAACACAATAAATAATACTTCATTAAATTCGTATACCACAACTTGTTCAGCCATTCCCCAATTGATGGGCATCCCCTCAATTTATAATTCTTCATAACTACAAAAAAAGGTGCTATTAATATTTTTTTTACATGTGGGTCCTTTTCCCTTTTCAATGATCTCTTTGAGAAACAGATCTAGTAGTGGTATTACTAGATCAAAGGGTATGCACAATTGGATAGTCCTTTGGGCATAGGTTCAAATTGTTCTCTAGAACGGTTAGATCAGTTCATAATTCTACCAACAATGAACTCATTTTCCAATTTTCTCACATCTTCTCTAATATTTATCATTTTCCTTTTCTGTCATATTAGCCAATCTGATAGGTGTGAGGTGATACCTCAGAGTTGTTTTAATTTGCATTTCTCTAATGAAAGTTTTAATTTCTTCATTTCAAAGCTGCCTGTTCACAGCCTTTGACAATTTATCGACTGAAGAATCACTTATTTTCTTATAAATCTGACTAGTTCTTAATATATTTGAGAAATGAGGCCTCTATCAGAGATAGTGGCTGTAAAAATTGTTTCTCAACTTTCTGATTGCCTTCTAATCTTGATTGCATTGGTTTTGTGCGAAAAACTTTTAATTTGATGTAACCATCAAATCCATTTTGCATTTCGTAATGTTCCATATCTCTTATTTGTTCATAAATTCTTCCCTTCTCTATAGATCTCACAGGTAAACTATTCCTTGCTCTCCTAATTTGCTTATGGTATATGATTTTTTTATGCATGGTACATACATAAGAAATAGATTAACAGATGCTGATTTGATTTAAATGCATTGACAAAGGTAAAGAGGAAAATATTTAAGCTTTAATTAGGAAGAGATAGGATTGGACAGGTGAGGTTGTCTAGTCTATATATGACTGAATTTGACTTCAATAATGAAGAATTCATTGTCAATAATATGCATGTGAATTAATTTCATTGATATACTATATAAAATTGGTATTGTAATTAAAATATATAAATGTAACATTGATAAAATATGACTGACATGAAAATATAACTGATATGAATAACATATTTATATGTTTAATTTTACCACAGATTTGATATTTAACATATATTGTCATTGATATTAATAATTTTGATATGATTGTGATATATGTGATTTACATCATTAATGTTTTTGAGAAGCAATATGGCATAGCTGAATATGGAGAGCCAGATTTGAAACCAGGAGAATCTGTGTCCACCCTAGCTGTTTGACCCTGGGCAAGTCACTTAACTTTTCAGTGTGTCAGACAGCTCTTTAAGACAGTAAGTTACAAAGGAGTTGCTAACCTTCTGTGATAAAGAGTACTTACATTATGGAGTTTCCTAGATTCATGAAATCACAGGTCTTGCCAAAAAAAAAAAAAAAAAAAGACTTTCCCAAATGTTATTGATGCAGTAAGAAAATCACATTTTCATAATCTTAAAAGAAGATGTTTCCCTTTCTTTCTTTTAATCAAAATTTAGTTAATATTGAGATAAGAAACTTAACATTTTTTTCCTCTGCAATGGCTATTGGATTTTTGTAGACTTCAGTTCATGCTGAAAATCTTTTCTGTTCTCCAACACGAGGCCTCTAAACTCTAAAAAGGTATCATGCCCTTTTATAGGAAGAAAACTACAAAAAACTCAAGTGATGAAGCTCATGGAGATGTGGTCAAGGCTATGTTGTCTCTCTAATATTAACACTACTATTTTTAGCTCTGATCTATAACTAATATTTGGAGTGACTAGAAAAAGATAAAGGCAAGCTACAAATATGGAATGTCGATTAGGCAAAGACCACTGGAAGTGTTTCCTTAGTGATCTTGTTGCAGTGTAGTACAGTGTTGGACTTTTCTTAGCCGCAAATAGCAAAAAGAGAGTAATGGGTTAAATTGAAGAAAGATCGAATTAGGCTTTATGGAAGGAGAAAATTACTAACTGTGAAAGCCATTCAAAAGTGAAATTATTAAAGAGAGACTGCAAAACCACTCATCAGAGATTACATAGGGAGAAGATTCCTGTTCAGGTATAGGTAGAAACTAATCTTCTATTAGATTCATTCCATTTTGGGGGACTCTGATAATTTTTTTTAAATGAGATGAAAAATGTAATTTTTTTTCTCAATTGATTCTATGGATATTTAAACTATTCCATATCTGCAAGTATTTAAAAAGGGGGGAAGTATGCATTTGTCCCTGTAGGAAGTAGATGGAATTATTTAATATTATCACCTTAAGGTCCAAAAAGTCCCAAATGATTCATACGAATGAAAGGAACAGTACTTCCTCACTTCTGTGGCTTTGTGTGGTCAATTAGGTTGACTTTATTTCTTTTTAAAGGTACATTAGCAAGAGTTGCATACTTGTTACTTGGAACATGATTTCCTTAATATGTCAAAAATAGCCCCTAAACTAAGAATTGCATCTTTTAAGTATGGAGATGATAAGATTTTCTGGAATTTTCCAAATATAAGCAAAGTCCTGCAGAACTGTCTTTGCATTCTATCATCTGATTCATCTCCCTGACCCACTGACTGGAAAAGCTTATTTTGATAATTAGATATATAGATCGATAGATGTATACACACACATATGTATATATACACATAAACATATGCACACATACTATGTACACACACATTTATTGCACATATTGTGCATACAATGTAAATATACACACCATGTATAAATAAATGTTTGTATATGTATTCCACATATGTGTAAATGTCATATGTGTGTGTCATGTATATACATGTAATACATTTATTTACACATATATGTGTGTTCTTCCTTTGTTGCCGAAGAAGACCATGCCAACAGAGAAATAATGACATGACTTGCACTTGACTTTGTTTTGAGTGGGGAAGGGCTGTGCAGGTCACCAGCCTCACTTCTCCTCCAGAGTCATCTGAATCCAGTGACCAGATACTCATCAGGATGACTGGAGATGACCCAGGATGAAGCAACTGGGATTAAGTGAGTTGACCAAGGTCACACAGGTAGTGAGTGTCAAGTGTCTGAGGTGAGATTTGAACTCAGATCCTCCTGACTCCTGCTTTATCCACTGCACCACCTAGCTGCCCCTTTCCACACACACACACATACACACACACACACACACACACATATATATATGCTTTATATGTATATACACTATATATGTATGTGCTTTTATATATATTGTAGATATAAATACAATATATGTATATATGCACACTGTTATATTATGTATATGCACATGTATGTGAGTACATATAATGTATATTATATACATATATATCTATAGATACATAGAATGAGTGTATCTAATTTACATGCTTGTTGTTTCCCTAGTAAAATGTAAGCATTTTACTGTTTTGTGTCCCCAGCCCTGGCATAGAGCCTGGCTTAGTAGGAGCTTAGTCAATATAAGTTCAATTGAATTGAACCTTGATGCCTAAAATTCTACCTACCCCCAGTCTGAAGATCAGTTGGTTAATAAATATTTATCAAGTTCCAGGCACTGTGCTAAGAATGCAAAAGGAGGCAAAAGACAGTCCTGGCCTCCAAGGAACTCACAGTCCAAATGGGAAGACAAGTTATATTTAGGATAAACGAGAAATAATAAAGTGAGAGGAGGAAGTAGAATTAAGAGGGTTTGGGAAGGGCTTTCCTGTAGCTGGTGGTTCTCCATGCCCAGCTCACTTTGGAGGCTACTTACCTCCTCACCCTGCCTTTTCTCTCTGGTCCCCAAAAGTAGAGTGGATACAGCATGTCAATCTAATATTCCATCCGACTTCTGGTGCCTTAGCCAGGCTTCTACTTGAGCCACCAGGGTGGAATCTCTCCCTACCCAGACATAATCTAATTTGCTTGATACGTAAAATGAAGGCTTGCATGGATGTGCCATGTTTGCATGGTCTTCACTAGAGATCAAATCATCTCAAGATTACACATCCATGACCCTGGTTGATAATAACTCTGAGACTTGAATGTAAAAACCACAAAATTTACTCATGATTTATAAAGAAAACTTCATAGAGAAGCTTTGGTGTACCCATGTACACCATTTATACCACATATGGGTAAACTGTTCTCCTAATTATCGCTTGGGACCATTATACCAGAAGTCATAAGTCAATGTTTGTGGGAAGCATCTTTTTTTAAAAATATACAGCAAAATGGAAGATATTGCAATTTATTTACAATACAAAAAATAAATGGCAAACTGAAAGAACACTTTGTCTATTCATTCATTTATTTATTTTTCTTTCTTTCCTTGCTTATTGCTCCAAACCATGCAGAGAAGTGTGCGAATATTTCAGTGTGCTGATGTGAGACTTGTGAACAAATCCCTGAAATTAACAAATCCAAGCTTCATCTTCCCCAACTTCTACGTGTCCTCCGGCAGTGCTAATGAGCATGAAAATGGCCAAAAGAGAGATCTGTGTGATCCATTTCACTTCATTCCCTTTTTGATTTGTCATATTCAGCTTCTTTAAGAAATGAATCTTGTCTCTTCTACACAAAACCCTTTATACACAAGGACCTCCTTTCTGTCCGCTACTTATTATGACACTTAGAAATGTTTACATTAGTCAAAGAATAGTCTGAGAGTCAAAGTAGTGGAGTGGATAGAGAGCTCTCCTTGAATTGAGAAACACCTGGATTTAAAGTCTTCCTCTGACATTTACTGTCTATGTGACCTCTAACAAGTCAACTAACAGCTTAATGCCTCCAGGCCAATTTTTAAGATTATAAATTGTAGAAAATTCTCATTTTTGATGAGAGCTTTAACTAGGGTGGTGAGAGTTTGCTGAATAAAATGGGGAAAAATATGAGAAATATTTCATTCATTCCCTGCCTAGCTTATCAACAGATCCTCTTCTGTGACATTGCTAAACATTTCTGCTAAGTGCATATCTATCTCCCTGTTTCATAGCTTGCTTAATATTCTGTATCACTGAAAAAAAAAAAGTTTCTCTATGGTTGCCTCTTTCATGGATTCCTTGAATTTTGAAGGGCTTCTTAAAGGAAAGTTTTTAAAACTGCATTTTGTCCCACTCGATCAAATGCCTTCTTAAAATCAACCAACTCTTATTATAGTTGTATTTTTAATATTACCTATACATCTTGAGCAGTTGTATGAATGTTAAGCCATCTAAAATAGAAAGATATTTTTGACAGGCTTATTGTTATATTCTGCTGATTCTCAGAAAAATTAAAAACATTATTTTTAAAATTTCAAGCAATTTTTTCTCTTTCCCTTGTCTTCCACCTACTGGGGGAAAAGAAAAGACCAGCAAAAATTCTCAGGAAGTTTTAATGGGAAGGCATAGTGGTGCATGCTTGTCCTTAGTTCTTGAAAAGCACAATGACATCAGGACAGTAAGGCTATGCATTTGCAAGTGAATTGGATGTAAGTGAGGGAGGACTGCACAAGGTCACCAGCCTCACTTTCTCCTCCTGAGCTATCTGAGTCCTGTGGTAAGATAAAGATTAGGAAGACTGGAGATGGCCTCAGGTGCAGTAGGAGACCTTGGCCTTTTTAAGCTTTTAAGTTCTTTGACTGAGGCAACACCAATTCAGTGATTAAGGCTAGGTAAGAAATGAACCAAGGAATGGCCACTTTTACCTAATTAAAAAATAATAATAATCCGGGAGGGGAAAACCCTCAGGGTTTCTGGGCAAAAAAGAAACAATTATTAATTACATTCATTCTTAGTCAAGTCTGTGTGTGGTGGAGGGGATGAGGGTAAACAATGACCACTAAGTGGAACTTGGGCTGGGACTTATAGTTGGCTAATCAATGAGAGCCAGATGTAGCCAATATCCCCTAAGATATCTTTACTAGGTTTCAGGCATCGACATTTACATTCCTGTGGGTACAGAGAGAAGGAAAGGGAAGGGAAGGGGAGGGGAGGGGAGGGATTTTAGAGTTCATCTAATCCAACACATCATTTGACAGATAAGGAAACTGAGGCAGGGGAGGAGATATGAAGTCACTTGCTAAAGACCACACAGGTAGAAAGTGACAGTCAGGTTCTGAACTCAGGTCCTCTGACTTAAAATTAAATATATTTTTTTTCCTGCTCTTCTAAGTCCCCTCTCATTTCTAAATACACATAACAGCTCTGTGACCCATCTTTCCTACGTCTGAATTCTTCAACAAATTAACTTGTCACTTGAGGTACTGTTGAAATATATTTACTTATGGTGAGACTTTGAACTCATAGGATGGGGGTGGGGGGAGTTATCAAGCCATCTGTTGGAGAAATCGTGTTTTTTGATATTCAAAGGGCTTTCTTTTCCCTGACTCTTGGTGTTTGTCTCCCACCTCTCATATGCTGCTCAGATAATGACAGCTGCCATGAGTGTTTCAAGCCCTCACCTGCAAACTCTTGAAATGTCACATGCTTAATATAATGTGATATACATAGCAGTACAAAGATATGGCCAGGCCTGACTAGATGGGTGTGTTGGAAGCAAAAACTGTCAAAACAGGGCCATGGGAGCCACAATGTGGGCCCTTCTGTCCAATTAGACTCTGGGCTTGGCTGGTGATTTAAATTTCTGAAAGAAGCATGTTTTTATTTTTAATCAAGCCAAGCGCCTTGCAGCTTTTAATTTCTCTCATCTCATCTCTTTCATCTCTTATCAGAACTAGTTTTTTTATATTCTTTTTTTTTTTTTTTGGCCTGAGTTTGAACATTGTACTCAGTTCCAGGCAACAGATTTTATTTCAACTAAAAGAAACCAAGTGTGCAAGTCAGAATTAATTTACCAGATCCCTGTTTGAATTTCTGATATGAAATACTACCCTAAGGTAAGGCTGAGTAAATGCAAATTTCCTATTTGTTTCTTTATATTTCCATACATAACATTCCAACATTATTTAGGAGGAAGAAAAAGTTATCTATCTATAATATATACATGAAAACCCCATCAATCCATTTTTTTTTGCATAGGATCAAGTCAATTTAACCAACATTTGTCAATGATACATATGTATCAGGCGCTGTGCCATGAGTTGGGATCCAGATAAAGAGGAAAACAAAATGTTCTTGCCTTTAAGTAGCATACATTCTACTGGGGGATTATAATAACAGTGGTGACAACAACAATAGTGTAAATAATAATAGCACTTATATAGCCCCTACTATGTGCCAAAGCACTGTGCTTAACACTTTACAAATATTATTTCATTTGATGCTCACAACAACTTTGGCAAGTAGGTGCTATTATTATCCTTATTTTGAAGTTGAAAAAACACTAAGCAATAGTAATTAATTGACTTCCTAGGGTCACTTAGTAAGTCTTTTAAGTTGGATTTGAACTCAGATCTTTCTGACTCTAGGTCCAGTGTTTTATCTGCTGTACCACCACAGGCACATGATACAGCATATATAAAAATGACCTTCTTGGGGTAAAGGGGTAGCACTATTAATTCAGTTTCAGGCAGCAGGAAAAGCTTGTCACAGGGTCATGAGACTTAGACCTGAAGGCATTCTTAAAGATAATCTGATTCAGCTCCCTTATTTGAGAGTTAAAGGAACTGAAGAGCAAGAATAGTAATGAATTGTCCATGTTGTCAAAACTAGTGAACTAGGTCCTATATTCTCCTTACTGGGAAAAACGAATCCTGTGAAGTGATCCTAGGTATTCAAATTTGCAGTATTTGAGGTTAAAATTATGTAAAATATAGTAATTGAATCCAGTCCAAAGGAACTATGCAAAGTGAATTCAAGTAACGCAACCATTTCCAAAGGATTCATTATTTACACTAATAAGGACCTAGATGGAATGAGCCAAGCTGAGACTTTAACCCACTTCTTGTGACACTAAGCCCATGCTCTTTCCTCCATACCATGCTGCCAAATAATAACCATAAATAAATATTTTTTAATAAGGACTGTTTGAATCTTAATCTACTTAAACAGGATCTTCACAGAAGAACAGAATTTTCAGTTAGAATATAAGCCCAGGGAGTCATCCTATCTAACCTATGTCTGAAAGGATTGCAGTTTCTCCTGTGTTCTCAGAAAGGATCAATGACATTAGGAGAGTGATGTCTTGCCTTGAAAGGGACCACATACACACACACACACACACACACTCCACTACGACATACCCAATAAGATGTTATCCAGCATTTGTTTAAAGATTTCCGAGAAGAAAGCTACTGACTTCTCATACAGCCCATTCCACTTTTGAACAATTCTAATGTTTGGAAGGTAGTTGGGTTTTCATTTTGTTATTTTTTCTGACATCAAGCCTACATTCATAACTTTCCCTTTTTTCTGCCCTATGGGTTCAAACCAAAGAATCTAATCCCTCTTGCAAAAGTCAGCCCTTGAATATTTTAACATAGCTATCATGTCTTCCCTGAATATTTTCTTCTCTAGATTAAATGTTCTCACTGGAAGGGCCCCAAGAGATCATCAGATATCATCAAATCATCCCTCATTTCACAATTGGGGAAATTGAAGCCCATATACTTAAGGCACTTGCCCAGGATTACATGACTACTAAGCCAACCCAATCCAATTCTGCCTACCTCTCTGGAGTCATCCATAAATGGCATGGACTCAAGTCTTTCACTAATCATTATTTGCCTCTCTGGGTACTTTCTGGTTTAGCAATGACCCTACTAAACAGTAATACCTAGAACTGATGAAGCTTGATGAGAGTAGTGCATGTAGAGACCCTCTAGACCTCAAAACCACTTTTAATACAGCCCAAACTACCTTTATTTGGATGCTCACATTGACGACTCACATTGAGCTGGATATTGACTAGAATCAGTAGACTTTTTTCAGACACACTACAGTCTAACTATTCTCCCCTCCCTCCATTTTTATGTTCATATTTATATTTTTATGTTCATGAAGTTGATTTTTTTTGGAACCCAAGTGTGAGACTTTAGGTTTTTCACTATTGACATCAAATCCTGTACCTTGTCAAGATTTTGGTATCTTAACGGTCATCCAGTACTTTAACTATCCCTCCCAACTATAGTCTATAAATTTGAAGAATGTGCTATGTATATATATCTATCCATTTCATTGATAAAAATGCTAAACTGCTTAGGGCCAAACACAGGGCCTTGAGGTACTCTTCTGGGGATTCCCAACACATTCACATTGAATTTTTAATACCTACTCTTTGAATTCAGCAATCAAACCAGTTCTGAATCCAACTAATTGTATCATAGTCTGGTCCATATGTCTCCATCTTCTTTGTAAGAACAGCATAAAAAATCTGGGCCATCTATATTTATAAAGATCTCATTTAACTAGTTTAGTAACCTTGCAAAAAAGGAAACAGGGTTTGTCTGACATGCCATTTTCTTAATGAAACCATGTTGATTTTGTATAATCCTTTCTAGATGTTCAGTAAAATTCCCTTTAATGATACAATCTACAGTTTTTCTAGAAGTCAGAATCAAGATCATTGGGCTATAGTTTTCAGGTTGTCTTCCCTTTGTTGAAAACTGACACATTTGTTTTTCTTCAGTCTTTTGGAATCTCTCCTATTTTCCATGACTTTTCAAAAATTATTGACTATGGCTTGGCAGTCACACTTTCTCCCTAGCCTCCCCCACCTCAAGGATGTAGTACATCTGACCCAGGTGACTTGAGTTCATTTAAGGCAGCTAAGTTTCTTTTCATTATTTCTGATATCACTTGCCTGTTCTGTAATTTCTAGGACAAAGTTCATTGTCTTTGGCACAGAAAGCAAAAGCAAAATAAAAATTGAGTAGATCTTACTTCTCTTGGCTCTCAGTTATCATTGCCCCATCTACCTCAAGCAATGATACTATCTCTTTCTAAATTCTTCTTCTTCCTCCCAATAGTTATTTGGAAATTCAGCAGAATGAACTGAGGCTAGTAACGATAGTAAAGGGCAAAAAAATTTTTTATAATTTTTTAAACTATATTTATTTTGAATAAATTGTCCACAATATCATTCTGCAATTTAAGAAATTATTTTTCAACCTGTTTCCAAACTAACTGTCATTGACCTATTTGTATACTCAAAGTTGAAGAACTTGAAGAATCATGATAAGCCATAATCAGAAAAACAATTCTCAAAGGGCAAGAATTTATTTTTCAAGGAAGTAAGATGAAATAAGTCATGTATTCAAAAAGATTCTCCGAGTCAGAGGCACTCCTTGGACAAGGCAAGGTTTGCCAATGGCTTTCTGTCTGGAGTGCGTCCCTTCAGTTGTCTACTTTAGCAGTTACTAGACAATTCCTCAAAGTGGGTCTGGCGAGGAGGTAGAAGGCTTTTCTCTCACCTGAAGCCAGAAGTTGCTAGAGGTTCATTAATCACTCAATCAATCAACAGACATTTATTAAGCAACAATCACAACAATGTTAGAGTCCATTAGATTGTTATGCCCCCTGACAGCAAGAACTGTCTTTTGCCACCTCTTGTATCCCCAGCACTTAGCAAAGTGCCTGACTCATAGTAGGCACTTAATAGGTATTTATTGATTGAAAAATGTCATCTTGTTTCAGATACTGTAATAGGTACTGGGGAAACAAAGACAGAAATAGCTTCTGCTATTAGTCTATAGTCCTCAGTCACCTTATTGCTGAGGCTAAAGGGGCAGGGATGCCACTTTCCAGTTCACACATTATCCAATTTATATGATACTTTAAAATTTTATTTTCTCAATAAAGTATTTCTTTGAGATTCAATTTAATTTTGTGTTACCTGTGAAATAATGCAGAGGAGTGTACGTATGGAAGTTTGTCCTTAGTCCTATAACTCCCTGCCTCCTCTCTACATCCTGGGATGGCTCTGTGCCCAATGGTACTTCTCCAGAGCTGCCTTCTGATATGCCAAGTGCCTCAGGAAGCTGAATTAACTTCCTCAAGTGCAGGATTATTATGAAAGAAGCGCTTTTCAGATTCATTAGGCCAAATATAATGAAAGACTTAATGTAGCTTTAAAAAGTGCCAGGAGAAATGAAATAGTTTTGGAACTGGCAGAAAACAATACCCAATCAGATTTTGATTTGTTTTCCATAGTTTCAGAAGGACGAATTTTTAGAAAGTCTTTTTTCTTATTGTATTTTGAACTATGCTGTATGGTTGTGAATGATGGAATACACATCCCAAAGAATAGTTGTTGATCACCCAAAGGGTGGAATTGCATACTAGGTGTTAACAGCCTGCCTGCCATGTACTATGAATGAGGACTTGTACTGAATTGGGATAAAGATTGTCATCAGACAAATTCATGTCTAGAAAATTAAAAAAAAAATTTGGACCAGCCATAAAGAGGGAAGGATAACTACTTGACAGTCCATGGCTATCCATAAAATATCAAGGGATCTACAGAAAGGCTCCTATTTTGCTAGCTGGTCCCCCTGTAGAAGATTTATGGGAAGATGTGAAAGGAATCACACAGCATGAGATGTCATCGTTGGGTTGTTGTCTGTATCATTGGAGGGACTAATTGTATTAATGGCATCACAGATGTAATCATGATCAAAGATCTCTTCTGCTTCTTGCAAATAAGTTGAAGCCAAGAAGATTAAGAAGCATGCAACAAAATAGCAAATTCTTTCTTTCACATCTACTATAATACCCTAAATAACCCTCATTTTGCTAAATATAACTTGCCACTATTGGAAATACCTAATTTGTTACCAGGGTTTTATTTCAGCAACTAAGGGGAAATTGACTTTCCACAGGATTAGATGTAGGATTCAGTTGTCTGTTGTCTGACTAATTCAAGGGTTGGTCTACACATGCATGCACACACACACAACACACACATATAAAGAACAGAGAAATATTAGACAGAAGCATGCATAGATAGATATATGGATGATAGATGGATAGACAGACAGATAGATGGATGGATGGATAGATAGATAATCCTGATTACTGGCTCTTCATATGCCTTAAGTTAACCAGATAAAGAGTGGATAACTCACTTGAGCCTTCGTTTTCTCATCTTCTAAAATGGAGAAGTTGAACTATATGACCTCCAAGTTCATTCCGGTTTTGCCTATGAACCTCTGACTATGCTTTATTTTTATCTCCTTTTTTCCATATTACTCAATATCACTCTTATGCATTCTTTGCTCCAATCAAATTGAGCTACTTGCTATCCCCAGAACATATCCTAAACCTTCTCAACTTGAGGATTTTGATCTTTTTTTCATTCTTTTTACTGGAAAATCTTCCTGCTTTGACCTAATCTTAGATGATTTGAATTCCTATTCCTCTATTAAAGGTCAGCTCAATGGTGTCTCTTCCATCAAGCCTTCAAGGTCACAAAAGTGGTAAGAAGTAATCAGCATATGAGTCCAGCATCCCTGAGCCCAAATCCAAAATTCCTATTATATCAAATGAAATCTTCATAGGTCATTTAAGAGAATATCTTAGTTTTAAATCATTTTCAAATAATATAGCTAGATAATTCTTTAATCACTCCACTAACATTTATTAACATCTCACTATGTAGAAGGCACTGGGTTGAGCTATGGAGATATAAATAGAGGCAAAATCACACTTCCTGTCCTCAAAGGATCTCAGTAAGAAAGTGTTAGGAATTGTAGGAGTGTAGAAAGACCTGGAGAAGATGAAATTTGAGGTTCCTTGAAATAAGTACATAGAGGGATATTGGGATTGAATTTTAGGCATGAAGGACAGTCATTCACAAGTCACATAGTTGGGAGATGAAGTATCATATGCTAAGGGACAAGAAGAAGGCAATTGTTGCTAAATCACTGAGTGCGTGCAGGTGAGTGAAGTGTTAAAATGGCTATAAAGTCAGAAGCAGCAAGATTGCGACAGGATTTATATGTCAAACATAACATTTTCTGTGTTATTCTGGAAGTAATAGAACTAGAGTTGATGAAATAGGGGAGTGGTATTGTTAGACTTTAATAAGGGAAAAAAAAACACTTTGACAGGTAAGTAGAAAATGGGTTGAAATTGCTAAAGACTTAAAGCAGAGAGATGAACCAGAAAGTTGCTACAGTCCAGGCATGATGTGATGAGGGCCTTCAACATGATGGCAACTGTGTAAGTGAAAGACGTTATGATAGTAGAAAAGGCAATACCTGGTGCCATGTTACATATGTGGTATGAGTGTGATAGGAACTGGGTATGACACTGAAGAATGGCTCTAAGCCACAGTTTAGTCCCTTTAATAGTAATAGGGAACTTTAGAAGAGGGGAGTATGGGTAAAGGATAATGAGCATGGGTAAAGGATTCAGAGTTACTGAGTTCAAGATGCCTAAGGAAAATACAATTCAAAATGTCCAAGAGTCAGATGGTGAAAGGAGACTGGAGCTTTGGAGAAAAGCAAGGGCAAGAAAAATGTGAGGAGATGTATACAGAGAGACAAAAAGAGGAACAGAGAAAAGCAGAGACAGAGAAAAGAGAGACAGAAAGAGAGATAAAGAAAGACAGACATGGAGACAGGATGAGAGAAAAAGAAAGAAAGAGACATATGGGAGGACAAAGCAAAAGAGAAAGGGAGAAAGAGACAGACACATACCCAGAGGGTAGGGAGCAACATGCAAGATTTTCATTATTTTGAAAATTCCATTATTTCTAGGTGATGGTAATCTAGAAAAAATTTTCATATATTACCTTATTTATCTAGCCTTGGGACGATGGGGATGATATAATGTGCATGTGTTTTCTTTTGTTTTTTTCTTAATTCAAGTAGTTTTTATAAGACAACTAGCTAAATGCCCTTTAAATCTTGCTTTCCACGTAGCAAATTAGCAAGAAATACTTCTGTACTAAATACCTAATTTATTTCTAGTGTAGGTCAATGGATTTAATTTTTTTTGAAATGATAAATAAGTTTATAAAGTTTTAACTCTATTACAAAGTACTGGCCATGCAAAACATACACTATCAAAGTCATTTATACATTGCAGAAAATGTGCCTTAGCCTAATTTGGAATGCCTCATAAAGCGGTATTCTATATAAAATTAAAAGTGCTGAAATATATGATACAAACAAGGAGAATAGTGGGAATTCAAAGAAAGAAGAGATCACTGTGGGCTTGAAACATCAGTAGGGAGGATGACAAGAAGGAGGTGGAACTGGAGGCTTTGAAGGATGGATAAATGGAGAGGAGGGCAAAAGACATTCCTGGTAAAAATGACATGAACAGAAGCAAAGGAGTGTGTTGTGGGAGGATGAAGGAGGGCCGGTGTTATAGATGGGAGAGGGTGAGCCACAGAGAAACTGGGTTTGCTGGAGAAGAGGCTATATGTTTGACAGTAAATGGGGATGAGTTTGGGTCAGTAAATTGAGATCTTGAAATGGAAATTCTTTACTAACAGATTGAAATATGAATAAACTTAGAGTTTAAATCCCATCAACACTAAAGCAATTTTCAAAATTAATGTGAATTAATGCCTTTGATGAGCTGAACACCTTTTAAGAACTAGGTAGGTTTAAGGTTCCATGTTTTGAAAGTGATTCTGAAAAAGGGGTGTGTGTGTGTGCGCGCACGTGCGCACACACATACATATCTGTATTTATCTACATATAGATAATTGTCCTAAAAGTCTTTTAAATTTCAAAACTGCACTAAATCTTTAGGAACATCCTGGATATTTTAGGTCTGTAGACCAAAGTTTAGCTAAAAGCTATCATGCCTCCTTCACCAAATGTGAGTAGCATGGACAGTCTTCTTCTGACTTATCAATTTATGAAACTCTTAAGGAAATGGAATTTTAAAAAGTATCACATTTAATGACGTTTGTGTCAGGCAGGATCAAGGAGCTTGGACAGATAGCCCCTCCAGTTCTACACCCCATCCACATCTTCTCATGGCTTATCCAAGACAAAAAAAAAAAAAAAAAATGTTTGCTTTCTTATCGTAAAATTAAGGAAATAATATTGATTAGACCTTAATCCCTATTTGTAAAAAGGGTGTCCATGAGAGCTTGGGAGGAAAAAAAAATATTAGACAAGAGTACCCCTAACCTGCTCAGTGCAGGTGTGTTCAAAGAGGTTCTGCTTTGACAGGCAGATATATCTTTGACCTATGCGGTACAATGGAAAGAATATTAATTGAACATTTTAAGGGATCTGTATTCAAGTCCTACCTATAATGTTTACTACTTATAACACCCCGGATAGGTAACTTAATTCCCCTGGGCCTTAGTTTCTGTATAAATTCATATCCAGTTGTCTTTCAAAGTCAACTTTAAATGGAACTCATTATTGGAAGATTTGTTTTTAAATTTCCTCATTTATTTTGGATGGCTAGCACTTAATGATGTACCTCTCAATTGGCTAAAGCCTCAGCTATATTCTAACACTTAGTGAATAATATCCATCAGCCATGTTGCTGTTGCTCTCCTAAAAGACACATTTTCTTTTTTTCAGGATGGCACAGAACAAGAATACAGCTCTAGAGTAAGTCTATACAGTCCTTTTATTGGCTGCCAAAGCTTGAACTATACTTCTATGAAGAAAAGTATCATTTCATTAGGTTCCCCTGCCTTTCTTGTGCTTCATTATTGGTCCAAAATGACTGTAGACCTGGGAAAATTGTAAGCTATGCACACCCATTCCCTCACCCCTTAATAAGGACATTCCATCACCATCAATCCAGTGCACTCAAATCCTCACCTTTCCTAAGTGTTCTTGGAGTTTCAGTTCCTTGTACAGAAAAAAAAAGATCAGAAAATAATTGTAGTGACCTATCCTGATCTCTCAAAGAAAAAGGAGATATATACCTCTCTCCTTTCATTAGAGAGGTGGGTGACCATGGATGCAAAATGTTACGTACGCTATCAGATGTGTTTGTTGCGTAGATTGATTTTTGCTGAAATGACTTTTTTAAGCAGAAGTTGACTCACTGCTAGTAGAGGTCCTGTCTATCTTGGAAAGGAATAGATATCAAGAAAACTTAACGAAATGAAAAATATTCCCTCTGTGTAGGGAATGAGAGTTTATAATCCTGGGTTTCATAAAGATTTCCTACTGTCCTGAAAATGTGACTACCTCTTTAAAATAATTCAAAGGGCTTCTGAGATGAGGATATTAAAGATGCTGTGGTAATATAGCCAAATATGCCCTGGGGGACTAGGGTTTCCTGATATCTTGAAACCCTTGAACAATTTGTTTCAAGGCAGCAAACATCTCGTGTGAAGTCTTTGTCATCACAGACTCCCTAACTCAGTTTCCAGACTTTGAGTTTCACTTCTGAATTGTTCCTGACTTGCTACCCCTTCAGGATATCTAATAGTGTCTGCTCCTTTCCTTGTCCTGTTAGCCTACCCATTTTAGTGAGCTTCTTAGGTCCTCCTACCCCTATTCTAGGCAGGTTCCAATTCGCACCAGTTCAGCAAACATTCATTGAGCCATCTACATCACCAAGTGAGGGTGCATGGTATAGTCAATACTGGACCAGTCTCTAGGAAAGTGGAAATTATAGCTTCTGGTGCTTCCTCTGACACAAGTAACCTTGAATTATACCCAATCTCCCCAGGGAAGGAACTCTTTAGGTCTGTAAGTTTTAGGTGAGCTGTGAAAATGCATTGGTGCAAGGAGGTTGAGCAACTCAACTTCCATATACTAATGAAATCCCATATACATGGTACAAAGGGACAAAAGTATCATTCTACACATGTGGATAAAGTGAAAAAATTTGTATTTCCCCTCTCCCCATCAACAAGGAGTTTATATTCTAATTCAGGACATAACATGCACACAAACCAGTAAAAACAAACAAAAAAAAAACTGGAGGAAAAAGTGTCTATTAATGATTGAGGGTGAGTGCAAAGGCTGCACATCAACACAGGAGGCAATGACTTAGGCTTCCTAGTATCAACCTTTGTCAGGACACTGAGGAAGTCTCAACGTCCAGCTCTGAGTTCAGGCTCTTACCCCACCTAGAACCTTCTCAGTAGTTATGCTGTTTCTTTGACCCCTGCATCAGAATGCAAGGCTCTGGGACTGCATTTGAGCCTAGATAATCACTCCCATTCCAGAAGTATATTAAAAGAGGGAAAAATGTTTTCTTTTACTTATAGTTTTTTTTTGTGATGTGTGTCATTTTTCTTGGTGTACTAAATATGCTTCTGAAAACATACTTCTGAATAATATAAGCCCATGGTCTGTTTTTAAAAAGAGAAAGAAGAATTGCTTGTGTAGTCTAGTCTATTTTTTCACTTTTCTTGTAGACTAGTGTAACAAATGCTACTTTTATTATCTATTATTATGACTCATAGGAGTCATGAAGCCTCAAAGGGAAACCTGGAAAAATTGAAGATGCAGGTACAGTTTCTTCATCTGAAAAATGGGCATAAAAATATCACATATCACAAGGAGTTGTTTTGAAGATCATTTTTGCTTTGGAAGATACTCTAGCCCTCAGCCTGAGAAGATAATATGTAAGATAAGTAATTTTCAACAAAGGGAAAAGTTGAGCAGCTTGGTATTTCACTGAGGTAAAGGCAACCCTCAATGTCCCACTAAGATTCATTGTTGCTACATTCAAGACACCAAGGCACCAAGGAAGACCTTCAAATTCCCAGAGGTATGGAAAGAGATTGCTCTATTTTTAAAGACATCTACAGAAGGAAAGATTCTATGAATTTCTAGTTTAATTTCTTTTGCTGTTTCATTCCTTTGGCCATTAATTCTCTAGCCTATGAAATGAAGGAATTAGGCTAGAGTAATTCTAAGTTTCTTTCCAGTTTCAAAATGACACTTATATAGTCATGTGAAAGTTAATTATTCTCCTTGGGAATGACAATCAATCTAAATGTTGACAATTTTACTTCTGCAGATGACCTTTGTAATATCTTACTTTTGGGACAACTAAAAAAATTCCATTTGGTGTTTCCTCATTTCTACCTATCCTTCCGAGCACCCATTCACACCCTTGCTTTGCTAAAAAAGTAGAGGACAGGCTCAAAATCAATGATCTTTAAAAGCATGAACACCCAGACAATTAAAGAGTGCAGAAAGGGTCAGGAGCAAAAGGTGATCAGTGTTCGAAGAGAAAAGCAGTCAAAGCCAGGAATACATGAGAATCATTCGAGAAACAAGCATTTATTAAAGGGTCCAGTATATGCCTTACATTGTAACAAATGCTACCTATCTATCTACCTCTCTATGCTAACAATGAAAGAATGCTCATTTACAAGGTCTACTTTCCCTCTTAATAATATTTTTTTCCAATTAAATGTAAAGATAGTTTTCACTACTCACTTTTATAAGATTTTGTGTTCCAAATTTTTTTCTTCCTCCCTATCTCTTTTCTTTCTCCCTTCCCTAAGACAACAAGCAATCTGATACAGGTTATACCTGTACAATCATATTAAACATTTCCACCTCAGTCATATTTGAAAGAAGAATAAGAACAAAATGCAAAAACCACAAGAAGAAAAGCAAAAACAGTAGGCTTCAATCTGCATTCAGATTCCATAGTTTTTCTCTGTATGTGGATAGCATTTTCCATCATGAGTCATTTGGAATTTCCTAAGATCATTGTGTTGCTGAGAAGAGCTAAGTCTATCAAAGTTTATCTTGCTACAATATTGCTGTTGCTGCATAAAATGTTCTTCTGCTTCTGCTCACTCCACTCAGCATCAGCTCATATAAGTTCTTCCAGGTTTTTCTGAAATCTGTCTGCTCCTCCTTTCTTATAGCACAATATAATATTCTATTGCATTCACATACTACAACTTGTTCAATTATAAACCAAGTGTTGAAAATCCCGTCAATTTTCAATTCTTAGCTGCCACAAAGAGAGCTGCTATTAATATTTTTGTAAATGTGGGTCCTTTCCTCTTTTTATTGACCTCTTTGGGATACAGGTATTACTGGATCAAAGGGTATACACAGTTCAATTGACCTTTGGGCATAGTTCCAAACTGCTCTCCAGAATGGCTAGATTAGTTCACAAATGGACCAGCAATGTATCAGTGTCCAAATTTTCCCATATCTTTTCCAACATTTATCATTATCTTCTTCTGTCATATTAACCAATTTGATAGGTATGAGATGGTACCTTACATTTGCTTTAAATTGCACTTCTATAATCAATAATGATTAATAGCTTTTTTATATGACTATAGATACCTTTAATTCTTCACCTGAAAATTGCCTATCCATAAGGGAACTAGCATTTTAATGAAGGAGGGTGATCTGGAGGATATGACTGAAGGGAGTTAAAGAAAAACAAAATCTAGAGGGTGGAGCCAAGATGGCAGAGCAGAAGGACAGACCTGCTCTAGCTCTCCCAGCATATAATATACCTGTAAAAAATTACTCCAAACAAATTGTAGAGCAGCAGAAGCCACAAAATTACAGAGTGAAACAGATTCCCAGTCCAAGACAGCCTGGAAGGTCAACAGGAAAGGTCTATCACACTGGGCTTGGAGCAGAGTACAGTCCAGTCTGGATCACACAAGCATGGCACAGGCAGGACTGGAGCAGCCTTCGGGACATGGAATCATGGGTAGCAGCTGCAGTCCCTAGATTTCTCAACCCATAAATGCCAAAAACAGCTTCAAAGGTAAATAAGAAAACTCTTTCACCTGGGTGAGAGGGGAACCCGGTCTAGCCCCAGTCCTGGCCCCAGGGTGGCAGCAGTCTCCACTTTTGGAGCCCTTGACCTAAAGATCTTGGGGGACTGGAGCAGCTAATCTGGATCTCAGTTCTGAGTGGTGGTCCTGGGGTAAGGAGGAGTGCTGGTGTGGTGGAGCTAGTGGTGACTGTGGAGATGGAATCCTACTCAGAGATCCAGGGCAGAAAAGAATGCTTGTGGCTGATCACAGATCAGGAAAGGAGTAAACTCCTCTCCCATGACTGTGTGACCTTGGAGGAAATGAGAGCTTACAGGTCCATAGAGTATACCCTCCACTTGACAAAAGACTCAAAAGTCAAGTAACTCAAGTAACTCAAGTTGTGGGATAATGCCAAAAATGGGGGAAAAAATAAGACTATAAAATGTGACTTTCTTGGTGAAAAGGTATTTTCTCCCATCATTTCAGATGAGGAAAAACAAAGCCTACCATCAAAGGAAGATATAAAAGTCAAGATACCTACATCCAAAATCTTCAAAAAAAATGCAATGGTCTGAGGACATGGAAGAGTTCAAAAAGAATTTTGAAAATTAAGTAAAAGAAGTGAAGCAAAAATTGGAAAGAGAAATCAGAGCTATGCAAGAAAAATCATGAAAAATGAGTCAAAAGCTTGCTATAGGAGATTCAAAATATGCTGAAAAAAATAACACCTTTAAAAATATACTAACCAAAATGGCAAAAGAAGTCCAAAAAGCCTATGAGGAGAAGAATGCTTTAAAAAGCAGAATTGCTGAAATGGTAAAGGAGTTTCAAAGGCTCACTGAAGAAAATAGATGTTTAAAAATTAGAATGAAGCAGATAAAACCTAATGAATTTATGAGAAACAAAGTAATTGTAAAACGAAGCTAAAAGAATGAAAAAAAAAACAGAAGACAATGTGAAATAGCTCATTGGAAAAACATCTGATCTGCAAAATTGATCCAGGAGAGATAATCAAAAAATTATTGGTCTATCTGAAAACCATGATAAAAAGAAGAGCCTACATATCTTCTTCCAAGAAATTATTAAAGAAAAATGCCCTGATATTCTAGACCCAGAAGGAAAAGAATGGAAAGAATTCATGTATCACTTCCTGAAAGGGATCCCCAAAGGAAAATTCCTAGGAATATTGTAGCCAAATTCCAGAATTTCCAAGTCAAGGAGTTATTATTACAAGCAGACCGAAAGAAACAATTCAAGTACTGTGGAAATACAATCAGGATTACACAGGATCTAACAATTTCTACCCTAAGGGACAGAAGGGCTTGGAATATGAAATTCCAGAGGTCAAAGGAGATAAGGTTAAAATCAAGAATCCCTACCCAGCAAAACTAGGTATAATACTTCAGAGGGAAAAAGGAATTTCAATGAAATAGAGTACTTCCAAGCATTCTTGTTGAAAAAACCAGAGCTGAATACAAAAATTTGACTTTCAAATATAAGAATCAAGAGAAACATGAAAAGATAAATGGGAAAGAGAAGACTTAAGGAACTCATGAAAGTTTAACTGTTTACGTTCCTCCATAGAGTTATTTGTAACTCATGAGACATTTTTCAGTATTAACGTAGTTAGATGGAAAATATATATATACATATATACTATACATATATATATATATATATATGTGTGTGTGTATAGGTATGTATTATGTGTATATTATATATGTGTGGATATGTATATGTACATGGGTGTATTGTGTGTGTATATATACATATATATGTATAAATAAAATTTACTGTTGAATGGAATGTACTAGGAGTAAGAGAAAGGGCAAGGTTGAATATAGCTAATCATCTTGCATAAAAGAAGGAAGAAAAAGCTTTTACGAAGAGAGGGGAGATGAAAGGAAATAGTTGAGCCTTACTCTCATGGGATTTTGTTTAAGGAGGGAATAACACTCTCAATTGGATATGGAAATCTATTTTACCCTGCAGGAGGGCAAGGGGGAAGGGGAGAGGACAGGGAAGATAATAGAAGGGACAGCAATTAGGAGAAATGGATAATAAGAAGCAAACACTATTGTGGGAGAACAGGTCAAGGGAGAGAAAGAAATAAATGAAGGGCAGGACAGGACAGAGGAAAATGTGGTTAGTCTTTTACAGCATAACTATTATGGAAGTGCTTTGCATTGTTACACACATATGACCTATATTGAATTGCTTGTTTTCTCAATAAGGATAGGTGGGGAAGGAAGAAAGGAGATAATATGAAACTCAAAACTTCAAGAATGACTATTAAAAATCATTTTAGCATGCAACTGGAAATTAAGCTATACAGGCAATGGAGTATAGAAATCTATTTTGCCCTACAAGAAAATAGAGGGGAAAGGGGATGGAAGAAGGGTGGGTAATAGAAGGGAGGACAGACTGGAGGAAGGGATTGATGAGTGCTGCTTTCTTGGGCTGGGGGTGGGGAGAAATGAGGATGAAATTTTGACTTCAAATTCTTGTACAAGTGAATGTTGAGATCTGAAAAATAAGTAAATTATACATATTTTTGAAACTCTAGATTTTTTAGTACATGGGAGATAGAAACAGGAATGCACAAAGAACAAGTGTTTGATTTGTCTCTATCCAAAGTCTGAATGGCCATGTTCTAAGTTGGGCCATTTACCATCCAGGACTGTCATGTTGCCTAGTTCACTCCGCCTTATCCATCTTCTGCCTCTATTAAACTCCATGAAATATACAGAGGACCTGACATCTAAGTGGGTCAGATGTCATTGTTCCCATTTTACTGGTTAGAAAACTCAGACTTGAAGAAGAAATATGACCTATCAATGGTTGGAAAGTTAGCAAATACAATACCAGGGTTAATGTCTACACTTTCTAATTCCTTTTTCTGCTGTACTCTGATGTATTGGAGAAATGATATATTGATATAGCCTTTTCCTGAACATGAAGAACAACCTAGGTTTCACTATTTGTGTATCTTGTGATTGTTTTTAATTTGTGAAATATTTATTTTTTAATCATGCATTCTTTCCAATTCAAAGAAAAATGTATCCTGTTTTGCAAAGTCATGGATCTGATTATATAAGAAACTTGAAGATGATTTTAAATTTTAGACTTTTTTTACTTTTGCTACAGATGGAAAACATAAGAGTGTCCCTATATTAGATGAAGCTGGTGGATACTGCCTCTACTGAAGATACAGATTGACAATATGCCTCATATTATTCACAAAAATGTATAAATATAATTTCTTCTTTTTGTTACTCAACCAAAGTTTTCTAAATTAGTTTTTTTTAAGAGTTGTCAGAAAAGGTAAAAATAGGATTGGGAAATTGGCATCCAAATTAACCTTGTAGTGAATAAATGTACAATAGGATTGTAAAATTGGTACTATGTTCCTCTTAGAAAAATGTGAGAATGGTATTACTCAACAATGCAGATAAACAGATTAAATCATCCTGGGCCTACACAAGGAAGAATCTTGATATAAAGTATTCTAAGCAAAGAGATGGAATTTGGGCTCCCTGAATCAATGGAGTCTAAATTATGCACAACTCAACTGAAGTTCAACAAATAACTATGAAGCATATATAATATTCAACATGCTACTCTAGCCTCTTGGATATTGGCAAGAAATGAGTTCAGATACTTATTCATGTACCTGTCAGTTCTATAATTATAAAAAAATCACAAATGCTCATAGACTCAGTTGTCTTAACTGTAAAATGGAGAAAATAATCACAATACCTGTAGTATTGTTGTAGAGATCAAATGTGATCATTTTGTAAAGCATTTTAAAAATGTCAGTTATCATTGTTATTAAAAGTTTATTGATTAATTACTCACACTCCTCAGTCACCCTCCCCATTTCGTAACATGGTTCTGAGACGTCATTGGTTTAGAGAACTGCCAGCTGGGGAATTCTCTCTGAGTACAGATTTGCATCTGCTCTGCAAAGGACAGTATTAAACAGTTGCCTAGGGGGTAAGGGGCACATTACAGGTTCAGTGGGTTTGCTCAGGTCATCCACAATCAGAATACATCAGAAGCACGATGAATGAAACATTATCATTTAATACAAAATAGAATAATTGTTATTAAGATACACACATCAAATAATAAAATAATAAACACTATTGTGAAACAAATAGGTGATAGTATAATAAGGACTGAATATAATTATTATACTATATTATAATAATAAGATTCCAACATAATTCTCTCCTTCAAGGAGTTTGTGCTGTTACAGTATTGGTTTGTAAACACATATAATGCTAAGTTGAGTGTGACACACATGAAGGAGGCACAAAAAAAATCTGTGGAAGCTAAAAGAGAGTGAAATTACCATTGTGGGTGGAACAGTAAAAAGAGAGAAGATGGTGGCACAGTGGAAAGAGCATGTGCATTTGGAACCAGAAAAACCTGGGTTCAAATCCTATCTCTGCAGCTTTGTAGCCAGAGATCTCAAACAAGTCACTTAACTTCATATACACAGTGAGGGGCTTGGACTAGATTATTCCTAACGACTCTCTTCCAGCTATAAAGTCTAATGGAAGACTTCAGAGAGGATGTGCCATCTTAGCCAACTGGGACGTTAAAGATGGGTGTAAACATTCCATAATTAACTTTGATCGTAGATTTGCCCTACTTGTAAAAATATGATCAGTCTGTAACGTGACAAAAACCAAAATGTCCTGATCTCCTTTTCCTCCAGCTGAACAATAATCTTAAAATATTTTCCAACAATAATAAGATGTGCATGTGATCCTCATTCTCCTTATTTCAACATTTTATATATTGACATATGGTAGTACCTTAAAATACTGCTCTGTGAGAACTCAACACCTGTTTCTTAAGCTGTTTCATATTGCCCTTGTGAGAGCATGATTTGTTCTAATATATCTGAATCAATAAAATAGCAGTAATGATAATGATATGTTCTAAATTGGAGTATTATTATGTTTTATTTAATACAGTTGTTTTATTTCTTATAATTCAAATATTTAAACATTTCTGTAAAGTTAATAATTATATTTTAAAGCTGGATTTTTTTTCCTGGCACGTACTACTTTTGTGAGTTTAGGCAAGTAACTTTGCCTAGCCAGGCCTCAGTTTCCTTATCTATAGAATGAATGAATTTGGACTAAGTGAGATTTAAGATTCCTTGCAGAACTAGACCTATGATAACTATGAACCTGTAATGAATTCTTCTCCCAAATACACACAAATACACACACACACACACACACACAAACTCAGCTCAAGTGCTACTTACTGTTTACATCTTGCACCTGAAGCATAATGAGTATTTAATAACTACTTATTGATTAATTAAGAAAAATCAGTTAAGAATATATTATGCACTTCCTATGCCTTGGGTACTTTTCAAACCCTGCAATATGAATATAAGCAAAAAGAAAGCAGTGCCTTCACTCAAGGAGTTTACATTTTAATAGGAGAGTACAATGCATCAAAGGAGCTGAAAAGTTGGGGTGAGAGAGAGAAGAAGAGGGTTAGGAAAAGTGGTCCAGAGAATCATGAACTGACTCTGGTTGGAGGTAAATAGAAATGGAGTGAACACTTCCTCAAATGAAAATTCCAAAGGGGACTTAATGAGAGGAAGAGACCCCAGAAGCGGTAGGATCTTCAGAACAATTGTCGCATGCAACACTCATCTACCCATCTGTCTATCTGTGTTTCTATTTGCTTATCTTCCTATCACTCCATCTATCTACTCTTATCGATTTGCCAGATAAAATAGGTCAGCATTCTCAAAGGCTTTCCTAGAGCATTGACCACTTGCAATTTCTTCAGGTCCTGTGGTATCCCTTGTGGCCAAAGAAGCAAAATAATGTAAGAGTAAATGATATTTGATAGTTAGGAAGACTGTCATTGACAATTGTACTTTAGGAAGGCACTGGTTCTCCCAAGTCATTTGTTTTCATATGGGCGTCATATATGAGGTAGATGTTCAAATATTCTAGAAAATAAGTAAATGTTGTTCCTGAATTAGGAAGTCTTTCATTTATCTGATGAACATTTGACTGCTGTAGATTGTACTCAAGGGTTAGGGGGCTAGGGGTAGAGAGTGATTATTTCAGTAAGATTATTTTTTCTTGACTGGTGATGGAGCTAAAGAACAGTATTAGATAAAGAAGGAAAAAAGGCAAACTTTCTGAACAGCTAATCAGTGTACTGCTTAATTAAATGTCACTTTTTGAACATTGTTTGATCTGTGACTCATCATTTATGAGCAATGAGCAGACTTATGAGCAGTATTCCCATATACCTTCTTCTCCTGGGGCCAGGGGTTACAGTTAGAATGCAGGGATTTCAGGGCAGAATTTGTTGACATTTCAATTAAACCAACACAAAAATTCATCAAAAGAAATACTTGCAGCATAAAGAGATGATATTGCAAAAAAGTGAATAATTTTCATAGATGCCTTGGGAAAGTGTTTGTATCGATTGAACTATTCAGATTTGCAAAGGTCCTAAGCTATCTATAGCAATTTTTGAAAGTTAGGCAAGAAGGACCAATCAATTTTCATTCAGAAAGTGGAGAGGGATATAAAATTATTTTATCAATATGATTTCACTTTTTTTAGTATTTCATCCAGTAATGTGACCAACAGTTGCCTGAAAATCAGAAACGTTAAATCACTAGGTTGTAATCCTTATTAATGGAAAAGGCAGAATTTGAACCTGGGTCTCCCTGATTCTTAGTAGTCTCTATTATACCACACTTTCTTCCTGATGTATATTAAGGGCTATCTAAAAATTATTATTATTAGTTATGAATGACATAGTTACTTTTATATTCTCCTTGAGCACACATATTCTCCTTTAGTTACTGGATGAAGGACAACATTTTCTGTCTGAAATTCAGAAAGCAAATTTTTCACCTTCCCACTGGAAGTCAATTACCAGTCCATCTCTCCTCATCTGAAAGGAGAGGAGAGGAGAGGGGAGAAGAAGGGAGGGGAGGAGAGGAGAGGAGCTGCTACTCACTCAGGCTGTGTTTACCCTTCATTCTCAAAGAGGACTGTGACCTCAAGATGGATGATTGACTTGCAGTTGACTCTGATTTCCATGACAAAGTGCTGTGCAAGGTCACCAGCCTCACTTTCTCCTCCTGAGCCATCTGAGTCCAGTGGTCAGATATTCATCAGGATGACTAGAGATGGTCCAGGATACAGTGAGAGACCCTGGCCCCTTTAGGTTCAGATCTTATCAGATTCTCACTTTGAGTGAGATATACTCATTCAATAAATAGGCCTCTTTGAGTATTTACTTAAGGGATAATCCCTTTAATCTCATTTCCTCTCCTCCTCTTCCTTCCCCCTCTCTTCTCCTCTCCCTCCTTGCCTGGGGTGCTCTGCTCAGAAGAAGTTACACTTTGATGACCAAAAGCTGCCTTTTTTCCTTTGGGTTTGCTGGTTAGATTTCTTGCTCAAAGATCAACTCTTAAACCCAACTGACTGGAGTTCATAGATGGGACAATAGGTCCCCACTCTACTAGCAGAGCATGAATATAAATATTTAATAGTAATGTTTCTCTTTTACCCAGGAACCCTGAGTGTCTTACCTTCCCATTTTGTTTTGTTTGGGGGGTTTGTGTTTTTTTGGTTTTTTTTTTTTAGATTAAAGGGGCCATTTTTTGAGTAACTAATTTAAAAAAGTCTATTCGTTGAACTGGTATTTCTCATTCAAAGTGAGAATCTGATAAGGCCTTAGCCTAAAATGGCCAGGGTATCCCATTGCATCCTGGGCCATCTCCAGTCATCCTGATGAATATCTAGCCACTGGACCCGGGTGGCTCAGGAGGAGAAAGTGAGGCTGGTGACCTTGCATAGCCCTCCCTCATTCAAATCAAAGTTAACTGCAAATCATGTCATCATCCTTATGTCATGGTTTTCTTCAAGAATGAAATATAAATACGACAATCATTTGTTAACCTCCAATGTCCACTGTGAAAAGCACTGGGAATACAACGAAAAGCAAAAATTAAACCAGACAAGCAAAAATAAATAGTTCCTATTCTCCAAGAACCAACAAGCCAATAATTATTTATGAATAAGATGTATACAGGATAAATTGAGCATAATTTCAAAGGGAAAGCACTAGGTTAAAAGAAGAGTAAGGTGCAGAAGAGGAAACTTTAACTGAGATTTGAAGGATGCCAGGGAATCTAAGAGTTAGAGGTAAGGAAAGAGAGTGTTTCAAATAAAGGACTGGGGACAGTCAAGAAAATGTTTGAAACTGGGAGATGGAATATGTTCTCCAAGGAATACTCAGGTGACCGGTGTCTATCACTGGATTGCAAAGTGTGTAGAGTTCTAAGCAGAGAGTGGTCTGCTTAATTCATCACAATAGTTTTATTGCAGACAGAGATTCAGTGAGTCTCTGTTACTCATGAATTGTCTCTCAACTCTGATCCAACTTCTGACATGGTATGAAAGACGCCCTTGCTGCCATCTCTCCAGCCTTGATCTTACTTCTGCATCACAGGGATACTAAAAGAGCCACTAGATGGTGGAAATTTTCACCCTGAGCACAAGATTCCTTTCTCTCGCCTTGCTTATCATACAAGTCTGTAATAAACTCATTTCTCAAGTTCAGCACTGGGAAGATGGTCTATCTCCCCAAATACTGATTCATTCAGGTAAACTATAAAATGAATCAGAGTATTTTAAACCCTGAGTAAATTTGAGGTAAAATGTAAATGCAAGGCTATAGTTCCATAACTGATATTTCAGGGGAACAAGTGAGAACATGTCTTAGTAATCCATTATTTGCTTTATTGAGCCAAGTGGAAACAAGATTTGATCAAATGAGAAAACACAAGGTAGGTCATAAAAGATGGATAATATTTTCTGGAATGCTGCTGATTATTTGTAAATGATTTCCATTCACATGAGATCCTGCCATCCTGATGACTTGGAAGAATTTATCAGGGCAATTCCAATATACATCAAAACATGAAAGGCTTACCCCTTCCAACATTTTATGTGTGTAAGATTAATAACACAAAGCCTTGGAATAAGAAAAGGAGCAACTGCAAACATTCTTCAATTGAAACTGAATAACCAGCAAGAGACTCCATCTGGTACTCAATAATTTTTTCTAAACAAGATGTAGGGATAGGATATGTGATTTCATTGATATAGGAAATTCCTGGATGAGTGTAGGGCCAATGAGATATTCACAGTACTTACCGCAGCCATGAATATGCCGGCACAATTCTGAATCATAAAATACAACAGACTCTCCACATGGAAGACAGAACCAAAACACTTATCAAAATACCAAAAAGCTGAATCCATTACAGCATCAAAAAAATTCATGCACAATAACAATTGAAGTGACATCACCCTCCCCAAGCCTTCCTTCTGTTAGGCTTCCCACGAACCAGCTCCCTTAAGCAAATCACAAACAAGTTCTCCCATTCATGCTAGTTGCTGCCTTTCCCAGCTCTGATTGCTCTCTGACTAATTTCCTCTCAGCTCTGCTGTAGGTCCACCTCTTCCTATTCCACCTTCCTGCTTCCATGTTCCCATTAAGAAGCATAATTACATTAATAATAAGCAAATATGCATTATCAATACAATGAGGAAACTCTTTCCTCATGCAGATCAGTAATTTTCTTTTCAACTTAAAGTCAGAGAGAGCTGCCTAGAGTACAGAGACATTAAGTGATTTACCCAGTTGCATAACCAAAGTTAGAGTGTGAAGTTTGAACCTTGGTCTTCATGAGTGATCCACTCATTATAGAAAGCTGCACCTTAAGGAAAAGATGCCCTTGCTTAAAAGATTTGACCATGACCTCTGCAAGGCCCATTACTGCTCTCTGACAATCATTTTCTCTCTTTTTATCTTCCACAGTCACATATCTCTTTTTTTTCCCCTTCTCATGCCTAAACTATAATTCATAAATTGAATCTGTGGGTCCACAGCTGTAATCTCCAAATACATAAAAGATAATCTACTCTCCCATTTTCTTGAGAAGACTGAGCTCATCCTATGATTTCTCTTACCTCCACCAACTCTCCTCCTCCATTCCTCAAATGTGCTCAGAATCATCCTCACTCTCATTTATTGTCATTCAATTCAATTTGAGCCAATCAGCATTTTTTAAGATCATATAAAACACTGAATAATTTTCAAAATACATGAACTAAGTGTGAAAGTTGAAAGTCAACCGATGCTTGTGGAATTAATTTTTACTTTCTTTTCAATTTCTCTGAATACCCTCTCTTTCCTTGGCTTCAGAGATCTAACAGTAACTTGGTATATTTGAGAAATCATATGGAGTTTTAAAGATCTCAAATACAGAGACCCATATTTTCAGTAAAAGTTCTCTCAACAGTCTTTTTGTGGGGATAGTTATGAATTTTGGAAAAAGACAACCTCTAAAAGATTAAAGTTGAATGTGATCCAAACAAAGAGATATAATACAAGTACAAGCAGCTTACAGTGGTTTTCAGTTATGACTGATGGACAAGAAAGGTAGGAGGGGGACAAGATTGTCAAGGGCTAAACAGAGGATTTTGTATTTGATTGTGAAGATGACAGAGAGACACTAGAATTTAATGAGAAGGGGTTGAATCTTTATTTAAAGAAAATCAATTTAGTGCCTAAATAGAGGATGGATTAGAGTGGGGAGAGATATGAGACAGGCTGACAAACCAGCACTCTATTGCAATAATCCAAGTATAAGGTGAAAAAGCCTGCAGTAAAGTGTTGGCAGTGGCACAGGACATAAGGGGGCATATTGTACCAATGTTGCAAAGAAGAAATTGATAGGCTTTGCCAACAGGTTGGATACAAGGTGAGGCAGGATGAGGAGTCCTGGATGACACTTGGGTTGCAAGGGTGACACCCAAGGAACTGGGGGGATGATGGTGCTTGTCACAATAATAAGTTAGTTAGGAGGTGATGGAGGGAAAGTTTTGAGGAAAAGATAATGAATTAAGTTTTGACTTGATCAAGTCATGGTAGTCATGAACAGAATCATCTTCACTTTCCCAATGGCTAGAACAGAGAAAATAAATAATAGTGATAACAGAATGATTGATTTGAGACCTGAAGTCTTCTGACTCTAAATCCTGCAAAAAGAAGGGAGGGAGGAAGGAAGGAAGGAAGGAAGGAAGGAAGGAAGGAAGGAAGGAAGGAAGGAAGGAAGGAAGGAAGGAAGGAAGGAAGGAAGGAAGGAAGGAAGGAAGGAAAGAAAGAAGGAAGGAAGAAAGGAAGAAAGGACATTGGATAATTGCTCTGTGAAAGATTTTTTGCAAAACAGTTCAAATAGGAGAAACCATTGAGGGAGTGATATCTGAAACGAAGGAGAGAGATCCCTAAATACAGGAAATAACACATTGATCTAAGTATATAAGTATAATCTTACTTGGATTGGATTTAATTATGCTGACAAAGTTTCCCCATTATTCACTTCTTGTCCCTACCCCAAAAAAGGAAAAGAAAAATAGGCTGAATGTCAATAGAAGCCATGCTTTGAATTATTAGACAAATAATGGACCTCTTACCTTGATGTTTTGATCTCTCACAACTTTGATGAAGAAAGCTTGGTGAGTCTTGGATAATACTGTATAGATCTTACATGTATTGAGTAATTCTCTTTCCCTCTTTCAGATGCATAACATTTCTATAAAAACAGGAAGCTACCATCTGGTATATAGATGCAAGTGTATTGCAATAAAGGTGTACCCCATAATTCACCCTGTGTACATGATCTTTAATTCAGTGTCCTCACTGAAGGAAGCAGAAACAGATAAACAGTAATGTCCTTAGGTTAGCTTTAAGCCAATGTGAATTGTTGCTGCTTGATGAACTCTACTCAGGTAAGAAATCTGAATGATAAAGAATATACTTGAAAACGTCCGTTCTTTTAAAGTTACTGTCCAGATCATGATTCATCAGAAGATCATAAGAAAATAATGATTATAGATCTCAAATGATGTAAGACTTGATGGTGACCTGTCCTCTGTTCTCAAAAGACCAATATACAATGTGAATGTAGGGTAATTCTTTTTAATCTTGACATCTCATATTGATGACTCTAACACACCCTTATATCATTGTCTCTCATCCTCAATAATTAATAACTAACATTGTGGAGATTGTCTGGTTGCAAAAAAAATCTCATTAGCATTATTTCCCTAAGTATTTTCAGCTTAATCATGTCCCAGATACATTTTGAATTTTGTATTTATTATATCAAGACAGAATTGAAAAGCACTGAAAGGCTTAGCATTCAAGGACTCTTTTCCAAAAGCCAGAAGTTACAAAGGAAGATTTTTTTTCTTCTTTTCATCCATAGCAATATTTTAAAAGGTTATTAAACTTTAGGATATTTATTATTCAACATTAAACTGGAACTTATTGAGCACTTACCAAATGCAAATTATAGAACTGGGCACTGATGAAAGCATGAAGGTAAATTAGATGTTGCCCTTGTCTTAAGAAATCTTATAGATACGGGGCACCAGAAGAATGGGAACAGATAAATGCTTAGGGAGCATATCAGGGATAAGGTCAGTGGCACAGTGTTTAGAATGTTGGACTTGGAGCCAGGAAGACCTGATTGAAAATTCTGCCTTAATGACTTACTAGTTGTGTGAATCTAGGTTAGTCATTCCATTTCTCTCAGTTTCCATTTTGTGATCTATAAAATGGATATAATACCAGTTTTCTACATATAAAGACCAAATTATTGCAATGCATTGCAGTACTTTGAAAACCCTAAAGCAATAAATAATGGTTATTATTATTATTTCTATCATTGCAGTTTATGTTAATCCACCTTTATTAGGTCACTTAACCTCTAAATCACTAAAGCAACTCTCTATGAATATTCGTTGAAAAAATGGTGCTTATGTACATCATAGACATAGATTCCTCTCTAGGAGTCCCCTATAGAAATGCAATCACTGGTCTGAACCCAAAAGAGTTGTATCTCATTAATTATCTCCATTCAGTATTATGGTTCATCTTCAATAAACACAGGACTATCTTGTGGACAGTTATAGATATCAGAAGTCTATTCTGAGGGATATCATTTATCTTAAATATATATATATATATATAAATATATATATATATGTTGCTCAACCTTCTTTTTTTATTTGCTGTTCAATTCAAAATATACTCACTATATGACAGGCAACATACTAGATACTGAGGATATAAACTCAAAATTGAAACAATTCCTCTCATGGAAATTGTCCATTGTTGGGACTGGGGAGAGCATCACAAAGCACAATAATTAAGCATAAAATATATACAGAATAAATACCAAGTAATTTGCTAAAGTAAAGAGATTTGTGGTTGTTAAGACATTTCCAACTATTTATGGCCTCATTTGGGGTTTTCTTGGCAAAGATAGTGGAGTGGTTTGCTGTAGGATTCCTTTCACCTAGGAAATCCTTGGGTACAGGGTCTTGACCAGCAAGACCCTCATCTTGGAAGCACTGAATGAGGCGGGAGGCAGGATGTAAGGCAACTCCATTTATTCAGCTGAGGATCAGGCTATGTAAGGGCTGTAACCGCAATCATGTGCAGGCTGAGCTCATCCCATTACTTCACCATCTCATGACTTACCCATATCCTTACACCCGAAGCAAGTAACAAAGTTATCTTGCTCCTGAAGCTAGTTCCTGAGTTCCCAGATCCAATTGCAACTTTTCTGCAAAGAACATCAGTATCTGCAGGAACATCAGGTCCCAGGGTCATGGAGAGCTTCTGCCAGGGTTTGAGTAAGCACAAGTCCCACAGGAGCAGGCTTTGCCTCAGCTATGGCCTTGATCACGGGTCTCACACTCCCCTTAGCCCTCTACAGTTTGCCTTTTCAATCTCCACCTCATTTGAAAGATGAGCAAACTAAGGCAAAAGCAGGGTCACATGGTTAGTGTGTAAGTCTTCCAGACTCCAGGCCCAGCACTCTATCAACTGTGCCACCACTGCCAAGCATGGTGAGGTAGAAACCATCAGTTATAACATGGCAAGTTGGATAATCTGGAAATTGTTCATATATAGTTGATTTGAGTAGACTTTCATGGGCATTACATATATGTGTGTGTGTGTGTTTATATATACATTTGTTTCATTTATTTCTTTCATGGATTTTGCAATGTGCAATAGTCTATCTTTATCCATTTGTTGTTGTTTTTTTCTTTGTGGATCACTTTATCTCTTTCTTTTGAGTAGGCATGGAACACATTATAGGTTCCTGGGACTTGACTCCACCCGTCATTAAGGAAACACTCTTCTATTTGGATTTTGCATAGGAGTACCAATGTGTCAGTTGGAAATATCTAAAATTTTATTCACTTTAAAATTTCTTTAATATCAGTGGATCATAGAAATGTTGAACAGTTTTCTCTGAGTTTTCATATCTCAAGTCTGTGAGTTAAGAATATCTTATTTTCCTACTGATATTTGATTCCCTTTGGTGGTGTCCCACAGAGCTCAGTGCTAGGGTGCAACATACCACTTTTCTATCTCCTCTCTGAGCAAGTGAAATCAACCTGTCCTTTATATGGGTCACTACCAGGAACTCTTTTGTCTGCTCATTTGTATTTGGCTAATCTGAAAATCTAATTCATGTTAATGTGCTAATTCTGCTAATGACATGACTTAACCTAGGATTTGCATTTTATGTCAATTCAACTCTAATTTTAGGGGCTGTGGCAGAATAGCATAAAAAATTTTTGAGGACATTTAGGACAATTAGCATTGTCTCAGATCATATCATATAGGCACTTGGTTACAAGGGCTATAAAATATGTCAAATTTACAGCTTTAATTAAAAAGTTGATTATTAATTACATTCCCAAAATTGCTTAGTAGAACAAAATAAATATTTTTTCCTTCAACAGAGCTCCTTTCATGAGTACACTGATATTTCATAATTTATTGATGCATAGAACACTAAAATAAACATTACTCAAGGATTCTCTGGTTATCAATATTAAATATGTCATAAAATACAATGAAGTATAGGGATTACCCTATGTAAAATCAAATTAGAAGAAGGATTCACTGAAGAGGATGTTATCCTCTAGGTTCTCATGTTTGCAGGTGATATGGAGCAAATGCAGCCAATTCCTGTGATACTGCAGGGTATCTTCAATGAGATCCTGGTCCAATCAAAAAGAAAATGACCAAGTAATCTATAAAGGAATAAAAAAATAAAGAATCCATATTGCCTAAATTATGACACAAAGTTGGATGGAGAGCCATTTGAGTTAGTCTGTATCTCTATCTGTAGCTAGCTAGCTAGCTAGCTAGCTAACTGTCTTGATCAGGACTATAATGTTCAACAAGCTAGTTCCAGAATTAAAAAGGAAAGAGCAAGGTTGGATCACATTTGGGAAAGTCTACAAAGTACTTTCAATAATACCAACCTACTGCTGTAAGATCATATTTTGAAATCTACCATCCTTCCAGGAATATGCACAGACAAAAAAAAATCATGAAAAGCCACTATTTCAAAATAATCAAGGTGGCAATAAAGTGTAGCCCATGGCTAATCATCATTTACACACAAGAATAGGTATGAAAAATATCAATAAATAATAAAAAGGAAGTAGACTTTCCATATGACAAGAATGTGGTATAGAACAGTACCCTCTAAGTGCTGCACTGGTTCCTATAAACTATTAAATGAATCAAAAGAAAGAATGCACCTAGAATATTAGATGAATCATCAACAGGATATTTGGACAAGGACCATAGAAGATGAGAAAGCATGGGTTGGTTTTGATCTGGGTCAGTGGAGGCAATATTTGTGCTTTTAGATTGACATATCCATCCGAATATCAAAGTGTTATTCTAAGTGTTATTCCAAGTTTCTTAGATTCAGAGCATTTTAGATAGTCTGGGTTTGAATACTGTCTTTATCACTTCCTAGCTTTGTGGCCCTAGACGAATCATTTATCCTCCCTGAATTTCAGTTCCTTCATTTCTTTCATTTGTGCAATGAAGACTTTCAATAGAATGTCTCTGAGATCGTTTCAGCAGTTCTATTGAGCTTTAGAAATTATCTAGTCCAAATCATTTCATTACACAGATGGGTAAATAGAGGTTCTGGGAGAAAGTATAATTTGCTTTTGGTCATGCAGGAAGCAAATTATAGATCTAAGTATTAGATACCCTTCTGGAAATTAGTTCTATTTGACCTGTGTGTATAATTTTTGGATGTTTTATTTTAAAATACACATTAGGGATATAATAATTATCAGTGTCCTGCATCTACGTGGCACCATTGTACATGGAGAGCTGGGTTTGGAGTCTGGAAGATTCCTCTTCCTGAGTTCAAATCTGGCCTCAGACACTTAGTAGCTGTGTAACCCTGGGCAAGTCCCTTAACCTTGTTTACTTCATTTCCCTCGTTTGTAGAATGAGCTGGAGAAGGACATGCAAACTACTCCAGCATTTTTGCCAAGAAAACCTCAAATGGAGTCATGAAGACTTAGATATGACTGAAAAATGTGGCAGTGGAGTATAGTGAACCTAGAATTAAAGCCTTGAAGTCAAGAAGACTTAGAGACATATTTTCACCTTGAACTCTTACTAAATTAATTACTTTGGACAAATCATTTTATTTTTAAGTTCCTCAAGGCCCTCCTTAGTACTTAGCTACATTTATGTCATACATGGATTATATCTCTGTCAATGGAGGGAATTAGGACACTGGGAGTTCCCAATACTTCTAAAGTCATGGATCTTTCCTATATTTGGGTTGCAGAAGAAAACGAAAAGTAATCTATTATTTCTAAGAAGTTAGCAATTATTACAGCAATATATAATACACAAAATTATAATGATTTCTAAATTTCTCAAAATATTCTGCTGACATTTCTCCACTGCTACCAATATGTACTTTTTCCATTACAACTAAGTTAACAGCAGAGCGACAGCATAGCACTAGGATCTTTTATGTTCCTTTTTTTGTTTTTGCAATTTCCATGATCTATTGATTGGGGGAAAAGCCCTCTCTCACAAAAGGAGCATGCATGAATGTATGTGTGCATGTACATACCTGTATGTGTATGCATGTACAGACACAAACAGTGGGTACAGAGGAGCTTCTGAATTCCACTGCACAGTTGCACATTGTGACAAGAGCAGCAGGAGCTCTGGGCAGCAGGTGCAGCTAACTAGAAAGTAGGAAGAACATGCTGCGCCATTTGCAAAGAGAAAAGTTCAGTCTGTCCATCTACCCATGGTGGAGACAAACTGGATTCATTGTGAATTGGTAGGGAAAACAGTAAATAGCTTTGATAAGAACCAGATAGAGGAAATGGGAATACACATTCCAACTAGATGGAAATCCCAGCAGGGTTACTTAAGAATTACAGTCAATAGTTATGTGCTAATAGCACATCAGTCCGTCATTTGGCAATGGGCTCTACCATAGTCCCCAGTCTAGCATTTATTCTACGATTGCAAAAAGAAGGGAACGGTAGTCATCTTCTTTGTGTTTAGATTTAGAACAAAACTGGATATAAGTAGCATTAATAGGAGATAAGAAGAAAGAAGAGGATAAGAAAAAGAAATGAGAGAGATTTCACCTCTCAAATAATCTATGGAAGATACTCTTAATTCCTTATGAAATGGTGACAGAAACAAACTGCCCCCCCCCCACCTTATTTATACATTTTTAGTTTGAAGTAAATAGTTTCTTATTGGTAGTGAAGGCTAATGCTGTTTTATGGGTTGTTGAGTTTTTTTTGTTTTCCACATTTTGGATCAGGCCTACAAGAGCCCTTGCTTGGACCCTTTTCTCATCTAGTTTCAGATTAGAGAATAAAATGAATATTAGACTTTAATGCAATTGATGCTATATGTGCTATCTGATTGTTTTCCTATGGACTACCTGGTCCCCTACTGATTCTTTTTTTTTTTTTTGGCCCAGAGTCTTGTGGGCATTTTTATGGCTGCCAAATACCTTTGTAGGGCCAGGACAGGGGAAGGGGATTCATTTTGGAATAGTTCGCTGATTTTTTAAATTACTTAATTCCTTATTATGATAAATGTATGGAAACTAGGGATTCTAAGAAATAGAAATAAGAGGGAGTACATTCCAGTCAGGAAGAAAATGGTTTTTAAGGGATTACTTTTCTTATTAAATACATTATTTATTTAGAAAGTCCTTAATTCTGAAAACTTTCCACAACAGAATGTCAATTGTTTTCCTTTGAGTCTAGTATATAGAGTTTAAGACTTTATTTGAATGAAAATTTACTTAAAAATAGAATAACTGCAATTTATCGACCTGCGATTGTGTGTGTGTGTTTGTGTGTGTGAGTGTGTGTGTGTATACATTCCCTCTGTCATTGTAGATCACAACACTTCTCTAACATAGAATGTTGTTGGGCATTGCCCATGTTTAGACAATAGTATGTCACAGAGGATGGATTGTACAGTAGAAAAAACAATGAATTGGAGTGACAGGACTTGAGAGCCAAATCATTTTCTGCTACTTAACTATATTGTGTCTTAGGCAAACCAGTTAGCCACTCTGGGCCCCAGGTTCTCAACAGTAATGAGGGAATTGGGCTTTAATGTCTATTTGCGATCTATGATGCTTGGATATTGATGTGACTATTCAGTTAAACAATCAAGGGAACAACCCAGTCAGTCCTCATCATGGGTAATTGTCTGTGTTCACCTATAGAAACCCCTGACGATCTTTCCTTAGGTTTTTTTTTTTTTAATTTTGCTTAATCAATCAATTTTGGGGATAACTGTACATGAAACAAACAAGACATTTATTTTTTCCTCATCCCCACATAATTAAACCACTTTTTATCCTCTATCATACATTTCTAAATAACTTCTATCTCAATTTTGTACATTGGTCATTATCAGAAGTACCATGAAACTTAGCATGTTTTTTCCCAGGGCATAGTGCCTTATACATAGGAAGTTATCAGTGATATTTGTGAAATCTGAACCCAATTTCGGGTTAAATTCTCAAGCTAAATTATCTGCCAGTTATCATAAAACATATTTTGTTAACTTAAAAATGTTCCATAACATATTGAAGTATGCTATAGATTTTAAGCTTCAGTATATACTGAGTTTTTCAAAAGCTTAAAACTGTAACTAAGACTTTGAAACACTCAAAAGGAGAGAAAATGAACCTGTGATTTTATTAGATAGGAAACTCCTAGATGTGGAATTACCTCCATCAATGTAGATTAGCATGTTCTCTACTACTCAGACTTTTGTAAAGTTGCTTGGGAAGGGAAAAGGGAGAGTTAGATTTTTCAGTGACTTACCCAGGGTCACACAACCAGCATGTTAGAGGCAGGATTAGAACTCAGATTTTCCTGGGCAACTCTTTACCAGCTATACTGTACTGTACTCCTTCTTATTATATAATCTACACCTTTACACCTATAAACATATAATTCATGTACACATAATATATATCCAGGTACAAAAAAATATGGTACATAAGTTCTCATAACCTACTAAATAGGCATTAGAGTGAGAGGAAGAATTTTTCACTAACCATTAAGTTTTTATACTGAGAAAAGATTATTATAGCTTTCAAATATTTATCATTTCAATATCTTGTACATTTTATTTTGTCTTATAAAGCAATTTCTTAATGAATATTACATATATAACATTGAATATCTTTGATATGATATAAAACATTGTTAATATATATATGTAAATATATGTAGAGAGATAGACACAGAGGAGAGACAGATACAGATATACATACATATTTGAGTATCTTTCCTTTCTTTTCTTTTTTCTTTTTCTTTCTTTTTAATGTTGTTAACAGAGTTGGTTTAGAATCAGAAAAACAGTTTCAATTTTTTTTTTTTGGCATTTGGGATAAAGTGTCATGCCCAGGGTCACACAGATAGTAAATGTCTGATCCCAAGTTTGAGTTCAGGTCCTCCTGACTCCAGAGCCGGTGCTTTATCCACTTTACCCTCTAACCTCCCCTCTACGTATAAATCTGAACTATAATATCCAGCAGTTCTGTGACCATGAGAATATCAACCTCTCTGAGCTTCAAGTAACTCTGAGAATTATCTGCTAAATTATAGCAGAAACATCTACAAAAGATTTCCCTTTCCTCTCTGAAGTTAAAAGCACTATATTCCTGTCCTGTCCTCACCAGATCCTTGCAAATTTGTTTTAATTCATCTAGAGAAAATACAGAAATTTAATTTTTAAATGTACAGCAATTAAGCTTACCCTTCTCAGTTGACTGGACCAAAAAATGAAATTTTTACTTTGTGCATTAGGTTAGTAAACTAACCCAAATATGTAATTGAAACATAATTAGAAAGGGGCTTTGTATATTTTATAATTTAATAATGCATAATAATTTGTATAGACTTCTCCTATATTTTTTTCCCAGCACATCATCATTCCAAGCACAAAGGCTGTTCAAGATTTCCGTTGAATGTAAAAACTCATTCTTTATGGAATATGCACTTATCCTACACAATAGCAATCCTTAGAAATATTGAAAAGAATGAGATACAGAGATACTAGCTCCCTTTCACACAAATGCTAATGCCTTATTTCCATTTCCTCCAAACTGAACTAGGTATCAGTACCTTTTATCCACTGAATATGTTGTGATTGGTATCTTTGAAACACTAGAGATGATTTCTTTGTCGATATTTGTAGAACATCTCAAATAGCAGTAAAGATCTTGCAGTGTGATATTTAATGATGGATTTATATTGATTCTTGGAACACTGATTACAGCCATCAGCTTAAAATTTATCTACTTTTTTCTGGAATTAAGCCATTTAGCTACAAACAGTGCATGCCGTCTGAATGGAGCATCTTGAGTAATACATTGTATCGTGATACAGCTGATCTTAGGAAGCTGGAGATGCAACAGAGAAACTTTAATGAAGTTCCAGGATACATCTTAAGTTTTTTGCTCCATATGATCATACTCTCTAAGTATTTTTTTTTATTGTATTGTCACAAACGTAGAGAGGTTTATTGCTTGTTATTTCAGAGTAAGTGGATCTAAAAATCCCTGGGCCTGGAAGGAAAATATTTGGTTTCACTAGTCTTTCAGGTCTAACAATCTTTGGTCTCCTTCCAAAATGTATCTGTTTCCTGACTTCCAAGACCTTCCCTGGATTTATAAAATTGGACAGAAGGAAAGTAAGACAGAACAACTCTTCTTAGGGAGAACCTACGAGGAAACCTGTGGTGAGACCTAAATCATTTAGGGAAGCCAGGCTTGGGCACAGTTTTGTTCTGGATCCAAGTCAGAAACTATATCCTTCCAAGACAGAGAAACTGCTTTGTGTTCTTTGAAAAGAAAATTCACACTCTGTCATGGTAGAAACACAGGAATGAATACAAGAGGATACACCATTCTTGCTGTGACTAAAGGCTGCTGGGAGAATCTTTACTTGCATGAATAGCAGCTCTCAAACTCAACTCATTGTTGCCAATGACAGTCAGAGAAATGCAACCATGATGTAGAAGAAAGGCAGCTTGGCACCCCAGAACTTGGAAAAAGAGGAAAAAATAAAACAAAAATAAGCAAAAACAACCAATTAAAGCTGCAAGTCAGGGGATTTCAGGGGTCCAGGGAAACACAAGAGCCATCTAGTCTAACTCATGATAAAATCCCTCTATAACATAACACAGTATGGACATCTGATTGTCTCTTAAAGGCTATCACTTATTTGTGCATTCATTAGATAAACATTTTAAAGGACCTATTAAATGTGTCAGACATTGAGGCTACAAAAAAATTCCTGACCTCAAGTGACTTATCTTCTCCTAGAGAACAGGAAAATAGACAAATATAAAATATTTATATTGTATGTTATATTATGTAATACAAAACCAAAGTAACTCTAGAACTAGAAAACATGAAGAAAATGATGTAGAAATAAGCCTGGAAAACCAGACTGGATCCAGATTGGAAAGGACTTTAAATATCCAACAGAAAAAAATTTTATTTTATTTCTGAGATAACTGGAAGCACTTAGAGCTTCTTGAGTAGAAGAAGAATAAGCTCATTTATACTATAGAAAACACAGTTTTGCAGATATATGGAATATGGTTTCAGGAGGGGAGAGAAGATAAGTATGAGGCTATGGCAACAGTCCCTGCGAATGGAGATGAGAGCATGAACTTAGGTGATAGCCACGTATGAAGAGAGAAGGGGTCAGTTATGAGTTATGTCACAGAGGTAGAGTAAATGAGACTTGGCAAGTGATTAGAAAGAAATGGAACAGGAAAAGGCTATCCAAGGATGATTCTGTGGCTCTAACTAGAAGGATATTGTTAGGTTAAAAGAAATAGGGAACATTTGGGGGAAAAAATGAGTTGTTTTGTGGACAGATTGAATTTAGGGTTACATGACTATGAGGCATCATAATGGAATCATTCAGTGGAGAGTGAGTCCAGGACTGGATACATAGATTCAGAAGTTATTCTCATAGATACGATGCTCCCATAGGAGCTGATGTAATCAAGGCAGTGAAGAGGAGAAAAGATGAGAACAGAGTCTTGGGATATACCCACACAATGGCTTTGACCATGGATACTGAAGAAGGGTGACCATATAGCAGGAAGAAAAGTTGTAGAAAATAATGCCATGAAAATCCAGTGAGCAGAAAATATCCAAAAGGAGGCAGTGGTCACTCATTCCAAATGCTTAAGAGAGGCCATCCAGACCAACTCTGTGATTTCATCGAGGAGAAAATGGAGGCCTTGGAAAATTAAAGTGATTTACTTGAAGTCACATGGGTAGTAATCACTGGAAGGAGGCTGAAAACCCAGGTCCTCACACTCCAGAACCAATAAGTTTCTATTGTGCTCCACTGTCTCTTTAACTTAAATGAATTTATTTCTTTTTTAGAACATGATCAGGACTCAAAGAAAATTACTGCTCTCACACGGTTGATTCTTCTTTTTTTCCCCTCCCATTCTCAACACTATAGGCCCATTGCAGCATTCCTAGTACACTATTCTAATACTGTCTGCTGTCTATACAGTGATTTAAGGTTTCTTAAATGCTTCAAATATCCCTAAGCATCCTTACTCTCATGGATATTGATACTCTCTCCTCAAGAATAATCTCAGTATATCTGGAGCTTGTCCATTTTTTCCAAGGTTCTCCCACAATTTTGCCACAGGGAGTCTAATATATAGAGAGATGTCTTCATTCACTCCACTCTATTTCATGATGAAGGAAATGAGATCCAGAGAATTAAATGATTTGTTCAAAGGCACAGAAGTGGTGTGCAGCATTTAAACTCAGTTTAAACTCATTCCTTCTGATTCCTCGTCTGTTTTTCTTTCTCCTAAAACACACTGATATGATATTTCAGCACCTATTTGAAAATGCTTTTCAAAGGTACATTTTTTATTTTGCTGTAGAGAAAATTACAATGTATGAATGCATGAATTGTTTTTTGTCTATGAAACCAAAACTTGATAAATATTTCCTTTCTTCTCTTTGCTTAGCTAAAAGGATTTAATTTCTGGAAAGAAACAACAACGCCTTTACAATAAGGTTGTTTGTTATAATGAGATCTATTTTCCCTTAAACAAGTTAAGTTAAGAAAGCAAATCTTAAGATTGTTGAGATGGGGTTGGACCTGTTGGTCCAGAGGGGAATTTCACTGGGAAGTAGAACAAATGTAATAGATAAGATAATACAACATTACAATAATTGGATGAGAATGCATTAATTGGATGAGAAATGCTGCTTGCAGGGAAGAATGAGCACAAGGACAGCTTAGGGAGGAGGTAACCTAGACAAGATTCTGCTAGGATAAAAGGGACGTGAATCAGGAAGTGCACACCCCTATGCCTAAAGAGAAGGGACAAAAGGTTGAAAGATCTTTTAAGGTGGATAATTTTTACTCTCTAAAGTATGTGCATGTGTTAACAGAAATTTAGAAAGATACAGAGAGGGGTAGATACATAAAGGGTATATAAAGGTAAAAGAGTATATACTATGTGCAAAAGAAAGGATGTTGGTCATTGTATGTTCTTATGAGAGGCAGAGATGGGTATCATGTAACTTAATTTTTTTTTCTTTTCTTTCCCTACTCCCCACCTTAGAGATGATACCACTGGACACAAATGTGTATGTGTGTGTGAAAGCAATCTATCTATGAGATACTTCTATTTATCAGTTGTTTCTCTGGACGCAGATGGCATCTTCATAGGTCCTTTGTAGAGAATATAGGTATATCTTGGACCATCTCTAGTTGTCCTGTTCTGCATCTGACCACTGGGCCCAGATGGCTCCAGAAGTGAAAGTGAGGCTGGTCACTTTGCACAGTCCTTCCTCACTTAAATCCAATTTGCTTCATGTCATGGCATCACCTTCATGATATTATGATCCTCTTCAAGGAAAAAGAACAAACAGTAAGCAAACAAGAAAGAGCATTTATAATAGTCACAGTGACTTAATCACTCAAAGTTATCCTTAAAACAAAATTGCTTTTACTGTATGTAGCCTTCTCTTTGTTCTGCTTATATCACTTTTCATTATTTCATGAAACTCTATCCATGTTTTTTCTAAGATCATGCGCATCATTTCTTGTAGCACAATAATATGCCATTACATTCATAAACCACAACTTATTTAACCATTCCCCAACTGATGTGTTTCCTCACAATTTCCAGCTCTTTGACACCACAAAAAGAAATGCCATAAATATTTTGGAACATATACATTCTTTACCTTTTTCCCTAATCATCTTTGGAGACAGACACAGTAGTTGGCATTGCTGGGCCAAAGGGTATATAGGCAGTATAATAATTCCTTAGGCGTAATATAATTTTCAAGTAACCTTGTTCCTGGATATATATGCGTGCGTATTTGTGAGTGTTTGTATCTGTATGTAGTTAGGGAAGGGCAAGGTATTGGCTACCAGAAAGGAGTTTAGAGAAGAGAAGTTCAAATTAGTAAGATGTATTTCTAATATGTGATCCTTCAGCAAAGAAATACTTTATTCATGACTTATAGTAATGAAAATTTTGTTGTCATCTGATGAAATACTTCAAAGAAAGATCCTTATTTTCTCCAAAATGACTCAAATATGCCTGCCTTTGATTTAATACATATGATTTTGAAAAAAAATGCTGCTTCTCATTCCCTTTCTATTGATTAGAGTTATTCTCTGTTGAATTCCAATGACAGTTTTTCCTGCTGTTTTTCCTGCTGAAAGATGTCAGTCTGCTTCCTCTTTGTGGTCTCAAACCCAGGGAGCAGAATGGCAGGCAGATCTGCTCTTCCAATATCTGACAAGTGAAGCAGGACATGGACTAGTGCCCAGAATCTAGAAAGAATCTACCGAAGGTCACAGAAAAGAACAAGTTGAATGGAGCCCAGGATGAGCCTAAAAAAAGGTTCTTTTCTGCCTTTTTAAATGCCAAGGAAACAGCGCTTCCAACCCATCATAAATGAAGAAAAGTTATTCATTAAAAACAATTAATCTTTAAAGACTTGGTAACTAGCTTTAAAACTGGACAGGACCATAGTCCTCAAATCATACAAAAACGACATCATTGCTAAGATGGTAAGACATAAATTCAACTTTACATGTGCTGGAAAATATTAGGTAGCTAAAAACAGCAACAAGCATTTTTTCATTAAACTGTGCCATATAACATTAGATAATGATTTCAACGCAGCTAGTATATTTCAATTAATGATTTTGTTATCATTACACTAATCAGTAAAATGATTCTGAAATTCTACCTGAAGCAGAGGCATTATTTAAGGCTTGCAAAGCATTTTGCATGCACGATCTTATTTGAATAGACACAACAATCCTATAAGAGGGGCACCAGAAGCGTTATGATGGATGAGGAGCATATAGTGCACAGTAGTTCAGTAACACTCCCATGTTCGCATAGGGAGCAGACGTAAAGACAAGATTTGAGATGTTCACCCGTTTCCAGGTTTAGCATTCTAATCACAGTGACTCTTGCTATGAGTAGGAATGTTTTGGGTTTTTTGTTTTGTTTTGTTTCGTTTTTTAGGAGGGGAGCACATTTTATGCAATGGAAGGTTAACTTTGCTGTCCCAGTTAGTAGGAAGAAACGAGGCCAGGTAATGCCAGTGCCATAATTATTTCTCCCTTTCTCCCTCCCTCCTTTCCTTCCTCTTGCTCTCTCTTTCCTACCCTCTTTCTCTTCCCCTCATCCTCCTCTCTTTATATATAAACAGGTACATATATAATATATATATATATGTGTGTTTGTATACATGTATATATGTATATGTATATACATATGTTGTTGTTCAGTTACTTTCAGTTGTGTGTGACTGTTCAGGATGCCATTTGGATTTTTCTTGGTAAATATAACGGAGTGGTTTACCATTTTCTTTTCCAGCTTATGAGAGAGAGAGAGAGAGAGAGAGAGAGAGAGAGAGAGAGAGGAGAATAGAAGAGGAGAGGAGAGGAGAGGAGAGGAGAGGAGAGGAGAGGAGAGGAGAGGAGAGGAGAGGAGAGGAGAGGAGAGGAGAGGAGAGGAGAGGAGAGGAGAGGAGAGGAGAGGAGGGGAGGTAGAATTAACATGGCCTCTCAATGTTACTCTCATGAAGAAGAAGTATTGCAGATAACCCTGAGGATAGTCACCCTTCACTCTTACCTTCTGAAATTGCCTGTAGCTATTCTAAAGAATTTGAGGTAGCGCAGAATTCTGGGCCAGTGTTTCTCTCCTGATCCAGATCCTGAAGAAGGGACTCTGCCATTAGTAAGGAGAGAAATAGGGTTCCCTATGTCTCTATGTGACAATGAAGCATAACTCCTAGGATCTTGGTGAGCCAGCTTTACCATATTTTCTGAGTGTACCCATTCAAGGGTCTTGTGAACTATACTGTGAGTTGTGGGAGACCAATCTTAAGGCCCTAGCTACAACCAAGAACTTTGATCAATTCCTTTTGATTACGATATCCTTGAGGATAACTTCTGAGTCTTTCCCAGTTCTTTTGGGTGTACTTGGGCCAGAAGTCACAAGATCCTGGTAGCCATAAGTTAGAGTTCTAATGTGTGGCATGGCTTTATTCCTTAGATCCCTAAAACAGGCACCTGCCATGTGTATCCTCATTGCTGTCTAAGGAATACTCACATTTGATTCTTTGGAGACCATAATGTTCCATGACTTGCAACCATACAACGACAGTGGTAACATCTTTCTTTACTCAGATGTATCTGATTTTTCATGCCCCCAGCACTTAGCACAGTGCTTGGCCCATAGTGGGGGCTTAATAAGTGTTTATTGATTGCTTAAATAAGATGTAATTTTAGAGCTTCCAGGAACAAATTCCCTCTACTAGCAGATCTGCTCTTTATCTGCAATTTACACCCTTGTAGAGTTGCCTAGGGCAATGGAATGTTAAGTGTCACAGAGCTATTATATGTCAGAGACCTAGTTTGATTCTGGTTTTCCCATGCTGTAAAAAACATGTCTCTAACTATAATTGCCAAAAAATCTCTCACTGTCCTAAAAAGTTGACCCCTTGTTTCCAGAAGAATCCAATCTGCTTTTATTTTTCTTTTAACTCTTCGGCCAACTTCGAGTCCACTTTTTTTTTTTTTTTTTTACTACAAATTATTATGTATATACACACATACACACACACCAGGGAAGTTTGTACAATTTGACATTCATAGATGAAAATGTCCCTCTCCGTATTATTTCATTCTAGTGACTATCCTATAAAATGTATAGGGGTTCTTATTTCATTTACTTTTCAACCTCAGACATGCTTATCAAATTGCTTTATGCATAGTAGATCTCTATAAACATCTATCAGTTGAGATATTAATTGAGAGTCACGCTTAACAAGTCCTTAATCTCCCTTCACCACAGGTAACCTTCAGGCTTAACTACCAAGTCAGAGAAGTTGAATTTAATAAAAAGAGTACTCACACAAGGGTGTAGCTAGGTGTTTCAGTAAGTAGAGCACTGGACCTGAAGTCAAGAAGATTCAAGTTCAAATCTGACCTCAGGAAACTACTAGCTGAGTGACCCTGGGCAAGACAGTCAAATTTCTATTTACCTCAGTTTCCTCATCTGTAAAATGAGCTGAAGAAAGAAATGACAAACCACTCCAGTACTTGTGCCAAGGCACGATGGTCCATGGGGTCATGAAGAATCAGGCATGACTGAACTACTAGACGGCAACAATAACCCCACACAAGGACAAAAAGTATAGCTCCTTGAAATCAGTCATAGGAAGAACTAGGAGAAAAACATTTATTTTGCAGCATTCTAATACTTTGGAGACCTCGTTTTCAAATTCTCAGGGATTGTGCCAGGCTTCTAAACAAACTCAAATGAGCCAATCCCTTGAGGTAGTCATCCTTGGAAAAGGACTGGTTCAATGGAAATACACTCAATAACTTGAAAATTATGGAACTTTTAGAAGCTTGTTTTGAGAACACCAAACAAAATCTAACAGGAGTGTCTTCCTGGGATACAGAACAAAATCTACTTTAAAGGGCAACCCAATCTGTGTAGAAAATTCTTCCACTCAGAACTGAGAACACCAATTATGCAGCAAACATTTTTTAAAGGTACAGAGAAAGAAAAAAAGCTGGGATTGTTCCCATTTTTGTCTAGCTAAAATGACAACCACCGGTACGTTTGAAGTTCGGTCATTTTCAACAGCCATCTTAAGAGGATGGAGGTTCTCTCTTCAGACTTTCAGGAAGTGTCAGATCCAAATGAGAGAGCAGTTAGGAAAAGAGGAATCTTGGTTTGGCTTCTTTCCTCCAGCTGCTTCTTTGAGCTCCCTTTTTTTCTGAGCTGTCGTCTCATCCTCAGGCTCCAAGGATGGCATCTGATGTTTCATTTCATGCTACTGTGTCTCAACTAGAAACTCAAAAGCAGGAGGAGAAACCAGACATCTAGACAGCAAAATTTGCAAGGGAAAATATTGAAAGTACTTATAAGACTATGTTCACATTGTGCATAGGATTTTTTTAAACTTACAGTTCAGATGGTGAATATCTCTTAGAAAAGAGTTCTGTATTTGGAATCAGAGGAAATAGGGTCACATCCTAACTTTACCAAATACTTGTTTTTGTTCAGTGATTTGAATTGTGTCTGACTGGTCATGACCCCATTTGAAGTTTCCTTGGCAAAGATACTAGAGTGGTTTACCATTTCCTTCTGTAGCTCATTTTACAGATGAAGAAACTGAGGTAAACAGGGTTAAGTAACTTGCCCAGGGTCACATAGTAAGTACTTGTGTTAGGCAGGATTTGAACTCAGGTCTTCCTCATTCCAGGCCTGGCATTCTGTCCACTGTGTCACCTAGTTTCCCACTATATAATACTTGTAGTTTTGGTCAAGCCACTTAACTGGGCCTCAGTTACTTCACTTATAAATTATAAAGGTTAGGTTTAAATGATCTATAAGTTCTTTTATAGGTATAAATTTATGATCCTGAGACAAATTTAAATATTTTTTAATTCTAAAGGGTCCCATAAAGTGTGGCATAAAGTGGAAAGATGTATGTCTACAGATAGCATGGAAGATGATTAACACAGCATTCACATGGAAGAAGAATTCCCTACAAATGGGGCATCCCTCCCTATGTTTTTCTTTGCAGATGACATTGTGCTGATTGTGTAAAATCTTGGAACACCATAGAGGGTCCTAAATGAGATCTGTAATCATTCAAAACAATTTGACCTAATTATCCACACATGACAAAAAATGTGTCTGAGGGGGAAGGAGGATGAAGAATACTTATGCTCTACTATACTACGATATAAAGTTGGATAGAAACACAAAAATCTGGTTCAGCACTGAACAAACACCGCCCATGATGAGTTAGGTTCAGAATTAGACAGAAGTAAAGTGGAATGTGGTGATTTTAAGAAATTGTATAATTGATTCTGTGAACTCAAACGTTTCCCTAAAATAATTATTCACCTTTTTTAACACTATTTTTCTTCCCATGATGCACAGTGGCATATACTTAAATTTAGTTGAGGATCATCCAAAGGTCAATGGAGAAGTTCAAGGTAGGCATGAGTAGGCTGCAACACATGGCAAAGAAAGAATTGAACAAGAGAAAGGAAATGTGTGAACAGAAAAAAATAAAAGTATGTCATGAAGCAAGAAAGAGAGAGTGACAGACGCAGAAACAAATTAAAAACAATGCACTGATGGAAGAGTTTTGTGTTCCTTTGAGTAGAATATCGCCAGTGGATTTGTTGGGAAGCAAAGAACAAGTCACATAAGAGAGTCATCCCAGGGATGTTGCAATTGGCATTACCAAAGTCAATATCCCCATCAATGTGATCAAAGCAAAAGGCTTAATATTGATGCATTTGTAGCCATCTGATTTGAAGCTATCTGATGCCTTCTTGGAGTCTGAAATAAACCAATCAACCTATTACATTTGTAATACTTTAAATAAGAGTGACTATGGCACAGTGGAAAGAGAAAGCGAGCTTCAGAGTCAGGAAGACATGGGGTCATGTGTAGGTCTGTAGAACAGTAGTTGGAGAAGCTAGGGCCTTCATTTATTAGTAGCACCAAGCAACTTACTAAGACCATAAGTGGAAAAACAGTTGACAATGTACATTTGTAGAGGTAAGTTCCTTGCCCAAAATAAAACCATAATTTTGGACTTTGCCCCCAACAAAAAGGAGAAAAAGGGAAAATGAAGTCTAACATTTGATGACTAAAGAGGCATGTATTGTCTTTTAATTTTTAGACCACAGGTGATTTTTAATTAGATTTTTTCTCTATAATAAAAAACTAAAAAGATAACTTCATAGCTTTGGACAAGGACTTGGTAGAAAGTAATCAAAGATAATACTCCAAATAATCCAGCAAATCTCATTAATGTGAGCTCTTGCTCCAGTGATATAGATTATGATCCATTCATGTCTTCCTATTCTGTCTATGTGACTTTTGCCCAGAGATTCCCATAAGTTCTCCCTAGTGGTGTCCTGCCAACATCAGGGAACTTTCTTTGAGTTCTCCTTATACTGTGAGGATAGATTTAGAGTACATTGGCTATTCAGCAGTTATCTTTCACTCTCATCACCGGACCAAGCCATGTTCTTTTTTTTAATCATGCATCTTTTTGATATATTTTATTTCTGTCTTTTCCTAGTCATTCTTTGATGTCAGCGTGGTGTAGCCTATTCTCATCCACTATTCATCTCTCCATTGTCCTCTTGGTGACACCCATTGACAAAGATAATAGAGAAGAAAAAATGTATAAATGAAAGTTTAACATGAAAATATATTCGGAGATGGAAATATTTGTAAATCTGCCTTGAGATCCTGAGAGTAATGACGAAGAGAGACTTTCAGTGTTTTCACATAGTAAGAACCTCGAATCCAAGCTGGTTCAGATCTTTAACTACTTGGGGGGGGTGATTCATCACTTTTAATGACTACTAACAATTAGATTTTGTCTCATCTTTTAGTAAAAAACATCACCTCATTTAAGCTACTTGAATTTTGCTAATCTGTAATTTTAGTACCATAGATGACATTAATGAATATACAGTCTCCAGCTTCCAGATCAAGTTTAATAGTCATGTTTTATTATGTGAAAGAGAAATCTAGAAAATCTTTGTGTAAAATTTTATTCTAAGGAAGAATTCCCAGAAGTAGGAATGAACTGATTCTTAAGTGAAAATTATGAAAAAAAAGAATTTTCCCTAGGGGAAAATGACTTTCAAAATTAATTATACTAATTTTCATGAACATGAAAAAAGTAAGATAAGTAGAATTGGGAGAATAATATAGAAAACGACTAAAATAATATAAAATGAAACAATACCGAAGGGCATCTGATTTCTGATTTGTCCAATAACCAATATCTGCCCTCTAGTGGAAGTATCTGGTGGATACCTTCTTCTTAGTAATAAGGAGGGAGATAAAGGATTGAAAATATTGTATACATTGTCATGTGAAAAAAATATGTTCATTAGTTTTGTTTTACTGTTTGTCTTTGTATTTTGGTTCTAGGTTTCAAGGACATCCATGGTGAAGCACAAGGAAGCATCCTGAAGCTTGGTTTTATAACTTAAGTCTTTTTGACTAATACATGGAATTATTTTTTATTAATTAAATTTCTCTGTTCAAAACAACTTTCTCAAGGTCCTTTCTCTCCCCATCACATTCTGGTCAGTCCAGAAAATTGAGAATTCTATAGATAACAACAGTCAATTGGGATGCCTGTTAGAACCTGCAGACCTGCCATGCATTCTTACTCTATAACGCCACCACACACACATCTGAGATCACAGGATAATAGCATTAAAACCAGAAAGGATATTAAAGGTCTTTGGCTCCAACACATTCATTTTATAGATTAGGAAACTGAATTAGAGAGAGGGCCCTTGCCCCAGGATTCAGAAATCCATGTCTTTCTGAATCAAAGTCTATTGCTCTATTCTCCAGACAATGGATAACATTCATAAGAAAAATTAATTCCAGCTCAGTCCAGCCTACGCAGTGTTCACTTCATTGTTTTTGACACCCTGAGGTCAAATACTTAGCATATTCCCAGGACCTGGATAGTACACAGAGACCTAGGAAAGGTATAAAAGGTTTCCGGCTCCAGATCTGTTACCTAGTAATTTTTGTTTTTTTAAAGTGAGTGTTCAGTATGGGATAGGGGAAATTATTGGTGTAAAATTCCAACTCATCCATTAAGCAACATTAGATCGTGATTCACAAGTGAACCTCATCTGGCTTATGCTAAGAACATATATGATGCAAAGCAGTGCATCATTTCCAATACACTAGGAAGCAAATGGAGCTAAGGGGAGAGCTCCCTATGACCAACTTGCTTCTGTAAGAAGTAGAAGTGATCAAGCAGCCGTATTTTAATTGTGCTAATTTCTAGTTTAAATTAATATGTTTTTAATTACTGACACTAACTAACCTAATTAATAGAACCATGTTCTCTTTTGGTAATTTTGCAAGATTTTAACAAAAACTAACCCCAAAGAATAGTCCTTTCTAATGTAGATTTTAATTCTTCTCAATTATTCTCCCAATTATTTGAACAAGTACTTCTGAAGCTCCCTTATTAATATAGCTAATGAAAAACTTCAGCACGGTTTAGGATAAACTCCCAGTAGTAGTTCATCTTATATGGGAAAAAAAGAATGATATTAAGCCAAAAATGATAGACAGTGCTTTGATCTTCTTATAAATCTCGAATATGCACATTAAAAGGAACTGTGTAAATCTTTTTGTTTTCATTTCCCCATATTTATATGCCCATAGCCAATATCAAGCTGTTAGCCTGCCTTCTCCTATGCATTTCTGTCAGAGGCATCTGAGATTGTTTTTAAAGGATACTATAATCCAATTTGAGTCAGTTGACTGACAAAACTAATTAACTGCTTCAAGACATTCTTTTGAGTCTAAAATGAAGCTTGGAAAGAGTTGAAAATAGAAAAGTAAGGGAAAAAACCCCACCAGCACACTTCTGAATAACACAGCACACCACAAATATTTGTCAGATATATTTATCTCTTTTACACATTCATTATACTTCAAGTAATTTCAAATATTTTCAGATAGATTTGTATTACATTTCTTCTCTGTCATATAGCACATCCAGATTGAGGAGTTTAGAGTCCAAATGCGGGTCTTCAGTGATTGAAAAGCTCCTTGTCAGGGCAGGGCTTGTTTTGTTTTGGTCTTTGAATAGCTAATACTTACGAATGTGCCTGGGCACACAGTTGGTGCTTTATAAATGCTTATTAAACTGATTTGAATTGAATTGATGATGGAAACAAGTTAAGAGAAATGTGCCACATCTGTTTCATTTGTTTCAAATAAGACTGCTGCCAGTTTTAGCTATAAATGCTCTGAAGATTATATGGATTAGTTAAATCACATGCCAAGACCTCCTTAGGCCTTTAAAAAATATGTTGGGTCAGAGCCTGCCTTTAAGAATGTATCACACATATAAAGCGTGTGATAGTTTATAATTCTGGCACATTCAAGATAAAAGGGCTACTGCTAAATGGCCCTGATCCCAGCATCCTTTACTCTGGACTACATATGTGCTTTGAATATACATGTATATGTACATGTGTATGTGTATATATTTATATACATACACACACATATATGGAGAGGGAAAGAGATCAGAGCACACTTATGTGCAATGTTTCAATAGATTTGTGACCTCAGTATATTCCTTCCAATCACAATTCATGCATGCCTACATATTTTGTGTAATGTGTCCATCCACACCCAAAAATTGGTCTCTGGAGTCCACCCAACATGTTAGAGGCCTTCCTCTTGGTCTCTAGAAATTGGATGAATACCAAGGGAGTATAGAATTCTGGGTTCCATTATTCCCTTATTGTCCCTTTGTGACTGGCCCACTTCCTGCCCCCTTTGTACCCTGTGCTAATCATATCCTTAACATCATTTTTCCTGCATTATCTCTCATTCATTATATGTTGTACCCTGCCCACCCCAATGGCATGTTCCACTGCTGCTCTTTGGATAATCCACAACCTCCCTTTGTACACTTGATATGTCATGATGTGCATGCAGAGCTATCTAATGTTGCCTATATTACACTGATAATATTCCCTCATTCCAAAGAAGAACCTTTTTTATATGAATAAAGCATAGATAGGGTACAGCACCATTATACGGCACATAGGGAGTTAACTCTTATAGTGGTCTCGTAGCCAACATTACTGAGGGAAGGAAACAATCACCATCATTAAAACCCTCATGACCCTTCAGGCCCTAGAAGAAGGTCACCCATGAGCAGGTGCCTATGAACTCATGAGTGGCAGGGTACTTCCTCTCCCTTGGCTCGCACTTTGCCTGTTACCTGATCTTACTGCCGTCACACATGTAAATAAATCCAGTGGAGATGGCCGAGCAACTTCAGGCAGGGCTGTAGGCTTTGCCTGTTTAGCAGCTACGGTCACCAGGAACCTGGAAAATTCCTTCCACTAAAGTACTTCACATTATCAAGTGCTTTTACATAAAAATGGCTATGATTCTTTGCAATTAAAATTATACTTAATATGATCTGTTTGTTCATGGTCTACATCCTTACTCATCCTTCTACTCTACTCAAAGAGCTATTTCCTCTCCTTTCTACCAGGCTTTACCATTTACTTTACTGTACTCTAAGGATGGCTAGACCTTAATCATCTAACATGCTGCTTGGCCCTCCAGATCCCCAGACATTGCCATCTGCCCTACCTTTGTACCATCCAAATTCTTAGGCCTCATCATCTCCTCTGCCACTGTGCCCTCTGGGTCCAGGGGCCATACTGTTTATCCTACAGTACCCTAAGGATCATTGAGTCTTTCCATACATTCTTCATCTGAACTCTTTTTTAGAAGTGCTGTACAACAACAACCTGGAGAGAAGGATCATTTTGCTTTTTAAATTATAAGCACATAAATTTATATTTATAAATTTAATTTATAAAATTTATAATTTATAAATATTTTATAATTTATAAAATAATTTATAATATATAATAAATTTATAAAATTTATAAAATTTAAATTATAACCACATAAGCACAATACTTTGTACATAGCAAATATGATAAGTGATTTTTAATCCATCAATTCATTTTTCATTCAATCATTCTCAGAAGATTCCGTATTCGCAAGGCAATAGAAAAATAGGTATTTTTGAGTTTATTTCTCTTTTCCTTCATGTGGAGGGTAGAAATGGACTAAGACCTTGAGTAGTTTCATAACATTACCTTCTCCTCATTATCTGTTAAGAAGGGATCATCCAAAAGAAGATCCTAGAAGTGAACTAATTCATCAGTTGACGAAACACTCAATATGAACTAACAGTACCAGTGTGAACATGTCTGGTATAATATAGAGGATGATATGATGCCCAAACAGCTGTTGTACAGCAATTCAAAACTGGTCAACTATAAATACAAAGCAGACAAAAAAAAATATTTTCAGTTTAGGTCAGAGCAACTGCACATAAAATGGCACAAATGAGAACTTTAGAAAACAAGAGTCAAAAAAAACCCTGGATTTTTACTGTAAGAAGGATTTTTTGAAAACATTCTCCAAATATTCGTAACTAAAAGGTAGAGTGGAATCCAGTAGTATAGCCTGAGAATCATAGCTGCACTGTAAATCAAAAGACAATCTTGGTGTGCTCTCTAGGGGAAAGAGAAACAGTCCTGTTCTAGGCTTTTCTAATATACTAATAGATACAGATCATTATCACCATCCCCATCCCCATATGGAAAATGAACATTCACATAATACATGAATGACTCTAGGCTCCACACAAACACAAACACACACACACAGATACACACAAAAGCCATTGACAGCAAGATGTGATACTTTCATTCATGGATTGTTAGGTAACAAATCTTCGGGACAGTTAGTTACACTTTCCTCTTTCTACATTGTAAATGACGTACTAGACAATGAAAATTACTCAGTTAAAAACAACAACAGTTTCCCATAATCAAAGGATATGGAATTTGGACACCACATTTTTTACAGCTTTATTTCCTGCAAGAACTCATTTGGAGCTCTGTGTGAAGGGAGCTGATATGAAATATTACCCACCTATCTCTGGGAAGACTGTGTCTGTGTGACTATCTTTATGTCATAGCAATAAAGAGCATGCCGTGTCTCTTGTTTATTGCAGAAGGTAACACAAATGGCGAAGAAAACCAAATTGATTTCTTTTAGACGATAAACCATAAGCAGTAAATAAATGTACATGCACAGAAGGGAATAAGTCTCATTCTTCGGAATTGCCTTTCAAGTACAGATCTTTCTTCCATGTAGTAATAGCAAGATGGCTGAAACTAGTCAATCAGCTACAAGGTTTCTGGTTCTCCTCTCTCTAAGATTATATCTGTGTCTGAATCGGAAAAGAAAGAAAAAAGAAAATTCCAAAGCATTTGGTCCTATTCGTTAGTTCATAGCATAACTGATTCAGAAATGAAAAGGACTTTAATCAACTGGTCTAGCCCCCTTATTTTACAGATAAAGAAAATGAGGTCCAGAGAAGGAAATGGTCAAAGTTGCATGGGTAGCAAGTAACAGACCCAGACTTTGAGTTCCAGTGACTACAGGCTTTAAATACTAATAACCTTTAATGTGAAGTACTACCACATATACTCATGAGCTTATTTCAGACATATATTCACTATCATTTTACAGAAAAGCACTTACCCACAAATGTTGCAATGCCTGAGTATAGCACAGATTCAGTTATACCATGAGTGAAATGAATATTCTTCTCTATCTCATGATGTGCAATTTTGATTTCAGTCTACTATATAAGATTTATTTCGTGGACTTTATTTGTATCCTTTAACATTAAAATTCTCTGTCGGGTCAGTAAAAGAGGACAATATCAAAAATCCTGCTGGTAACCATTTCTTAAGTAAACAGTTTATGCCACATTTGGGTCTCGCAAGTTCATCTCACAGAAACTATGTCTACACATAGACAGGGGAAATCAGATAAACAGGAAAGAAGTAAAACAAGACGGAAAACTTTTGGGAACCTTGCCAGTGGAATGTGATGTTCATACATCTCTGAGCTCTAAAGACAGTTACCTCATATGAAGCTTCTTCAGCTATTTAGTTTCTTCCATGCTTCATTGAGCATTGAGTGGAAAAGTAAGGAGCAGCAGTCTCCATGATGACTCTGGAGCAATCTACCAGTAAAATCTACACACAATGAAACTGGGTTGGAGAAAAGGACAATGGCTCCCTACAGAATGCTCCAAAATCTTTTGTCTGGCAAGCTGATACAGGGCAGTGACAGGTAGAAAGGACAGATATAACACTCAAAGAAGGCACTGGAGCATAGCTCCAAACAATGGATTTAGCAGTGGACTCTGGGGGCAAAATAACAGCATGCCTACCAGTCTGGGATGTCACAATTAAAAAGAGAAACTCTCCTGAGGCAAACAACTTCTGGCAAGCCAGGACTTTAAGAATCAGATTCTCAGGGACACATTCTGCAAGAGCAGGAAAAGCTCCTAATCAAAGAATCATCTCCCTGCATCCACTGAGTGAAATGACCATTAACAGGGTCTTCATCTTTTCAAGCACACCAACATGCCCCATCAGCTCAGAAGCTGAGATCATTTTTGGATAGGAAGGTGAGCAGTGTGTATTTCAATGAAAATATTTCTTGGATAATATTTCTCTGGATAATTTGACTCAGTGGGCAGTCAGGGACAAGTCCACAAAAAGAAATCAGTGACTAAATCTATCTATGCAATGCAATTCGGTCAAACTCAAATCAGGGATTTTATATTGTCAGGACTTATTACACAGAAAGTCCAGAGCTTATATTCATTCATACTTATTAGAAGGGCAGTTCATTTAACCTCTTCATAGCTTGGACAGCTAGCCCTGTATCTAACATTTATCTATAAAATCATGGATGTAGTTGTAATCTGTTTTAGTGGAGGTTTTCCCCAAATTGGGAACTCTCCACCTGAAAGTAATTGAATTCCCTATGGATTTAAATACTAAGAAAAAAAATTAGGGATTTAAGATGTATTAAAGAAAAAAATTCTTATCTCACATGCTGAGTGTTAATATAGTAACTAGATTTGAATTTTTTTTCTGAAAGAATCTCTGATAAGCATGGTTATTTGAGTAAGAGTCAATTATTTCATTCAGCCTAGAGCTGCATTCCTTCTTCTATAAGCAGTGAACTTGATTATCTTCCAGATGCCTAATCTTCCTTTTTGTACCATTTTAAATCTTTCTCCATTTAATGTGCTTATCATTCAATGGTAGTTTATCTTACTGGACATGGTGCTGAAATGAAAGGATTTCTTCTTCCAGTCTCTTGACATGCAACTATGCAGAATGCTATGCACTTGTTTGTTTGCTTTTTTAACATTAGATTTGGAATCAGAGCTCAAAGGATCAAGATGTTATACATACAGGAATTATCTTATTTCTTATGCTTATATCATAGAACGTTGGGACTCAGAGGTTATTTAGTTCAAAACCCTCTTGAAGAATGTTTCATCTCTATAATATTTCTGATTAGTAGTAATATAATTTCTTCTTGGAGATTTCTAGCGATAGTTAACTCATTTCCTCAATCCTTTTAAATTTGGGACAGCTTTTTATTGGTCAGAACCTTTTCCCTCCTTTCCCCCCTTTCCCACTCCCCTTAGAAATCTTTTGCTTCTAACATCCATCTGCTGGTATACTTCTGGCACGAAGGAATGAACATGTCTTTCACTTGACAACCATTCAACATACTTGACAATGACTGCATTTCTTTTCTTTCTTCAAATAATTCCCCTCTATTTCTTCAACGGGTGTTTATATAACAAGACTTTTGAATACTCCCACTATAATTTGTAAATGCCTGCTTTAAAAGGTGACTTCTGGAACTTAGCACATTCCTATGGATGTTATCTGGAGGTGCGGATTAGAGTGATAATATAAGTTGTTTTATTCTGAAACACGGTTTTCTTAACATAGCCTAAGGTTGGTCACATTAGCTTCTACAGATGTCATGTTGTGATATTGACTTATGTTACATTTTTAGTCTCATAAAATTAGTCTTGATCTTTTACACTTGAATTACTATTCCTTCACATCTTATTCATCCTTTATTTCTGCAATTGACTTCCTTGAACCTTGGGACAGAACTTCATATTTTCCCAGTCAAATGTAACATTATTAGATTTGTCCTTTGAGAACTTTTTAAGTTTTTTATTTTAATTTCATGATATAACATCGAGAGAAATTTAAAAGAATACGAACCAAGGAGCAAGAGGTAACAAAGAAGACATTAGAGTGTGAATTGTCTCTATCCACTCAGAAATATTTATTTTCTTAATTATATTTTGTATCATATTTACCTCAATTTATTCCAATATATAGTTAAGCACAATTTGTTGGTTTGTATGAACAGAACATGTTTAAAAATATTAAATGGAAACCTTATATGCCCAAAATCAAATTGAATTTTTGCAAACATGTTTAAGTAAGGATTTCTTGTTAATTAGTAATGCATTATTCCATTTATTTAAAATAGAAAATATAAAAATAAAATTAATTCATGCAGAATAGGAAGAAAAGATATGGAGAGGAAAAGTGTGAGGACATAGCATCAAACATCTCTGACAAAAGAATTATACCCCCCCAAAATATGAAACTGACACAAATGTATAATAAGACTTTGAATTAGATATATGGGCAACAGATATAATCAGGCAGTTCTTGAAAAAAATAAATAAAAACGTAAACCAACCACTTGAAAAAGCATTCAAAACCACTAATAATCAGAGAAAATCAATTTGAAAAAATTGAGGCACTAGGTTATATCTGTGAAACTAGCAGAGATGATACAAGATGAAAAAAAATCAATGATGGCAGGGATGTGGGAAAATTGGATTGCTAATTCACTGCTGATGAATCTGTGATTGGGTATGACAATTATGAAAAGCAATATAGATGTCTACAATACAAATTACAAAGATATTCATATTCTTTAAACCTATCAATTTTAATTTAATTTTATTCCATAAGAAGGTCATTGAGAGAAAAATAACCTCCAATCTGTACAGAAGCATGTATAGTAATACCATTTGTTTCTTTGAAGTTTTGAAAACTCTTGTTTTTACATTGCCCCTTTCTCCAAACATGTCATTCATCCACACCTCTTCTCACTTCACCAAAGTAAAAGATATAAATATATATATATATGGATATGCATATATACACACATGTATATACATATATATATGAATTATATATGTATATACATGTGTGTATATATGCATGTAGGTATATTCCAATATGAAGTCATAATATACTTGCTTATTATTATATATTCATTATTACTTATTTGGACATATATACATACACACAAAAGGAATTTGGCAAAGCTGAATCTGACTCTATTTGAAATATTTAATATCCATCATTCTTTATGTCTACATAAAATGGAAAAGATGCTCATTTTCTCTCTTCATTGCCAAGTTTGCTCATAATTGTATATGAATTTGTTTTGTTGTTTCCAAAATTTCATTGTAGTACCTGCATCTATTATTCTCCCTTTCTTCTATGTATAAATTTCAATTTATTTCATTTTCTAGTACTTAATATATATCTCCACCAGGGTTAGGTGCTCCTGATGAGGAAATTTCTTCTACCAATATGAAGTCATCCCTATTTGTTCTGTAACATAGTCATATGTCAGGCATATTGAGAGGTTAAGTGACTTTACTACTGCTAGAATTACAGAGCCAGTATGTGTTAGAAGATGAAATTGAACCATGTTTTCCTCACTCCAAGACCATTTCTTTAGCCATCATTTGCCTCACAAGTGTTCCTGTAACTCTCTGAATTCTTAATTCATCAATTCTTATAAATTAGCAAAATTTTATTACACAAATACACCTCTATTTGCTTTGCCATTCCCTGATCAATTAATGTCAGATGGCTTCCCTTTCTTTGCTACTATATAAATGTTGACATTAACATATTTGTGCATATGGAGGCTTTCTATCTTTGACATACTTTGGAATATATGGTAACAAGATCACTCAGTCAAATAGAATGGATATTTTAGTCACTTTGTTAGCATAATTCCAAACTGTTTTCCTAAATAGTTTGGCCAGTTCTCAGATTCACCAACATTTCATTAATGTGCTTGTCTTTTTGATGACAGGTTCATTTTTTTATTCATACAAGTTATTTCAGTGTAACAGAGAATAATGAATATCCATATATATACACATATGCATATATATGTATACACATGTATATATGTACACATACATACACATGTGCATATGCTTACACACATACATACATATACCTGCACACACACGTATATATACATATATATATATATACATATATATGTGTATATATATACATATATATACACAAGTTCTCCAGCTGCTTCTATATGGGGAATTACATCAATCAAGCTTCCTCAAACCTATTTATAGAAGTTTCTTATTCAGGCTCCCATCTTTGCAGGATGTCTATGCTCCTATTTTTTTAAATTGCTTCTCCCATACTGATTTTGCCCCTCTTTTGTGATCTTTGCCATTTTCTTGTGTATAAGATAAGACTCCAAATTGTTCGATTTATTTTCCTTCATTGTTAATTTGCAAAAGTTTTTACATGGTTGTTAATAAACTGTGATTCTTCTGTTGAGAACACTTTGTCCATATCCTTTGATTACTTTTGGTAAATTGTTCTTAGTTTTACATATTTGTTTTGATTGCATATATAACATTGATATCAGAACCTTAGTTGATATAAACTTTAGCTGATACAAACATAGTTGATGTAAACGTTTTCTCTCAGTTAATAGCTTTCTTTCTTATCCTAGTTACAATGATTTGCATTAGAGGCAATACTATTTTTAATTGCAAAATGCTAGAAACCAACTACATACCAAAATTGGTGACTAAATCATAGGAAATTAATCATTAAATCAAAAAACATTTATTAAATGATCACTATGTTCTAGAAACTGTCCTAGATGGTAAAGGTGAGAGAAAGGCAGAAGTCAAACAGTTCTGTACTCAAGGAACTTACATTCTGTCATACTGGCAGGGCAGAAAAAATAAGTGTGGAGGTATATTTCAATGTAAATATGAAACAAGATATTTTGTGGTGCTGACCCTGTCTATGGTGTACGTAGGGTAAGTGGGAATCACAAAAAGTTTCAGATACAAAGAGGTATTTGGCACTTGAATTGTATGTTAAAGGAAACTATGTTTTTTGAGATTGGTGAAAAAAGGTATCTGGTATATCCCAGGCATGGAAGAAAGCTTTTCAAAAGAGAAGACATGAATATGCAAATTATCTTGTGTGAGAAATAATAGTAAGGTCAGTTTAGTTCAACCATAGAGTGCCAAAAGGAGAGTCATATATAAATAATAAAGCTGCATTGGGATTAGGTTGCAAATGACTTTAAAGCTAATGATTTTTTAACAATTTGATCATGATGTAAGAGAGAGCTACTGGAATTTATCGAGCAGGGGAATGACATGCTCAGATGTGTGTTATAGGAAAATCATTGTGTAGAGGATGGAGTAGACAGGGGAGAAAATTAAGACAGAAGGATCAATCATGAGTTCAATGCAATCTCCATGGGAGAAATGAAGAGGACTTGACTGGAGGCTCCATGAGTGCACAGAAGTGAGAGATGCTATGGAGGTACAGCAATGATAATGATAACTGACTTTTGTGTAGTGTGTGTCAGGCATTGTATTAAACACTTTATAATTATTATCATATTTGATGTTCACAAAAACCCTGGGGAAGAGATGTATGGTCCCTATTTTACAGATGATGAAAATTAAGTGACTTGGCCAGAGTCACACAGCTAGAAAGTATTTGAGAACTCAAGTCTTGAAAACTTGAGGCCCATCCACCGTACCACCTCACCTGCCTCGGAACTGATGAGAATTGGCAACTGATTGGATATATGGGAAAAGGGAGATTAATCAGTCCTTAGTGACTAGAACGATGTCTCTCATCGGATGCCTTCCTCAGTTCAAAAGAGAGGTGGTGTTGGAGGAAAATCAATCAATCAGCATTTATTCAGTGCCTACCATGTGCCAGCTTCTGTGCTAAAAGTAATATGATTTATTTTGGATCTGTTGAGTTTGAGATGATTGCAGGATATCTAGTTGAAAGTGCCTAATAGATTATTGGCAATATGAGATAAAAGTTAAGAAAGGAAAGTAGGGTTTCATATGTACATCTGAAAGACAATGTAGAAAAAGGAGAGCAAAGGGTCAATGCGGTAGATGTTACATGCAAAAATGTTTCAGAGAAGAGAGAGTGGAGGTGACAGAGGACTGGCATTCAAACTTATAGGAAAAGAATCAGGACATAGCAGTATTATAAAAAAAATCCTTTGAAATATAAGCGTGCTCAGGGAAAGGTAGTAGCCATGGTGGTCGATCTTCCTTCCTGATATTCTACCTTCTCTATGTTCTTTCTCACCCTTTCTTTCCCTCTCTTTAATGGCACTTGCCCTCTCCTAACATCAGACATTCTGCTTTCTATCATATGTATTTATGGATATATTCTATCTGCCTTACTAGACTGGTAATTGAGAAGTTCTGAACTAGAATTTCTGTGTTAGAGCTATTTAAAGATTGTCTTTAAGTTTCACAAAGGCAGGGGATGTACCTTGTTCATCTTCTAGAGCCAAGTACAATTCCTCATACATAGTAGGTACTCTGAATATTGAATCAAATAGTGGACAGTAGATAGATTGTTCACTGGAATCAATATGAGTTTCAGTAATAAATAATATAAATGGAAAAGTTGTAAACTAAAATGTCTTATGTGAAAAGTCATTACCCAGACATTTTTCACATTTGAAAAAATTTTTGAAAAGTTTTGTAAATAAATTTTATTTTCACATCTCCAGTGAATATAAATGCAACTAAAATGATAATTAAGATCATCTGGGAAAACAGTAAAATAACCTATAGCATAGGTGAGAAACACAAGAATATTTAAGCAGTCGAACTAAATTTCTTCCATTTATTTTAGTTCGACTACGTAGCATGAATATAGTGAAAATGTGCTCAATAGGAAAGTATATGTAGAACCTAAACAGAATTGTATGCTGTCATGGGGAGGGAGGTGGGTATTGGGGGAAGGCTGGGGGGGATAAAGTCTTAACTTTAAGGAAATGATTGTAAAACATTAAAAAAAATAAAATAATAATAAAAAAAGAATATTTAAGCAGTCAAGTCTTCCATAGTGACTGTGAATGATTTCATAAACAAGCATTCCCTTCTTTTCACTGATAGTTCAAGTGATCAGAGGCTACATTTGTTAACTTTAACAAGGTAGTACCAAGGTTATCTGTTTGTTGATCAAAAGTTTAGCTGATATCTATAGTTTGCTTCTTTTATTAAAAGATGACACTGTGTATATTGTTCTTTTGATTCAACTGTTTTTGTGCTGGATCACTTCATGTTTTCCCATGTTTTACTATAGTCTTCATATTCCTCATTCTTTAAAGCTCGAACATATTCCATTTCATTATTCTTTTCTCCAGCTTTTCATACAATCTCCTCCCTTGGCACCCCCTTAGCAAAGTCCTTTGCCTCCTACTTAAATGAAAAAAATAAAAGTTGTGATATTAGCTTTTTCTTTTTAACCTTATCTATGTCTTGAAACCCTTTGACTTAATTTCCTGTTTTCTCCTTTTTATCCTAAGCCTCTGATTAATAGGTAGCCCTTTCCCTGGTCAAAGCTAACCCTTCTACATGTATCTTTGATATTATCCCTTCTCGTCTTTAGCAGATTATCCCAACAATCTTCACATCTCCCAAACCTTTAATTTCTCTCTTTCTGATGGTCCTTTCCCTATTTCCTACAAACATCCCCAACTCTTTCCCATACTTTTAATAACAACAAAACTTGTCCCTACTATCCCCCCAAAACTGAGTTTTATTTTTTCTATATCTCTGCATCCTTGCCTGGCCAAGTTTATAGACAAATCTCTTCACTTCACATGCATTTCTCAATTGTCAGTCCCTTGAAATCTACCTTCCTAACTCCTTACCTACCTAAAAATTTTCTCTCCTCTTTCCTTTCAACCCTTGGGAACCTGACTTCTGACCTTATTCAAATGAATCTTTTCTCAACTTTTATCCTTCTTGGTTTTTCTGTAGCATTTGACACCATTAATAAATTACTAGAGAAATGAATTTGATTTTATTGCTATTTCATGCAAGGCAATAGGGATTAAGTGACTTGGTCAGGGTCACATAGCTAGTAAATATCTCTTGAGACCGCATTTGAACTCAGGTCCTCCTGACTCTAGGTCCAGTGCTCTATGTACTGTGCCACCTACCGGTCCCTAAGAAATGAATTTTAGAGAAAAAGTCTACTCCTACGATTGAGAATAGAGGACTGAGGCAAGTATTTGGCAAAACCAACTGAGGATACTGGAAGGCAGTGTGAGGTTAATGCCCCGAAGTGCACTACATTAATCTTAAGGTCCAGCACTTCACCCCTAGCTTCTTGAACTTTTTCATCAGTTCCCTTTCCAAGCTCTAGTGAACATTGAATGGGGGGTGGGGGGTGGGGGAGAGAAACAGGTTGGTGTTAGTAAAGTGACGGAAAGCAGCCTGCCAGGAGCATCACAACCCAGCCCAGTTTCTAGAGATGTAGTTTCTAGAGACGTTCACCAAGTTGTGTGCTCACTGTGTGACTTGGAAAACTCCTGTTTTTTCCTTCTTGGGAACACATTCCATTCCTTTGTCTACTGTATGTATTATTTACCTTTCCAGGCAAGCTATTGAGTCAAAGCTGAAAGTTTTTTTTTTGTTTGTCTGTTTTTTTGTTTTTGTTTTTTTTAATATTTGGCAAAGTGCTAAATCCTGCCATGTCATTTGGAATCTTAAAATAAAGTGATTTGACATGAATCTTCTTGTGCTACTCTCCTACTCTAAAGGTTTTAACAGTTGGGGAAAACAAGCCCCCCCTCCAAAAAAAAAAAAAACCCAAAATCATGCAAATTTGAGTTCTTACATCACTGGTCTGGCAAAGGGATGCATTGTTAAGAGAATGCTACTTAAAAGATGTAATAGAAACACTAATTCAGCTGCAGCAGCTGGCCCAAATCAGATAGGTAGCTCCAGGCAGATGTAAGTATTTTATTAAAGGCAGCAGCAAACTGGGGCAGTTCCCTCAGCAATACACATTAGCCACAACCTTAGAGACAGAGGTGTGCTTTAGGAGAAGGCCCTGAAGTCTTCTAGGAATTATGTCATTGTAATTCACTAATTTGGTGTGCCTCAGGCTTTGCATGGGTTGTAGAGAAATGGTAATGAAGCACAGGGCTATTCATTTAAACACAGAGGTCCCCCAAGAATAGTAATATGAAAAAGCATTACTAATTCACTGGAAATAGTGTGGTACTTCAGGATTTTTTTTCATTAGGAATGCAAAGTCTTACTATCTAAGTTAAATAAGTTAGATGAGCAATATATTGGAATGAAAATGGGCAAATTGCAGGAAAGGAGACTATTAAAAAGTAAGGTCATTTAAGGGTTTTAATTTAATAGAAGAAAAGAAAGTCCAAAGAAGGTTGCTGGACAGTGCCTTATTTCTCAAAATAGTGTTGGCTGATAATTTTTCTAAGGTAAAGGGGATGGGGGCTAGACCTTTGAAGTCATCGGTCTAGGACAGTGATATCAAACTCAGAAATGGAGGCCACTAAGCTTAGTATAATCCTTTCAACAGCATCTTGACTTAGAAAAATCACTTGAACATTGTCGGTATCTTATTGTATTATGCTGGTTTTATGAAATTTTTTCCAATATATTTTAATTGGATTTTGCTCCACTGGTGAATGTATGCATGAAGCTACTCTGGTCTAGTGAACTCCTGGATGAGAAAATTCATTCTACCAAGGAAGGTCTGCGATATCTGTTCAACTTACAGTTTTAGCTTTATATAGCACTGAGATGATAAGGGACTTTTCCAGAGGTACACAAGCAGTGTCAGCTGTGGACCTTGGACTGAGAAGGACCTGGTTCAGAAATTAGTTCCCTATTTATTACAACATGCTGCCTCTCAGAAATATTTATAAGATTTACCAAACTCATAAATTTTTCTTATTTAAACATTCTCTCAAGGGTCAAATAATTGTATCTAAGCTACAAAGACTGTAGCCTTTTAATGAGCATTCTATACAAGTTTCTGAAAGTCATTCAGATCGTTTTCATTATCTTTGGTCTTGTAAGTCCTGGTAATATATATCCTGAGAAAGATTTAAGCCAAATTGGTAGTGCAAGGCTTGATGATAAAGTCATCACAATTATATCTATTGCAAGTAGAGTGCTTCTAGGACATGGGATTTTAACCCAGGGTTCATAAACTTTAAAAAAATTAATAACTATATTTCAGTATAATTGTTTTCCTTTGAAATTCTATACAGTTTATCTTATTTTGTCATTATATAACAACAAATTATTTTGAGGAGTACATAGATTTCACTAGGCTGCCTTGACATAAAAAAGTTAAAACTCCCCTGGTCTAAAGACAGCACATCATCAAGCCTTGAAGGTCTTCAGGCAGACTGAGTCACTACTTGTAGAGAGGATTTTTTAAATGATTTTATTAATTTATTTAACATCAAAATAGTTCTGCATAGTATTCTGCCCTCCCAGAGAGCCATGCCATATAGCAAATATTATTTTAATATGAAAAAGAAAAGGGGGAATGAAAAATTTAGCATAACTGCTAAATATGTTGAAAAGAAATTTTAAAATGTGCAATTTGTAACACTTGTGGACCTCTCGCCTCCGCAAAGGCGGAAGGGTGGGAGTATCTTCTCCTTTCTAATTTTGTGTTAAGATTGATTAAGACTAACTTGGGTAAAGCAGAGAACAATCAGAAGAAAGAAGCCAAGATAGGGAAGGGCCGAAGGTATGCTGTACAAGGGCTGAGTAAAGGAAATGAGGATGATTAGCCTGGAAAAGACAAGAGTTAGGAAGTACACGATTACTATCTTCAAGTATGTAAAGTTGTCGTTTGGATGAGGTATTGGACTTGTTTCCTTTGGTCTCATGGGAAATGGCTAAGATCGATAAGTGCAGGGAGGCAATTTTAGATTTTGTGTCAGGAAAATCTTCCTAACAATTAAAGCAATTTAAGAGTAAAATCAGCTCCTCCAGGAGGTAAAAGCTTCCCCCTCACTGGAGGTCCCCAAGCCAAAATGTCAAAGTAAGGTAAACTGTCTTTAGAGGAGTCATAGTGATGCCTTTTTGGACATGGGTAGTATGTTTATTCAGTTAGATCCTTTCCAATTCTGATATTCTGTATATACTAATCTGGTCACACCATGGAACTGGGGTTCTTAACCTAGGCTCCATAGACTCTCACAAATATTAGATTAGAAACCCCAGATCTAGACCCTAAAAATAGCCACCAGGGACAGAGTTCCAGTTGAGGACATTCAAATGGAACAAGGAAAACTCCATGTAAATTGGTTGAAAGCAATTCTAAAATTGCATTTTAAGAATCAGTTTCTTAGTATGTCTAGAAAGTACATAATCACACAAATTTAGATGATTAAAGAATTCTTATTTTCACTAAGCTGTGGCTGAAGCATTTCCTTCCATTATTTAAAAACATAAAAACAATCATCCAGAGAAGATTCACAGGCTTTACCAGACTACGGAAGGCGTACTGCCTCCCTCCCCCTCCCTCTCTCTGGTTCTTCATGGTCCTAGGCTTGCACCCAACCCTCACTGGTATTCTTACTTTTGGACATTTCATTGGTTTTCTAGTAGATCGTGCAGAATCACAATCAATCCCTGTCTTGAATTCTAATGATTTTCAGATTAGCCAAATCAGTAGAGGCCCTTTTCAGTGATGGAGTGCCTACAATATTATGTTACCTATTAATTCCCTAATGCCTTGTTATCTTCCACTGTTTTCCTTTCTGGAACTCTTGTCTGAACGTCTAAGACCACTTATCATGCCAACAAAATACATCCTGTACCTCATATATTGGCTAGTGTACTCCATAGTCAAATTAACTGAAGATTGTATTATCTATTTAAAATATTTGAGCACTGAGTCATAACTCGGGAATCAGATTGTCCTATCCATGTAAATTCTGCTGGCCCATCATGTCTAGGTAGAGGAAAAGGGAAATGTTAGAGCCTCATCTTCCTGCTCATTCTTAGGTCCCTTCCTTTTGGGAGCTATATTTAGAACCTCATCCTATGTCTGGTGACCCAGGTTTCTTTTGCATGGTACATCATCCATTTCAGATCAGTCTAGTCTCTGGGACTGGAGGTTAGGGATGAGTAAGAGACAATATTAACTTTAGTTTCCTACGCTGGGATATCTCTTGCTACCATGTGGTCTTGGTGTTGAAGAACTCTTTTTGGAACATACCCTGAATAAGTTCTGTTTGCAAGTTCCAATGACTTCAGAATACTCAGGTGATGTCTTGATGGCAAATCTGGCAAAGGCTGTCCCCTAACCCTGAACTCTGTTCCCTATGATAGGATCTAGATCATGGTTAACACTGTGCCAGGAAAACAAAGTTCCATCATCTTTTGGCTGGTGCCATTCTATTACTCAGAGTTTAGCAGATGTTTGTTCTTAACTTTAGGCCTAGAGATGATACTTTGGGACATCCCATGTTCCAATGCCCCTGATTCTGGGTATCGGTATCCTAAAGTCTTTAATACGTTTTACCTGTATTTTACCTTCACTAACCATGTCAGCCCCTTGGGAGGGATTTCTAAAAATTGATTTTGTTTGCTTGTTTCTCTTTGTTCATGTTGGCAATTTATTTTTTTCTCTAAAAAGGGAAAAGCCCCATCTAAGACAAAGAAAATATTTAGAATCAGTGAAATGTTCAATTTTATTTTATATGTTTTGTCATTATATAGTAAAAGTGAGGTGCCAGAATATAGTTCTTATGTTATCATTTTAAAATGCCTTTTTTTAAAGTAGTGAGCTATATTATTTGAGAGGCAATGTGATAGAGTTACTAGAGAGCTGGATTTGGAGTTGAGAAAGATAAAGGTTCAAATATAGCTCAGATGTAACTGGCTGTGTGATGCTGGGAAAATCATCTAAATTGTCTGATCTTTAATTGCCTCTCTTGTTAAATGGGGAAAATAGTAGCCCTCCGAGGACTATTTAGAGTATTAACTGAGATACTGGCACCTAATACACTTTGCAAACTTAACTTGTATAAATACCATCAGCATCATATACTCTACGGGAATCAGATACATTTCTTGTTTCATAAGATTAATGTTGATGATGATGATAGCTAACATTTATGTATCACTTATGTGCCAGAAGCTGTTCTAAGGACTTTTTTAAACATTATTATGTCATTTAATCCTTACAACAATACTGGAAGATGTTATTTCAGATGGGGAAATTGAGGCAAACAGCAATTATTACATGATTTGCCCAAAGTGGCACATCTAGTAAGTTTCTAAGGATAGATTTGAACTCAAGGCTTCCTTCAGTGCCACCTAGAGCCCTGGCAAACTTTCAATTCTATTTCCATTTCTCTATACATATATATATATATATATACATATATATGTATATATATATATATATATACATGTGTATGTATGTACACATATACGGAAAAATAAGTTAATAAGGATCATCTAACACATGCTTTTGATTTTTAGAATTTTGAAAAACAGAAGACAATAAAAAACAAAGAGCATTTAAAGATTTTCTGATTACAAGGAAAATCAAAACAAAACAAAATAAAGTGTTTATAATTTTAAGAACAACACAAAATATCACAAACTGTGTACATCCTTTTTTAGTATTTTTCAACTTTTCTTTCTTTAAAAAATATGAGAAGGAATACATTATAACCATCATGCCCAATCACAAAACCTAGCTTGATTTAGGAGTATCACTTTCCATTCATCTTGTCTTGTGTGTCTTTGTATCCTTCCACATTTAAATCATTTTCTCAAGTTGGAGAGAGTTCAGAGGCAAGCTATGAAGATAATTAATGAGTTGGAAAATGGGACATTTGAGAGAAAAGTAAGTGTGAATATTGAGTCTGAAGAGCAAGGAATCCTCAAAGACATGAAGGATTTTCAAATGAACATGGTGACTCACTGCTCTTCATATTTAAAAAGGGCAGGAAAAAAGAAATTGGGTCTAAATTACAGGATCTAGTTAGATAGAAGAAAGAACTCCCAGTGTATGTGGTTCTCAGAAAAGAGAACCAGTAACAGGAAAGCTATGAAATCACAACTGGAGGTCATTAAAAAATGGATAAATTTCTCATCTCTTAGCTCATATACATCCTGTCAGAAAGGCAGGGATTGAACTAGTCGATATCCACATGAGAATCAAGGGAGAGCAAATATAACAATGGGTTTCAAACTTTGCAATCATAGGTATATGACTGAATGAAAGTTACTTGTTTAATCATATATTTTAATCAAATGTTTCCATATTCAGTGAGTCAAAAGTTTCCATCTTCAGTGACATTGGAGAGCCACAGAATCACAGAATTTCAAAGTTGGGAGGAATCTGTAAGGTCATTTTAGGATGAAAGAACTGCAAGACCATCTACTCTAATGTCCTAATTTTATATTTGAGAATTCTGAGACCTGGTTACTTAAAGTAACTTGACCCATCTTACGCAGAGATTTGGAGGTAAGCCTTGAACCAATCTCGGTTGATTAGTTTGGACTGAATCACTGAATTCATTGAACTAGTACTTCTTCCATTTCACCACCCTACTCTAACCTAAGCATGACCATGAATTTCCTATAAGACAACATTGAAAAGGGATGATTCATTCTTTGCCTGAAACACCACATTTTCAATTCTATAATATTTTAAGGTCTGCCAAATACTTTACATGTATTATTACAATAACGTCAACTCTGAGAGGTACATGGTGCTATTAGAAATGGATGAGGAAACTGAGACTCAAGTAAATACAGAGGCTTCCCCAGAGTCCTATCATTAGTCAGTGTCTGAGGCAAGATAGGAATATACAGTTCTTCTGACTCTAAGAACAAGCCATTAATCCATGAAGGTTCTCATGAAGACCTCCTTTATGGGGATACTTATTACCTTTGGAGATAATCTATTTAACCTTTGGGAGTTCTAATTGCTAGGTACTTTTTTCATCTAATCAAATATAAATTGATCTTTTTTTAAATTTTTTTCTCCTAGTTCTCTGTCCACAGAGGTCAAGTCCAACAAGTCCATGTTTCTCCCACATAACTATTCATCAAATAAGTGAAATCGACTGCTAAACTCTGTTAAATGTTTTCTTCCCCAGTCTGATTTCTTCATATCATTCTCATGTGGTTGTCCTTCTCTGGACATTCTATAATTTAAGTTTTATTTATTGTTTAGGACCTGTAATTTCAGTCTACCACTCTCCTTACTAAGATATGGCCCCAACAACAGGATATAAAAATGCTCCCTCTGTGGCAAAGGGGAAGGATAAAGAATAACACACAATTCTGTTAGAAATTAAGTTAGCATATCCCATCTTCACTCCCCACAAATAAGAATTTTACAAGAAATGCAACATATTAATTAACATCTCACTTGTATTGGAGTTCTGTTTACCGTAGGGTTTCTCATCTGTAAGTTTGACTAGTACCTAATTAGTGATTAGGTAATCATGATTAACTCATTGAGCAACCACTTCTTATGAACTTGCTACATTCATAGCATTGTGCTCCATATCAGAGGACTAAAGAGGCTATAAAGATGAATGACATTCTTCCTGCCCTCATGGAGCACAAGAGACATGCAGATATGTACAATACAATAATTATAGTGTAGACAAATACATTACACGTAGAGCAATGAATTTGTTCAAACACTCTGGAAAACAAGTTTTATTTATATAAAGAGAATGCTGAAAATAGCCAGGCCAGGGATTCCACTGTTGGGGATAGACCCAAGGAAGTTAGTGGCAAACAGAAAGGGCTCATGAACCCCAACATATTTATAACAACAAAGATGTGGAAACAAAGTCGATGCTCATCTATTGAGAAATGAATATGCATTGTGGCATGTGACAACAATGAAACATTATTGTGCTGTAAGAAATGGTGAACACAGGGGAAATGAGGGGTCGTTTTATATGAACTGATGCAAAGTCAAGTATGCAGAACCAGAAAAGACCATAGGGAATTGTTAAAACAGTGTCGATGTAAACACTAAAAATGATATGACCATCACCAAGATAATTAAAACTGAATATTGAAAAATTATATAGAACAAGTTTGTCCCCATTGATGAGGTATACAAAAGTACTATGCCTCACTTCTTCACAGTGATGGGGAACCATGGATGTGGAACATGTGGACCAGATGTTTTTGACACATGGGTAAATTTTTATGAATTGCTTGTCTTCCTCTTTTATTATTTATTGTAAGAGATTATTCTCTGGAGGAAATAACATAGGAAAGAAATACAGTGAGAAATGTGGGTGATATGAAAGAAAATATATCAATGAAACATTTCAAAATTGTATGGAAAAAATTACAATGTAGAATAAAATATGATGAGAGCATGACCATAAGAAAATCAAATTGCTAGGTGAAGTTACGAGGAGAAATGATTATTGTTAAAAGGCAATCAGAAAAAGGTTTCATGTAGCATATAGCATTTTAACTGTGCCTTAAAGAATTGTCAGGGTTTCAAAATAAGCAGATGAAATAATTTTAATATTGTCATTCTTAATCATAATGATGATATAAATTCTTATTTTGGAATTCAATCCAACACTCCTACAAATATATCCTCTGAATTTCAAGTCTCAAAGAAAATGAGTATACCCGTGCACATGTGTGCACATACACACAATTAAATACATCTAAAGTCAGTGCAACATTGTGATCTGATCATTGGAACACAAACCACAAGTAATTTCATTCACAGGTGATCTAATCAATATTTATTAATTTCATAAGCCCTCTGTCCCTATAATTTCTAGAATGTCCAGATTAAGTGAAATCCCACTGAGTTATTGATAATACCCATTTCCACAATATATCTTTCACCAATACTATGATGAGAGATAAAATATTAAATAGATTATTACCAATGGTACAGAAATTGAATTCTATTTTCATGGGTAAGCACTATATGTTTTTTTTCTTCAATGATGGAAAATGTCATATATAAATCAACAAGTTGTTTAATTGAATTATCTTTTTTATTTATTTTAGAGAAAAGAGTTATAAGCACATTATTCTTTGAAGTCACATCAGTAATGTCTGAAATTAAAGCATTCAATCAGAATTTAGGAACATAACTATTTTTCTTTGGGCCTTATGTGTTTACAACATATTTGAGAATTACTTTTTTAATCTTGATGAAAGTATAATTTTGAATGGCATATTTGCAACCATGATACCAGATTCCCTTGATTCATATGAATTTTGAATTTATTTTTATAGATTTGGAATCTATTTGAATAATTAAGGCTTTGGTTTAATTCAGCATCTGCCCAATGAATAATGTATTACATTAAAGTGGGCAAAGGTTTCTTTAATGAAACAAACTGTAATAAGAAAGCATGTACAGTACCAAATCCAGTCCATAACTATATTATAGAAACTCAATTGTAATTTTTAAAATGAGTAATTAAACCTAAAATTCCAAGACACCTTTGTATAATAAATAAAATACATTGTTTCCCCTTTACCTTAATTCACAATTGTGTTCATGAAAGAAACAGATGGAATGCTTTACATATACCAGGCAATCCAAGGCAAATGATAAAAACAGCTAGAATTTTGTCTGTGTGAGACTCCAGTGGCACAGAACAAAAGTCAGGAGGACCTGAGTTCCATTCAGATCTCAGACATTTAGTAACTGTTCAAGTGTGGATAATGAAAACATCTGTCTCCCAGAGTTTTTCTGAGGATCAAATGAGATATCTACAAAATAAAAACATTTACTACAGTGCTTGACACATATTAGGTGTTATATAAATGATTGTTATTGATAACGATAAAAGTCTATAGTACTTATATTTTAAGAAGAAATCATATATTTTAGTTTTTAAGTGAACTGAATAACATCTTCACCACTATCTTTCCTCTAATTTATGCAAAACAAACATTTATTTTACTTCTTCAACTGTTAATGATTTCATTACAGTTAATAAGCCCTCCACTCTCACCAGAATCTTAAATAGAGTGAAATGACTGGTGCTGGCATCAAAGGCATACTTCCTCTGCAGTGTTATTCTAGCCTGTCATCCTCCTCCCTCATGCATTCCTAGGCCACCACTTCCAGAGTTAGAGTGCCTTGGTGCCTCTTTTCCCTTACTGCCTATCACACCTACTGCTACCCCTGTCCTCATGTCCCCATCTCCTCTTGAGAATTAGGGCTTTGTTTTGACCAAGCCATGGGTCCATGGGCCATACTCTAATGGATGTCACCACATTTCATAAAGAAATTGCTTCTATGTAGAAATGAAATATTTCTCCAAAATCTGTCTTTGCATGCCCTACTCCTCATTCAGGCACCAGCCTCACACAACTGAATTTGCCCCCTGACTACATGAATTTCTAGTTATCAGTTTGAATTGATTCTGATTGATATAGATGTCAGCTTCCTTAGTTGATGGAGTTAAGAGTTTTAGCTGAAAATATTCATCACTAGTGGTCCATTTTCCAGTTATTATCTCCAACAACATAACTAGGTTGATCTTCAGGCAAAAAATATCCAAGCCATCATCAGCTGTACTCAAAGTCTTTCCAGGTTGAGGTTACCTGCCAGACCTTACATTCTATTAACGTTAGCTTTGAAAACCCGGGGTCACCTACATGCCAATACGGGGCAATCAAGTAAGAACTTAGTAGATGAAAAGAAATATAAAGACAAAATAATTTTCCTTTATACAAGAAAAACAAGTTTCTCCAAACAGAGAATCAAGGTTTTCTGCAATATTCACATTGACAATTTATTTATGACTCTTTAAAAAAGGGCAGATGTATAGCATAACCATTAACAATCTACAAATCTATCATTTTAAAAATAGAAAACTTTTTTCCTTTTATTCCAGTTATGACTTGAGAGACTACCTATCTCACATTCCATACCCTCAAACCATAATTTGAATATCAAACATTTGGCAAGATTAATCTGTCTTTCCCCATCACCCCATCTGTAATTCACATTGTTTGTATTGACATTAATGCTGTGTGATTTCCTACTTGAAAAGGAAAAAAAAATAGTACCTGTATTTTCTCTACACTCCAGTCAATACTCTTTGATTAGAAGTGATATTGAATATTACGGATTTTAGGCTTTTAATTGCACTTATGAATTTCTGTTTAAAGGAGTAGTTTTAGAGAATAAGGCTAATATAAATAATCATCAGTCTGGGAACAAATTGAAGGAAACAAATAGACCCATCATTATCTGGGTCTCAGTAACCATTCCAAAGTGGGCCTAGTAGCACAGGTAATCCCCTAGAAAGGAGTTTCTAATTGTGCTACTAGATGAACATATTCAATGTCTTTATAGCATTGATATGGATTCTGTTAAGAATTGAACATTTTAGTCTAGTGTTTCAATCTACATTCCCATATAACTGGTTTGGTAATGGTATTCAATGGATCAATCTGTTTCTACATTAAGAAAGGATCTTCTGGACTGTATTCATCTTTAGAAGGAACACTATAGAAATGACACTGGCAAATTACAGTCCATCCAAAGAAAAGTAACCAGGGATGAGAGGAATCATTCCTCACAATGATTTAAAAATGAATCAGGAATGAGAAGTCTAGACAAGAGTACATGATAGGTACCTTCAGGTCTCTGAAGGACTGCCATGTGGAGGAAGAACTGATTCTGTCAGGCTTCTGAGGGCAGAAATAAAAGTAAAAGGAGGAAATTGCAAAGAAGGAGATTTGTGGTTCCAGAGAAAGAAAAAAATCCCCATAGATCTAGGGAACTAAAGTGGGATAGATTACGAGGGTTTTCAAGTAGACATCATGTGTCAGTGATATCATAGAAGAGATTATTGGTTAAGCATGACTTGGATTAGATGGACAATGAAGGCATTCTCAGCAATGCAATTTTTGGATGACTTAGACTAAAATAATTCAGGAAAATAAAAGCTTAAAAATTAGTCAAATTTAATTCAACAAACTTTTGATAAACTTCTACTTTATGTTACATTAGTACAAGGGATAATTTTCAAGCACTTCCAGGCCATACCATATGCTTCCCGACCAGAATTTTTTGCTACAAAATGACACAAGAAAAATATACATATGTACATAAATGTGTGTGCATGCATATATGTATGTATACATGCATGTATGTATGTATGCACCCAAATGTATATGTATATATACCTATTTGGATGTATATATGCATGTATATATCATGTGTTCATATATGTGTGTATGTATATGTGTGTACATATGTATGTACATGTATATGTTAAATAAGACAAGAAGCCACTCCTAACTCACCCCCCCAAAATGCTCTCTAGCTTATAGAACAGATGTGGATAAATAGGTTCACCACAAAATTAGTTGAAAGTGCTTCTGTAATGTTGTTGACTTCTGGTGACAGAGACAATATTTTGTTAAAGAAGACAAGATTTAAAGCATCTACACTGGGAAATAATGAAACTTTATAGTTTGTAGTAATTCAGTCTTGTTTGGATTTATAAAATGAGGGACATCTCAAACTTTTGGTTCTAAGGTTGTTTGGTCTTAGCTATTAAACAAGATATTTTATATATTGGAATGGCACTTATTTCAGAAAATATTTCCTTGAAAGATGATTTAGATAACACACATTGGCATGCATGCACCCCCTTTTCACATGATATACTGAGTACAGCTTTCCACACAAAGGTTATTCTTGGTCAAAAAACTTGTTTTGCTTCATTATTATACATGGACTTCTAATATACCAATTGAGACTCTTGTTACACAGTCAAAATGTATTGTATTGAATGCATTTTTATTGTCATTTGTCAATGACAAGAACAGAGCAATAAAAATAAAAGTCAATCATTTCCAAACAAAATTGCTTTGGAAACAATTTAATAAGTCAGAGAAGTGCATTAATAGATAAATATTAAATGACAGTTCAATTATAGAAGTTTGATACATTTGCAGGCAAGGGCAAATGAGACCTTGATACCCCATGGTTTAGTGCAATAGTGTCAAACCCAAATGGAAACAGGAGCCACTAAACCATAGATAAAGGTTCCTGCAGGCTACTTATTGACTCAGTTTTATAATATTTTTATCTATGTATATTGTATTATATATTTTTTTATTTTTCTAGTTAAATATTTCCCAATTTCGTTTTAATCTGGTTCAACCACGCTTGGGAGTGTTCATGGTATGAAGATTTCTCTGCATTGTCAAAAATTTTGACAGTGGAGGACAATCCCTGGAAGATCTTCCTCTGTGGAATAGATTTCAAATAGAATCCCAGGAAGAGAATATATATCTGTCAACTGAAAATCTCAGAATATCCATTTCTGAAGAAATCCAGTGCTAGAAGTTGAGCCACTAAATGAATATAAAAAGTGCAATGCAACAATTCATAAAAATCATCTATTAAGGCAAGGAGACAATGTGACTTTCATTTACATCTATTTATAATAACAATATCAAGGTCACTTTATATATATTTATGTTTGTGTGTGTATTCACTTCTATGATCTCATTAATATAGGTAAGTAACTTGCAGGGAGAAAATTTCATTTACCAAAGCAAATTGGTACCTGTTCTGGAAAATATAATCTTTGATATTTAGATATGCCTGGAGGATAGAGAGATTAAATGACTTGGCCAGGGTAACACAGTTCACATCAGAGATAGGTTTGAACCCAGCTCTTCCTGGCTCCAAGGCTAGCTCTCTATCTGCTATATTTTACTGTTGTGTGTGTGTGTTTCTTTATATGTATATATGTATATATATATATATATGTATATATGCATGTATGCACTGATATGCAGATGCATACCTTTATGTGTATTATATAATATCTTGTGTGACTCTGGACAAATATCTGACTGTATATCATTTCTTTGATTCCATCCATCTAGAACTTGGGTTTAATATGTGCCTGCTGGCTGACTGACTGATAAAAAATTAGTTGAGGTCCTTCTCAGGTAACAGCTATTTAGTCCTTTGGCACAACTGGAATTGAAGGCTACCTCTAGTTGGACAGCAATGTTTATATGTATGTTTATGCATCTTTACACACACATACATATATATATATATATATATATATATATAATACAGGTATGTATGCCTATTCACACATTGACGTGTACATTAGCATTTGGAGAACCTCACTATTTATAGAAAACCTCTCTTCAATTTGAACTCTTCACTGAATATGTTGCATCCCGATGCCAAACACTTAACAAGCACATAACTGACTCTTCCACAACTCACCTGATATTAATGATCAGAGACTGGCAAATAACATAATATCTATTGATTTATTTTCCAAGGAATCTTGAATAATTTTGATATATGAATAGACAAAATCATGTTGAAAGATAACCTTTATGACATTTTTTCTCTCCAAAATCAAGTACTTTTAAAAGTGATAAATATTAAGCATAGTGGAATTTTGCATTTGCAATATCTTTCCATTATGTATGATGTAAAGACATGATCTGCAACAGAATATGGCTTTTAAAGCCTACCTATTTCCTACTTGTACTCTCAATAGGGATACATTTAATCTAACTGTAGATTATTCTCAAAAAATATTTTGAACGGATAAGAAATTAAACATGCACATTAGCATATGATTGGTCTCTTGGTCACTTTTTCTCAATTACAAAATTTTTCCGTATCTGTTTTTTTCCTCCCCTCTCCTTTAGATACCTTGTAAATTATTCTTGAAAGTCTTTTTAATTGGGTCACCTCCACCATGGACAGCTCCTATGTATCCTCAGTCTAATAGCTACTGTTCCCATCTTTGTCTCTTGAGTAACATTTCTGCCTACTCTCTAAGCACATCTGGGATTGTAGAGTACAAGTGTAGTGCTCTCCTTCACTTGATGGGAGAAGAAAGTTTGCCGTAAAAATTGTAGCAAATCTATTTCAGCTTTTTTTTTCTTCTTTTTGTTGTTCTCCTTCCATGTAACTCCTTAAATGTTTTGAAATTACTTCCCTCCTTGGCTCTCCTGATAATATTTCTTGAAAATGGTCTTACTTTCTATTTCTCTATCTTTTAATGTGATACTGAGACTAAGTAGGTTTCATTTGTTCTCTGCATGATTTTTACAAATGAATTTATATTCTAAACCAGCATTGCCTTTTCCACCCATCTCCCTCTCTTTGCAAGTGTGTCAAGCGTATTCTGACTGTTTTTTTAAGCTATTTTGGATTCCTTCTTATATCAATTGATTTACATATAGATATATGGAAATGATTTCTAGCCTTTTAAGGTGATGTGCTCTAAGTAGGAGAACAACATTTTCTTTAACACAGTTTGGAAAGTTCTTGAAGTATATTTATTTTTTCAAAAAAGAAATCCTAGAAGTGGTAAGGGTTTAACTGTGACTTGAAATGTGGAATATTCTTTGTAGCTGTGAATAAATAGCTGAGGTAACTGAACCATTAAGAAATCAATGTTAGCAAATGTAACTTTTTCAAAGCAGGCATATTGACCCAAACTTGCTATTTTTGTATTGATGTGTTTTTTTAAACATTAACTCAATTCTATTTGAATCAAGGTACTGAGTATATATGGTGACAGAAAATTACTGAGAATAGGGAAAAAAGAAAACAGCTCTCACCTATCATATGTTATGTCCTTGAAAAGGAGTCTTTTGGGATGCTTGAAATAAAATAATGCCATTAGGTATAATGATTTTTTAATTAAATAAATATATTCATGTGTTTACATATTTATATATATATATATACGTGTATGTGTATGATTTTACTTCTTTACAACAAAGTCATTTCCTTATGAATCAGTAGAATCATCACTCATATTTAAGGGAAAAAGTTAGACAAAATTGACTGACAAACTTTTGTCTAATACTATATGTGAAATTTTGGCCCCCAAAGTCTGTTGAACATTGTCTGGAAGATGAATAATAATGAAGGAATATGTTTCATTATCTTTTGTTTAGTTCCAAGATTTGTCATTTACAATGGGTCTGATTTCAACTATCTTGTGGTACTATTTTAATAAACATTATTATATTGCATTTTAATATGCATTATTATAGTTATGTAAATTGTCTCTCCTGTTTCTACTTACTTCACTCTGATTCAATTAATAATCTTCTCAGATTTTTCTGATTTTCTCAAATGTCTCACTTCTGATAGCATAATAGTTACCATGAAATTTTTATTTCCATTTACCACTCATGGCTTATTTAAAAAAATATTGAATATGTATTTTATTTGGAAATCAAGTTGTTCATTCTAAATTAAATCTGTTTGCTATCTGGTTCACTGTAAAAAAATATATTTATCTAGGAAAATGGAATTCCATTAAAAATGTAAACTTTCAATGATCCAGTCAAACCCCTGTCCATGAAGCAAATATTTCATATACAATGAGAAGGTAATAGTCTATTTTTATGTTACATACTTCTATCTTTCAGGAAACAGAGATTTCATCATTGAGGTTACTCCCTCCAAACACACAGATCAAAACTCTGCCCATTTCCAATAGAGTCAAAGAAAAAGCATGACTCAATGATGAACTTCTAGTGACAAGCTTCTCTGAGGTCAACTAAGCTGCTCATTACATGACAAATATGGCTGTTCTCTCATACTGACCCTGCCTTGAAGTCTTTGTAATTTTATAGCCCCTTCTAGGCAGACAGATCTAATTAAATGCCATCCCAGGGTCATCTATAGCTCATGATGTAGTGTTAGAGAAACATTTTAATGGAGAATGCTTGTTAGAGTTTATTTAATATAACAAATATGTTCAGTACTCTCTGAGTACTTTAACCCCAGCCCCTTCTTTTTAACTCACGGGCAGGAAGGTATTTGTTTGCTTGCTATCGTGAAATATGACCCATCAACATAAACAAAGTCAGATTCCCTTCAGTCCTTAATGATTTCCCTATTAGGAAACAAGTTGCTTGGGCGGGGGGTGGTTCATGAACTGGTTCTGGCCATCACAGGAACATTCCGCTAAATGTTATTTATCAAGTTTCTCTTTATTGCATGTAAGAGAATTTATAGAAGGAGAGTGAGTATAGTAATAGAAATATTAAATTCAAGGAATAGAAGCAGCCAGTTTGTCTAGAAGGCAAGACTTGACAAAGAAGTGGGGAAATAGAAAGAGGACTGGGTTTGGAAATGGATGATTTGGGCTCAAATCTAGTCTCAGCCACGTATTACTTATATGATCATGGAAAAGTTATATAACTTTTCAGAGGCTCAGGTATCTGTAAAAGGAATGGATTGGATGGTCTCTTATGTTCCTTCAAGGTCTCAATGTATGATTCTATATTACTTAAATTGTGTCTATCCAGTATTTTAAAAATGTTTGCCTGCTATGTTCCAGGCATTGTGCTAAACAGTTACTTTAGCAAGTTTATAGTCTCATGGCGAGAAGAAAACACACGAGAAGAAGCTAAAAGGTCAGAAGTGAGAGGAAGGGAAGAAAGGGAAACACATCCAACCAGGGTGTATCAATGAGGGGTGAGTACCAAGGTTGATGTGATTTTGCACTATAATGATATTCTTGGTGTCAGGATGGGGAAGGACAGTGGAAAGAAAGAGAAAGGAATTGGAAAATGTGTTTCCCCTTAAAATATGTGATTTAAAAAATATTTTAAAAATTACTCCATTTTTGAATAGGTAACATTGTCAAATAGGATCTTACTGAATCTTTCAACCAAAATATTTTCTGTAAGAATTACTTTGTTTTATAATGAAAATCAATATAGAAATTGGGTTATATAGACATTTTCTCCTTGGACAACTTGAAAAAATGTATTTATTCTTACATGGGAGATCTGTGGGCTTATTTATATTATAATCCTAATAATAACACTTATCTAAGAAAAAAAGAAAATTAGACCATTAAAAACATAAGGAACCATAACCCTAACCCTAATTCTCTATATAAAAATGTTTGTCAAGAGGTTAACAAATTACAAGGAGTAAGTGTGAAAGCACATTCCTAACTGTTCCTTTCCAAGTAATACTGGTTTCAACTATTTGGCAGAGATATTATAAAAATGATTATCACTTACAAATCAGAAGTATCTAGATGGTACAGAAGGCTAAAGCACTGAATCAGGATTCAGGAAGACCTATAGACAAACCCTATTTCAGAAAGAGATCTACTAGCGATGTGACACTGAGTAATTCTCATTTTTTATCAGCCTCAATTTCTCCTTCTGTAAAATATATTCTATAATAATAAATTATTATTAAATTATGATTATTATAAATATTAAATAATATTAAATAACTACAGTACAATATTTAGTAATAATAAAACTTACTTCACATGGTTGTTGTGAACATTAAATAATATTACAGTACTTTGGAAGTTTCAAATCTCTGTGAAAGCAACCATTATTATCATCATTTTATGTAGGAAAGAAAATTGTTATTAAAACCAAAGGATCTGGAAGAATTATGATTTAAACACAAACATTTTGCTGTCCATTTATGCTTCTGATGCCTCCTTTTCATCAGACAAAAAAAAAATAAAAGGAACAGGCATTTGGCTTCTATCATAGATCAATCAACAGTGACACTGAACCATTTAAACTTAATATTTCAACAGAGTTTCATTTAAGAGGTGCCAATTATTCTGTTGCCTCTAAAGGCTAATAAGGAGCCCTACTGTTGTCTTTTGTGGATGGTCAACTCAAAGATGGAGAAGGACTGTTGGGAACTGATGTTCCTTACCGTATATTTGTTCTTACAATTATCTATTCATTTTGCTTCCAATTCTATGTTAAGAGTCTCAGATTTGCTAACTTTGCTCAGTTGCTAACAACTATATGACATGGTCATGGGGTTTGATTTATTTTCTGAAGATTCACACTGAATTATGCATTTCTGAATTATGAATTTCTCTAAATACTTCATGTCCCTCATCATGTATAGTTTGAACGAGTGGGACCATTTTTTTCTCTCTCTGCTGTAGCTCTGTTAGGCCCATAGTATGAGGGTGCACTATGCCAGTGCATGCCTGTCCTGAGAGAACAAAGGGAGATGTTGGGTGGAAGAAATGATTAAACCAGTATGTGTCACCATGTCAATTGCTAACTCAATTCCTGTGGCTTTGTCTAGGAATGAGAATGATATTATTCATATAGAAATTAGTGGAAATGTTACCATCATTCCTCCCCCATTCAGGCACAGAGAACACCTGCTACACAAACCTTTTAATTCCTGATCTTCCTGCAGAATATGAAGACTTGATGCTTTTAGACAGAAAAAAAAGAAAGAAACAGAGTTTATGGGAAAGACACTTTGTGCCAGAGTAACCAATTTCCAAGAACAGCCCCCATCTGACTTCCTTGGATTTGAACCAAATTTATCTTGATGAAAATGACATGTATGTCTGTTCGGCATATTGCCTGCATTGTCATGTTGGATGATGCTTTAGAGTTGACAGAGGGGTTGTGGGTGGGAAAATGCCATCTTTGATTTGGTACGTGTTTGGAATCAGTAAGGGCTAAAAGGCAGAGGGTATTTGATGGGACACTTTTTAAAAGTAACAAGTTGGAGAAATCTGGAAATGCTTATAGTTGAATCATTAGAAATTCATAGTTTTAAGTTTTAAAAATGATTAAGAAATTACTTTGCATTTTGATTTTGTAATTGCTTCTTAACCACCAAAGCTGTTATTTTGATTTTCCTCATGTCTCCAATATATTTTTCAGGTGCACTGGCATTGGGGAATTGTAAGCTAATGCATTCTAAAATAGATTTCTCATTGCTCTATCCAGATGGAACACAAGAAATAATAATAGCTGACATTTATATAGCGTTTTAAATTTTGAAAAGTACTTACAAGAGCATCTCATTTGAACTGTATAATGAGTCTTTATTGTAGATACTAATTGCATTATTACTTCTATTTAATAGCTGAGGAAACTACGACTCATAGATAGGTTCAAGTGACTTACCTATAAATGATTAGTAAATGTAGAAGTCAAGATTTAAAACCAGGTCATTCGGTCTCCAAATCCAGGATTCCTTCCAAAACACATCATTGCCTGAACTCAATGATAGTCTTCCACAAACCATGCCATCTATGAAAATACAATCAGCTCAATTTTCTTTTCATTTTAGGTGAAAAGTTGTTTAACACTAGTGCACAGATACTCTACAAAAAGTTTGATAAAAAAAAAACATTCTGGCATAATTCTTGGCAATTTTTTCTTTAATTTCTCTACTATATATTGTATATCCCCCTCTAAAATTTTCCATAATTATAACTGAGATCTCACTTTTTTTAAACTGAAGAAAGATGATTAAATGATAAAAACATGGCTAAGGATTCATAGTACTTAGTATCATACCTTATGTATGCCATCTGTGAGATCCTGGATAAGACCAAATCTTCCTGGACTTCAGTTTGTTCATTTGAGAGGGTTGAATTTAGATACCCTATGAGATTCCTTTCAGAACCAGATTTATGATATGTTGCAAATTCCTTGAGAGCAATGAATGTCTTCTTTTCCTCTTTCTTCCTAATCCCAGTACTTAACACAATTCCTAATATATTAGATGCTTAAATAAATACTAGGTGATTGATTGGAGAGGGATTTTCCTTTGAGTTAAGGTGTTTCAACTTTCACAGAATTTTAATTTTGTTAGCTTCTGAGCTTACATAGAAAAGCAATCTTAGCTAGCAAACACTGCCTACAACATTTTTAAAAATACCTTTCCATATATATATACATATACATATATATACATATATATACTTTGTTGTGCATATATATATATATATATATATATATATAAAGTATATATATATAAAATAAGGGAGGAAAGATTCCATGAACAAGAAGTACATATAAACTTATTTTTTTTTCACAGTTTCTTAAGAAAGTTTAGGTACACGCTTCACTGAGAAAATGAACCCTTATTAAGTATATTAGAAATGACCTTTCCCAAATTCCTTTTGCATAGAAAATATTTCAGAAAACTGGTAATGTGCTACACTAGTCATATAAGGACATTTTCAAATCAGACATAAAGACTATATTTGACTTGAAATATCAAAGAAATGTAAAATAAAAGAATTGCCCCCATTATTACAAGCTGTATTCTATGCTGGCCTTCCTGCCAGAGGTCCTTACCGACTATTTAAGTGTTAAACTGGTATCCACGCTTCAATGGAAAGTCAAATGAGTCCTTTATGCCCTGGGTTATTAGAGAGGATAGAAGAAATAATCCATAAAGAAAAGAAGTAATAAAAATGTTTCTGAGAAGGCACACAGGAAACTATTTTCAAGAAAACTATTGAGTGTTAGGAGGTGACTGAGGGAAGGAAGGAAATGAAAATTTCTGAACAATTAGGTTTATGTTAGCTGTATGAAACTACTTCCAAAAGGGCTGGGTCCGTCGAGACCATAGAAAGAAAACAGCCCTGTCTGTGGAACAATAAGGAGACATCTCGGTGGCAGAATGAAAAAGCTGAGTCTGAATCCTCCCTCAAGCACTTATAAGCCGTGGGGCTGGAAGCAAATCACTTCATTTCCATTTGCTTCAATTTCACATCTGCAGTATACCTGTTGCAAAGGATTATCATGTATGCAAAATGCTTTGCAAACCTTGAAGTTTTTTCTTTCCTTCCTTCCTTCTTTCCTTCCTTCCTTCCTTCCTTCCTTCCTTCCTTCCTTCCTTCCTTCCTTCCTTCCTTCCTTCCTTCCTTCCTTCTTCCTTCCTTCCTTCTTCCTTCTTTCCTTCCTTCCTTCCTTCCTTCCTTCCTTCCTTCCTTCCTTCCTTCCTTCCTTCCTTCCTTCCTTCCTTCCTTTCTTCCTTCCTCCTTTCTTCTTTCCTTCTTCCTTCCTCCTTCCTTCCTTTCTTCTTTTTTCTTTCCTTCTTTCCTTCTTCTTTCTTTCTTTCTCCTCCTCCTCCTCCTTCTTTCTTTCTTTCTTCTTCTTCTTCTTCTCCTTCTTCTTCCTCCTCCTCCTCCTCCTTCTTCTTCTTCTTCCTCCTCCTCCTCCTCCTCCTCCTTCTTCTTCTTCTTCTTCTTCTTCTTCTTCTTCTTCTTCTTCTTCTTCTTCTTCTTCCTCCTCCTCCTCCTCCTTCTTCTTCTTCCTCCTCCTCCTCCTCCTCCTTCTTCTTCTTCTTCTCCTCTTCCTCCTCCTCCTCCTCTTCATCCTCCTTCCTTTTCTTCTCATCTTCCTCCTTCTCCTTCTACCATCATCCACAGACACTAGGGGGTATGCAAAACCCTGTATGAGCTCCAGGAGAAAGAGATGTGTTGTTATATTTAGTGAATTATGACTGTGGGAAAGGAAGCCAAACATATGGAGGCTTAACATAGCTAACTAGAAGTGCATTGTCTTCCTGGAATGTGTATCCAAGTTGTGACAGAGAGCTTATTAATACTTATTGTATTCACCATCTGCCAGTCTATTTGTAGATATTAATATGGGGACAAATTAGATAACTAGAAAGAAACTAGGTAATATGTTGATAAGTTTGAATTTCAGGATAAATAGCTGAAGTACTGGGTTGCAGATGATGTTAACAATCTATTTTTTTTTTTTTTTGCATTGATGGTTGGAATTTTGGAGAAGAAAAGACTATAGGAAGTGAGCAATTGCTGATATGTTAATGGAAAATAAGAATTTCCTTTCTGGAGCATGTCACAGATACCAGAACGATGGGTTACTACATAAGGATTGAAAACATTTCACAGGAATTCTGGAAAAACCCATTCCCTTAAAGGAAAAAGTGATGGTGAGAGTAAACTGTCTGGTTATAACTCTCAAAGTCAGATGCCATAGAAAAGGCCAAGTATAACAAAGGAAGCAGAAAATAAAAAAGCTAATAACTGGGAGAGTTTAACTAATAGTGCATATGGACTCAAAAATATCTATACCAATATTCAGATTATAATAATAAATGTAAACTTGTAATTTTAATATAATAAAATAAATACAAACTCATAGCATGTAGAATCAACGAGTTGGTACTTGCGATTACTGTGGAAAGAGAAGGGTATATACAAAGTCTTTTGGAATTATCTATGGTGTATCAAATCTAGATATGACTGAGTCATATGGAGGTTACAAGATCTTATTATATTTATTTGCTATTTTTTGATAAAAAATGACTTGGGAGAACAAAACCTAGCTTTGAAGGATCTCTTCTCAAAGGGAATCTATCACACATATATTAAGATCATATAAGATTTCTTCTTGCAGGCGTACAGTGTTTTATATTTCATTTTTAGTACATTGAAGGTTTGTAGCAACCTTATGTCAAGCAAGTGCACCAGCACCATTTTTCCAACAGCATGTGCTCTCCACTGTGTCTCTGCTTTATATTTTGATAATTCTTGCAATATTTCAAGCTTTTTTTTATCATTATTATATCTGTTATGGTGAGCTGTAATTAGTGATCTTTAATATAATTATTGTCACTGTTTTGGAGTTCCACAAACTCCATGTAAGATGACAAAATTAATTGATAAATATTACATGTGTTCTTACTGCTCCACTGACTAGCTATTCCCAACTCTCCCCACCCCCATCCTCCAGCTCTGCCTCCTCCCTCCCCATTTCATTAGCCACAACAATACTGAAGTCAAGCCAGTTAGTAATCTGATAATGGCTTCTAAGTGTTCAAGTGGAAGAAAGAGTTGGTAGATGAGGCAAATTTCATTGTTGCTTTATTTTAAGAAATTGTCACAGTCACCCTAACCTGCAGAAACCATCACCTTGATTAGTCAGCAGTCGTCAAAACTGAGGCAAGACTCTCTATTGGTAAAAAATAAAAATAAAAAAAAGATTATGACTTACTGAAGGCTTAGATTGTGTTTAGATTTTGTTTTAGCAATAAAGTATTTTAATTAAGGTACGTACATTATTTTTAGATATAATGCATTGCACATGTAATAGACTATAGTATCGTATAAATATAACTTTCATATATATGTACCAGGAAACCAAAAGAAATCATGTGACTCACTTTATTGTGATATTCACTTTATTGTGGTAGTCTGGAGCCTAAGCTGCAAAACCTCCATGGTATACCATGTACATTCAATAGGAGAGATAATTCTAATCCGATCTACCATGCCAGGAAAATGAAGTATAAAGCAAAGAGATAGACAATGACCAACAGTGTCATCTACTGTCTTAGAGGATGCCTTGTAAAGAAGTAAAATAGAACACAGATTCTCTGAATAAGATGAAGTCTTCTAAAGTTAAAATTCATAAATGACATTATGGTGATTATTTATATCTATCCTCAGAATATTGTAGTGCTTTCTCAGATATATCCATGAGTATTCAAAATAACTAAGTCCTTTACCATAAAACTCTAGGCTGTCTTTCCAACTGGACCACATTGTACTCTCTGCTCATACATAGTATGGCTCAATTCAATTGGCATTCTTGCTGTTTGTTCATACACATTGGCCCATTTCCTACCTTTTTTTCTTTTCATTGGCTGTTTCTCATGACTGAACTGCCTTCCGCCTTCACCTTGTCCTCTTATAATTTCTAGTTTCCTTCAAAGTCCTGCTCATATGCTACTGTCTGCACAAAACCTTTCCTGATCCCCCAATAGCTTATGTATTATATATATCCGTCCCATATCACCCCCAGGAAATATATACCTCTTGAAGGCAAGAACTCTTTCATTTTTGTCTTGTCTTCTTGGTGCCTAGCTCATTGTATGCAATATCTACTAGTATTTAATATATTACTGCTTACTAATCAATGGTCCCAATCAACAACTTGAAATAAATTATAAATACATAAATACATACATACTAATATCCAGGATTGTGTAAAAGGGAAAGAATCTGCTAGATCACATTTGAGAAATTCTTCAAGACCTTTAACTAACCCTAAATTCCTAACTGGTGCAAAATAAAACAAAAAATCTACTTGCTCAGATGAATTTCTTCTTAGGATATAGGGAGAAATATGTTCAGATGTAATGGCTATCACTAAAGATAATTTCTAAGAAATTTTGTGGAGTAGAAACAAGTGACAAAAACTACAATGGGAAAATTATATTCTACCTTCACAAAGGGAATAAAGTTGGTTTTCAGAAGCTTGAATCTGGGAAATTTGTATCCATCTCCAAGTGAATCCTATATAGCATATTACCTAGGGTTTTAAAAAAAAGAAAGGTGGTAATCAGGAACTGTTAGCATATGTCCACTAATAATAAGTTCTGTGGCTAACAGTTTCTCTTTTAATAGGGTTGCTAAGCAGACATCAAAAGATATATGGTAGGCAAAGTGTATGTCAATTTAAACAATATATCTTTAAAAAATCATTCAGGATGTCTTGTAGGAAATAGTAGCTTTATGGCAGTCAGGTATATCGACAGCTGGTTGAACAGCCGTAATCAAGGATTAATAGACTTATAACAACCTGGAGGAAGATATCCAATAGGGAGGATCTATCTTTGGTCTCCTGGTTGTTCGACAGTTTTATCAGCGATCTGGAGGAAGGCATAATAGGCATGTTTATCAAATTTGTGGAAGATGTAAAACTAGAAGGGAGAGCTAATTCTCTAGCAAACAGTACCAACATTCAAAAAGCTCTGGATGGGATCAAACAGTGCAACAAATTATACAAGCTGAAATAAATAAAGTTGAATGTAGTTAGAATTTTTTAAAGAAATCTTACACCAAAAACAATCAACTAAGAGATATGTTATTTGACAAGTGATATATTACTTGAATGCAACACATGTGGAAAAGAATCAGATGCTAATAATAACTCAATGTGAGCCAACAGTGTGCGGAGGATGCCAAATAGCTCTCTTACTGTTGTACACTGTATTTTAAAAAAATCAGATGATGTGATTTATAGTGTTCAGAACAAGGGGGAAAATGCCCCTCCATTGTATTCTTTGTTGATCATGGGGGCAGTTAGGTGGTGCAGTGGATAGAGCATGAGTGCTGGAGTCAGGAGGACCTGAGTTCAAATCTCACCTCAGACTCTTGACACTCACCAGCTGTGTGACCTTGGGCAAGTCACATAACCCCAATTACCTCATCCTGGGTCATCTCCAGTCATCCGGATGAATATCTGGTCACTGGATTCAGATGGCTCGGGAGGAGAAGTGAGGTTGGTGACCTGCACAGGCCTCACTCACTCAAAAACAAAGTCAAGTACAAGTCATGTCATCATTTCTCTGATGGCGTGGTCTTCTTCAGCAAGCAAGGACAAACGCACGATGTTGGTCACAGTACATCTGGTATACTCCATTCAGTTCTATGTGCCCAGAATAAGAGGGTTATTGGGGGGAAAAAAGTGTAGCCAGATGTGAGAATTCAGTGTGATAAGAAGGATCATAAAACTTTATTTTTTGAAAAAGAAATGAAAGAACATTTAACTCAGAGAAGAGATAAAGAAAAGGGAAGGGGGATAAGCACTTAACACTTTTTATATATTTTAACTCATTTGATACTCATGACATCCTTCTATTTTACATTTGAGGAAACAGAGGTAAACAGTGATTAAGTTATTTACCCAGGGTCACACTGCTAGTAAGTGTCAAAGATTGGATCTGAGCTCAGATCTTCCTGAATCTAGGCTCAACCCTCTCTCTACTATACTACCAGCTGCCTCTATAAAAACAGAAGATGGGGGAGAGATCTTCAAATAACTGACAGGGTGTCATATTGTGAAAAGATTAGTCTTTTTCTGGTTAGCTTCAAAGAGCCTCTCTTGGACAAATGGTGTTGTAAGAGACTGTTTCACTCTATGGAAGAACTTCCTGACACTCAAGAGCTGTTCAAAACTGTAATGAACTATTTTGAAAAGTGATGAATTCTCTGCTATTAGAAGCTAAGGTGACAACATGTCAAGGATAGAAAGAAATCCTGCAATAGGTCAAATTAGTCAGATCAGTTAAATCCAAGACTTTGTAATATAAAAGGTCCTTATAAATGTTTATTCCAACCTTACTGTGCAATTACATACATATGTGTGTATGTGTGCATATATGTATGAGTATATATGTATACGTTTATGTGTATATATACTTTACCCACATATATTCATACATATCTATGTTTATATATATATTGACATAGATATAAATACATACTTGAGTGTGTATATATCTATACATAGCAGGATAAGATACTGAAGACAGAGGTCCTTCTCCCAACTAATCTGTCAAGCATTCAAACTCTACTGCAGAGAACACAACTTGGATAGGCTAGTCACATTGTTTAAATGCCAAATGAATGCTTATCTAAAACACTATTTTATAAAGAACTCACACAAGGCAAATACTCACATATTTGTCAGAAGAAGTAATACAAGGACACTCTCAAGATCTCTCTGAAGAACTTTGAAATCGATTGAGTGACATGGGAGACATTGGCAAAGGATTGCCCAGCATGATGCAGCCACATCAAAGAAAATGCAGTGCTCTTTGAGCAAAGTACAATTGAAAGAACTCTAAAGAAACTTGAGATGCACAAATTTAGAGAATCCACCAGAAGTGTTCATGTGGACCATTTGTGCCCAATCTTTGGTGAAGTTTTCTGAGCTCCTATTGGTCTGATTAGATGCAATCAGAAACACTTGATGTCATAAATATAGTGATGTCATTTTGCCCCTCCTCGAGAAAAAAGAAATAATAACCAGCCATTCATCTATAAACTAAAAGGATTGAGGAATGTCTAGGAATATAGCTCTTGACTCTACAGGAATTTTACCGACCTCTGCATGTCCCTTTGTGTGATCCACTCATGCCCATTGTATTTCAAGATAGCTAGGGTTTACTTATTCTAGCATATCTGCATCCCTTTGGCTATACTAATATAAAGTCCTAATGCACTTAACACCTGGGACCATCCAGAATGACAGCTAGAAAGAAAAACACACATTATCTCACAATCCTTGTTTGATTGAATATGATTACTTGGATTATATATTGTTAAATAAACCCTGTATTCAGATCAATTTAGTGTGAAGATTTTTTTGAAGGTCCCTTGAAATCCTAAACTTTACACCTAGACAAAAATTTCAGGGTCTCTGATTGAATCCTGTTTTTTACATCATCATATACATTATTGTATTTGATTGTCATACTTGAAATTGACATGCTCACATAACAGCCCCAGGCTTTTGCTATTTTATATATATGTATATATATATGCATACTTATGCATACACATGCATATATATTATGTGCTTATGTACACACATGCTTATATATTATATATATATATTCCCAATGAAGAGTCATGTAAGCTAATTATGCAAGGCAAATCCTATTATTTTTAGTCATTTTAAAACAGGAATTTATAAATTACTGACCGAATAGATCTGACCCATCTCTCATAGGGTCTTGTCCTAAATTTTTAATTATGTGAAACTGCTCATTCTTACTTTCTTCTGAGATAATGTGACGAAAACAACAACAAAAGATGCAAGGATTTTTTTTTCTTTAAAGAATGGATTGCTTCCCACTTTAATTATTTGTTGGACTTAAAAAATTGCACCATCTGCAAAATGCCTCAGGGCACATGCCAATTAAAATATTTTTCAAGCCATAAAAATAAAAGTAGCATCAGTAGGAAAATTTTAATTACCAATTGATATTTCCAAGACTGAAAAGATGAGACTTGGAATATGCCCAGTGGGTTAGAAACTTGTGAGATTAAGGAAATGGGAAACACATTGATAATAATTCATACAAATAGAGTGTTTCAAGGTTTCCAAAGTATTGCAAAAATATTCTTTCCTTTGATCATGACAATCCTGTAAGCTAAATATTATCCTCATTTCACATATGAAAAGTTGAGGTTCTGATAGGTTCTTTGATATTTTCACACATCTAGTAATTTAAGGTGGAATTTGAATCTATGTCTTTCTGACTCCAAGTTGGGCACTATATCTATTATCCTGTATCATCTCTCACACACCAAGGCTGTCCAGTGTGTGAGTCTAAAGCAGTTGATGAGATCACTTCACTAGCCTCTAGAGAAATTCAAAGTCAAAGAAAAACTAAAATCTTGATGATACTTACCCTGAGCCAGCTTTGTATTTGCAGTAGATAGTTATCTTTCAGATTCCCAAGCCTGTGGTGGAAGGGAATACTTTATGTTCTTGGTGAGAGTGAACAGCCTATCTCCAAGAACCACCATGTATTGACTTGGTACAGAGGAAGAGTCATCTCATTTAGAATCTGGGGACCTGAGCTTAATTTCTGGATCTACTAATTATTCCTTGTGTCACCAAATTAACAAACCACTTCCCTGCTCTCAGGCTCAGTTTAATCATCTGTAAAATGAAATCTCTGGACTAGATCATCCCTTTCATCTAAAAACCTTAGCATCTCTTGAATTCTAGAACATTCCAAAAAAAAATGAGTCAGGGTAAGGGGAAAAGGAAGGACCTTCATAGGTCTTCACTTTGTCTAGATGAGAGAAATTTTGGGATTAGCTAGATATCATAACCACTGTGGGACCCCTCTGTTCCCCAAAACCCATAAAGATACCACTATGATATCCCCCTGCCCATGAATACATACCAAGACCCCAGAAGCCCTGCCACTATACCTTTAGGACCACAGGACCTTTTCATATATCCTACAGCTACACTGTCTCACATGTGTCATTTCCCTCAATCTTGATTTTCTGTTGCATTCTCAGGGTAGTAGTTCCTAGATAAATGTTTTTTCATTCAATCTCATTCCATAGTCTACTGCCCAAACACAAACTTGTAACCTTAAGTAGATGATCACCATTTTTATTAGGATGAATCAGGACAAAACACACTTACTTCATTCATATCCTAGCAATGGGATAACTCAAAGAATCTCACAGAGCATTGGGTTGGTCCTCTGGGTAAACTAATAATAAGATATGGATGGGATTCCCACAGCATGGGCAGGCATGAATAAGGTGTGATGTGTATGGCTAAAAGAGATAGCATACAAGGGAAAACAAAACAAAACAAAAAAACAAAAAAAAAAACCTTGCATTCTCTACCCTACAGTTGGCTCTATATAATAATACACAATCTTGCAAAGTTACATTGGCATGGAAATTTCAATCAGAGATAATCAAATGACAACAAAGCACATGGGATAGGTGGAAAATAACCAGAATTAGAAAGAGAAAAAAATGAGTTTGAATCCTTTGTTGTACTCATTTCTTCAATGAGAAAACTCTAAACAATAGTAGCAGCAGTAACTGCCTCATATAGTTGTCGTAGTGAAATGAAAAAAATGACCCTGTAAAACACTGTTAGAGCTTGTTAAACTTTAGAGTCTATAAACATGTTGGCTAAGCAGGCACTATAACTTAGATCATTATGAAGATCCAATGAGATATCTATTAAGCTCTTTTAATAATACCTAGCTATAGAAATGTAAACTATAATTATACGTATAGTTGGCTGTGTAGATATTCTCTTCTGGATGCCTTATTTTCATGATCTGTATAATCATATCTTTCTACTTAACTCACAAGGTAGTTTTGAGGCCTGACTAAAACTACATCCATTAATTATTTGAAATATACATTATGGCCCTAGGCCTATGATGCCATCCTTACATGAAACTCTATGTACACAATACTCAATGTAGAGTATTAGCTCTTCTATAAATAACAAAGGCTTTGAATAACCACTCTCTACACTAGTATTCATATTGTCTCTAGGATAAAATAAATCTCCTCTGCCCTGGTCAAAAGTTGGCCCTAATCTACTTTTGTAGCCTCTGTGTCCAAAAGTCCTCTTCCCTTATTCTGCAACCTGACAAACTGATCTTCTGGCTCTCTGTCCCACACAAAATTTCATCTCTCATCTCTGTGCCTTTTGTAAAGTCTATTCCTGCATGCCTGGGATGCCTTCCTCACCTCAGAAGTGAAATTCCTTGTTTCCTTCAAAACTGAACTCAAGTGCCACTTTCTTTAAGAAATGACAAATCAATAAGCATTCATCATCTATTTTCAATCAAACAGTAAGTATTTATTGAGCCAGACACTGCCTTACATTCTGAGAATACAAAGTCAAAAAGTGAAACAATCTCTAACCTCAAGGAGCTTATATTCTAAAGGGAGTAGGCAGAAAGTATATAAATATGTATGCATATTACATAGAAAAAATATAAAGAGAAAGACACTAATAAATATGACTGTTAAATGTTAGGTAGCTAGCGAAGTAGACTAGCAGCTATGGGGGCTAGGAAAAGTCTTTCTTCAGAAAGTGGCACCTGAGCTATATTTTGAAGGAAGAAATTATTCCATAAAGTTTTAGTAAGGAGACAAATAAATCATGGAAATGCAGAAAGTCCACTTCAGAGGCAAGGAGATAGGAAATGGAGTAGAATGCATGAGGAACACAGAAGACCAGTTTGGTTGGATTGCAGAGTGTGTAATAAGGAATAATGGTCAATGAAACCCACAACCACATTGGGACAAGGTCATAAAGATCTTTTGGGAAATCACTGAATAAATGTTGGAAGGATGCCTGTAAAAATAACAGCACTTGGAAAGACATTAAAAAGCAAAACTGTCAGGGCTAATGTACCTTAAAAATGCACATATTTTAGTTTCTTTTAAAATGCAATTTTATTGAATGGCTAAGTGATCACCATCATGACACACAAATGAAAACTGGCAATTGACTAGTTAAAACTTTTCCTAATGCTCTCCCAGCCCCAGTTGTTGGTGTACCTCCTGGTTCATCACCTTGAATAGAATTTGTATATACTTATTGAGGTACATATTGCTTCTCCCTTACCTACTTCACAAAATGGAAACTTTTTGAGGACAGAGTCTCTTTTGTTTTTGTCTTTGTACCATGCAGTCTGACACATAGTAGATTTTTGATAAATGCTTATTGACTGAAAGTCTCTGGGGATACCAAGAAAATATGATTTGTCCACAGTCAGACATCCAGGATATTTTAATGGTGGGACATAAATGGAGTTCTTTCTGAATAAAGCCAGTGCTATACAAATGTCATCGACTTATATTATGAGCATCTATGAATCCAAGAGTTGTCCTAGGTGGCTCCATCTTTGTCTGGGGTAAAAACAGGGAAATCATACCTTTACAATGAGTTGCTGCATGGTACATTGGAAAAAACTTTGAATAGAATAAGAAATGAGTTCAAATCCTGGCTTGGAAGAAATGGATGAATATAAAGAGGATATTTTTATTACCAGTGTGTGTGTGTGTGTATGTGTGTGTGTGTGTGTGCACGCGCGTATGTGTGTGTGTGTGTGTGTGTGTGTGTGCATGTGTACAGAAAGAAAAGGAAAGAGGACCTGTGATTCCACCAATATAAGGAAGTCCCCAACAAAGGAAATTTTTTAACACTTTAGTTCATCACTTAGAGAGAACTACAAGAAACACTGAACGTGTCACATAGCATAAGCAAGGCTTAATAACTAGGTCCACTAGCCTTGGAAGCACTTTATGTACTATGCTGCTGCAACTATGAGATAGTCTCCAAGTTGCTGGGTCTGGAGCCAAGAAGACCTAACGTGAAATGTAGCCTTAAGTATTTCTCAGTTATGTGACGCTGGGCAAGTCACTTAACTTCTTTTTGCCTAAGTTCCCTCATTTCTACAATGAGGATAATAATAGCCCCTACCTCCCTGGGTTATTGTGAGGATCAAATGGAAAAAATACTTGGAAAGTGCTCAGTATAATGGTTGACACATAGTAGGCACTTTCTAAATGTTAGCTATTATTGTTATTGGCTGTTTTTCACACATATGTATCTTTAAAGACATATGTGTTTATACACAATAAATGTGTCTATATAATACATATGTTTATGCACATAATACATGCTATATTATGTATTATGTCATGCTATATTATATATGTGTGTATTTACACACATAGAAATTCATTATTATACAAACCTCTTGTTTCTCTTTGTATATTGAAATTTTTATTGATAATTTCCCATTAAAAAAGAAAATATAGTTATCAGTTGTTTTTGTTTTATTCAATGTTGTCTTTATAGTGGGAAAAACTGAGTTCAAACTTGGACTCTCTTATTCGCTTACTGGTGTGACCTTGGGTAAGTCATTTTCCTTCTTTGGGAGTGCTTTGTAACATAATAGGGTTGGACAAGAGGATCTCTAAAATCCCTTCCAGTTCACAATCCTCTTAAGGTTATTGAATATTGAACTCGCATTTGTCCATTTCCTGACATACTTTGAGAGAGAAGGCATTAAAACTGCGATAGCATAAAGATCCCTGATTAATAGGAGAGGTTTTCTCAAACCCTTTAATCTCCTGTGATTTTCTCGAAAACTAATTCAGCTTCTTCCACAGTCACTTTGCAGCTTTTCTAAGACTTTCTCCCCTCCTGCACTCCAGCTATATTTCATTAGGTTTCACAAATGAGTGGGCTTGCAAAGAAGTGAAGTAAAATAAATGTGGTCTGATTCAGTGCTTCCCTTTCATTAGCCTAACAGGCATTAGATTACTGTTGTTAATCGGAGGGTGTGGAATCGGAGGGGGGAAAAGAGACTGCTCAACACAAGGTTGGAAATATTAACGACAAAGCTGAGCTAAACAGCCAATTATTGCTCTGTGACACTGATCCATTTGCAAAAATGGGACTTTTTCCTAAAGTATTCAAAGAAAAGAAATGGCAAGACACAGTATTTAAACTGCGCTTATTGATTTAATGTGTGAGAGAATATTGATGTGGGTTTTCAAGGTCAAAGCTTCTTTATTAGCAGAGACAGGTTTTGCATGTTCCTTTAATTGCTCAAATAAGTAGTTATTTTAAGACACAAGTGAACGCTTGTAGATACAACTATAAGCATAAAGCACATTTTTAGAGGACAAAGAGATAATGATGTGCCTTTTTAAAAATAGTGATTCTGAAATGTTCGAAACACGAGTAGAATTTTGGAACACTGGGAAAACAATGGCAATAGTTAAGCCGCAAATGTGATTTTATAAAGGTCTATTTTAGTAAGGTAACCCAAAAGTTTCTTCTCACTTTATGCTTGTCTCCATGCCAGAGATATAACTAGGGCAGGAGTACTAAGGCTTTTCACCAGAGTAGGACATTTAGAGACCAATACTGCCTTATTCAGCTGTATTTCCATTTCAGTGGCATCATCCTCTTCTTGATTCTTGCTCTCTTGGAGAATCTTAAAAATATCGTGATATCCTGAGACCTGCTTCCTCTTTGCAAGAAAAGATAATAGCCAAACAAGACCCTTTGCTACTGCCACTGGCCTCAGGTGCAGAAAAAAAATAAATGGTAAGTTTCAGTTCTCCTCAGTGAAGGAACGTGTCATTGATTAGGAATTTGATGAGAAGTGTGGTGACATGGTTTCTAGTTCTGGCTCTTTGGAAAGATGCTTAGAATGTTTAAATTGATCTTCTAAATTCATTTAATTAGGGAATTAAGTAGGAAGTATATAAGTAAGGGAATTGTCTTGGATTATAACGAACTTGAAAAGAAACTGATCAGGATATACATACATATTTATATTTATATATACATATATTTATACACATACATATATTTATACATACGTATATTTATGTACAAAGGATATTATGTATGCATATACATACATTATAAATATGTGCATGCATACATGCAAGCATGGATACATAGAGAGAGAGTGTGTGTGTTTATTATAAAAAATAAAGGTCAAAATTTTTGTCACAAAACAATCAAATTTTAAACAGAACTACAGCTGGGAAAAGGGAAATACATTTAATACACATTTCTCTGTTCCTCATTTCTTATCTGGAAAATGGTGACAGCAAGAGCATAAACATTTATATAATGTCTCCTAAGTGCCATGCACTGTGCTATAAGTTTGCAAATATCTAACTAGATCTTCGCAACAATTGTGAGGTCGATACTACAACTATCCTCATTTTTACACTTGAGACTGAGCAAACAGGGTAAGAAACTTGCTCAGCAGCACACAACTAGTAAATGGTTGAGGCCAGATTTGAATGTATGTCTTCCTGACTTGAGGCCCAGCAATACATACACTGTACCACCTAGCCACTTGTGAGGATGCTGATACAGTATTGATCTACCGGCTTTATAAAATTGATAGATATGGTTGATGAATTATTATCAGTGATTTCTGAAATTCTTGGAGAGTGGGAGGAGCCCCTGATGACGAGAGAAGGGCAAATGTCTTAATAATCAACACAGGGAAGAGCATGAAGACAGTCAATTAGAGAGACATTTTCTTGGCAAAATTCTAGAAGATATTAAAATGGGAATGATATGTGAACTCATCAATGGTGTAGACGTGGCCAACTTACATTACAGAAAAGAGTCAACAAAATCACATTATGGTTATCTATAAACTGTGGAGAAAATGTAATTGGATAGATTTGGAACTGACTGACAATCCAACTCAACATTTGCAATCAGTTTATTAGGGGGGGCGGTCTTTAGAGAAGCAACCTGTAGATTTGTCCATGGTTCAATTTTGTTGAGTAATTTACATGAAGGGGTAAATGTCTTGTTTTTCAAATTTACGGATAATGTAATCATAGGTGCATAATCCAATAACTAATATTAGATAAGAGAGACCAGCAGCAAAAAAAAAAAAAAATTCTTCATGCAGTGGAATAATGGACAGACTAAAATAAGATAAAATTTGGGAAGTAAAAATTCAAAGTTCTAGAACTGAGTTACAAAATGAGAGAGGCATGGGTAAGCAAGAGTTTCTTTAAAAAACAGTTTTATGTTGGATAGCAAATTCAAAATGAGTCAAGAATAACCCAATAAACCTGATGTTCTAGGTTAATTAAGGAAAGCATAATGTGTAGAGCAAGGAAATAATGATGATGACAATAACGATGATATACTCTTCCTTACTAACACTACAATTGGTGTAACATAGTCAACTATTGGCAGCTTATCTTAGGAAAGATATTGTAAAAAAAGGGTGACCAGCATCATGAGAAGACATTTTACAGGTCTGGTTAAGGGAACTGTGAATGTTCTCCCTGTACAAGAGAATGTTTTGAAGGAAGTAACTGCTTCAAAAACAGCTGTCATTTGGGGGAGAGATTAACTTTTTTCTGATTCTCTGCAGGGGTGGAACTAGGAGGATTACTAAAAACTGAAGACTTGAGCTTTGTATAATGAAAAATGGCAACAGTTAGACATATTAAACTGAAAAAGGTTGATTTGGCAGATTATGAATTGAATGAGCCCCTGCTGGTGACAGGATACGAGATTCTTGGTTACTTACGCATTCTCACGGATTACCTTCGAAATTTCCTTTCACCTCCTACAATCTATGAAATTTACTTGTTGAGACAGATCATATCTAATTTGTGTTTCTACAAAGAGGGTTACTCTAAATGTGTTATTCCAAAATATTATTTCATATTGAGTTATTTTTTACATGTAACTGAATTTCATTTTAATTTATATAATGTAAGACATTTACATAATACAGTACAATAAAAAAAGATGATTGAACATGAAACTGTGAATCGACTATTTGCAACTTGTTATTTCTTTCAAGTATACAATGAAATTATCATGTAGATTTCTTCCCCCTCTTTGAAATGACTACCATTAGACGCAAATATGTATGGATAGATATTGATATAGATTTGTGTGTGTGTGTGTGTGTGTGTGTGCATAAAGTATTCTATACATAGTTCTATTTATCACTTCTTTCTCTGGGTGCAGATAGCATCTTTCTTCATATATCCATTATAGCTAATTTGGATATTTGTAATAGTCAAAATAACATAGATCAAAGACATTTTTAAAACAATATTGACATTACTGTATACAGTGTTCTCTTGGTTCTGCCCATTTCATTCTTCATAATTTCATGATCGTCTTTCCAAGTTTTTCTAAAATCATTGAGTTCATCATTTTTTATAGCACAATAGTATTCCATAACAATCATATACTACAAGTTGTTCTGCCATTCCCCAACTAATGGGCATCCCTGCAATTTCCAATTCTTTGCCACCACAAAAAGAACTGCTATAAATACTTTAGAGCATATAGGTTCTTTCTATTTTTTCCTAATTATCTTTGGAAACAGACCAAGTAGTGATATTTATGGGTCAAATGTAGTTAAATTTCTTTGGGCCTAATTCCAGATTACTCTTCAAAATGGTTAGATCAATTCACAATTCCACCAACAATGAATTAATGTCCCAATTTTTCCATATTCTCTTTAACATTTGTCACTTTCCCCTTCCATCATTTTAGCTGGTAGGTATAAAATGATATCTCAAGGCTGTTTTAGTTTGCATTTCCCTAATCAATATTGACTTAGGTCATTTTATATTACCATAAATTGCTTTGATTTCTTCACTGGAAAATTGCCTGTTCATATCCTTTGACCATTTATGAATTAAGGAATGACTCATATTTAAGTTTTTGTTGGGTATACATTCTCACTTCTCTTAACTGTTTTCCCCTTAAACTTCAACCTGTATCACTCTTTATTCTTACAAATTTATCACTAATATTACAACCTAGCTTCATGGCCTGTATCATCTTGTTTGGTAGGACCTGTTCTTTGGTTTTGTACTCACTATATTAAAAATGTGTTCTTTTTTTTTTTTTTACAGACAGTTCTCAGATTATGAATGGATTGTTTTTAAGAGGCTTATTTGAAAGGTAAAAATTTGGAATTTTTAATATATTATCCCATAGATACAATTAAAACCTTAGGACAAAATATACAAACTTACTCAACAGCTAGAATAATAACCTTACTATCAAAATGTCATAGTATTCATTTCATTGTTTCAGTCAAAATATGGGCAGAAAACATTTTTAAAAAGTCTGACCATCTCCCCACTTTGTAGCTTCATTGCCCCACCCCCAGAGGAAATCAATATGCTGAAATGAAAAAGTGATAGAAACAAGTATATTTGTTCCACCCCCAACTCTATCCATAATTTTGACATTAACCACACAGACAGAAAATAAGAGAAGGAAGGAAGGGAGGGAGATAGAGGAAAAGAGGAAGGAAGAGAAACTAAGAGAGACAGAAAGACAGAGACAGAGAATTTCTCCCCATTGCTCCAGTGTTCAGAAAAAAAATTAACATCATTTCTCCAGAAATTATTCTTATCCTCCAAGTTCTCAAGGAGTCCCATTATCCTCTACATGAAAGAAACCAGACCTCTTTGGATATGGAAAGTTTGTAAGTCAAGAAGTATCTGTATATAGTTTACTATTGCACTTAAGAGCCATTTCCAGTTATTTCATATATTCAACTATTTCACAAATTATTTGTTGTAGGCATGACTTTCCTTTTAATATCATCACAAGGACATTCATTTAATCATCATTAAGCTAAAGTATTAAATAAATAATAATTAGAAATAAGAACACGGCAGATGTGTGATTGCATTTAGCCAAGTTTGTACATCTGTAAAATGCGAAAAAAAAAGAAAAAGACTGATCATCTGTAAGCAAAACCACACTGTTTCCATCATATATTATTACATGTGCTTTAGTGGAAATTGAATTGTAAATTGAGATTTACAATTGAAATGTAAATTGAGATTTTAAGTAGGATTGAAAACCAGATTTGTTGCTCTATGCTCTTCATGACCTCTGTTAGGCACATAAATATTCTGGGGCTTAGTTTTCTTATTTGTAAAATGAGGGAATCAGACTATATCATATCTGAAGGTCTGCATACAAAATTTTAATTCCTTTCTTGACTAAGTAACTCAGTACTCAGGGTAAAATACCAAAAAAAATATACACACGTTGACAATTTTACTTTTGGCAAATAATAATGAAATTGATACGGCATGGCCAAGTGGACATATTATAGTGTGACCACCCTTTCATTTTGAATAATTATCTATGGGAGTGTGAAGGAACAATGTGTCCAATTTTAAATATCATGGTAATTAAACTTTCCATTTATAGCTTTGAAATTTAAGAGGAAAGGCCTAGTTTCATATAATTATAATGAAATATTGAACACAATTGTATGAACTTTAATAATTGATATCAATGAATCCACTTTGCAGCTGGATAACTATTTAAAAAGAAGTAAAAGAAGAAAGTTCAAATTAGGAGGTTAATCCTATATAAGGGATACAGAATTTTAAGAAAGAAATGACCATTTACTTTATAACATTACAACCAGTGGCATTGTTTCAGTGAGCAATAGTAATAGAAAAATATGCATTTGACAATTTTTAAGTTTTATTTAGCTCAGATCAGTAATTCCAACACGAAAAAAATGATGTGTGTGTCTATTATACTCAAAGTTATCTGCTTCCAAACTTTGCCCTAATAATAAGGTCTATAAAGATACAAGATTGCTTAAGATCTGTTTTGAAGTTATACCATATTTCTTTTTTCAGTTTCACAAGTAATTTGTAGAATGTGACATGAATACCTTATCAGTAAAAACAAAATCAAACAAACAAAACCAAAAGCATTGGTCTTGGTTTCAAGATGCAAAGATGCCTAGTGAAGGACGTTGCAATTTATACCTATAAATAGTAGAATGGAAAATAACTTTATTGATAAAATTTTAATGGTAAATACGTGAGACAACATAATCTACTTTGTTTATTACCCTTGTAAATGATTGTGGTATTTGCTGCCACTAAGTAATTTAATTTTGAAAGTTTACTCCCTCTCTTTTTGTACTGTGCTTTTTCCTTCCAGGTACTATTCTTACAGTTCCTCTAGATGCAACAAGGAGTTTCTTGTTTTAGCATTCAAACTAGGAAGAAGGGAAGGAAGGAAGGAAGGAAGGAGGGGGAACAAAGGGAGGAAAGAAGAAAGGAAAAGAAAAGAATAAAGAAATGGAGAGAGAGAGGAAGGAAAGAAAGGAATGAGGTGCCTTCTAGTATAAAACCTATGATCTTATTCTCTTCCCTGTAATTTCCTTTCCTGTCTTCCGCAATTATCCCATCCCTTCTTAAAAACAAAACAAATAAATGCACACACACACACACACACTACTGTATTATTTAAATTAGCCAAGATCAGACTTCTCACTTTCCCCCACTCCCAACTGAGAGCACAAGAAAAATAAAATGCATTACAAACTAATATAGTGGAAATAAGTTTTTATAATGGCCATGTTCCAAAACCAAAAGTCTTATTTTGCATTTTGAGTCTTTGATATCAGGGAGTTGGTAGAATGTCTAATTATTAGTCCCCTAGAACCTTGGTTGATAATTACACTGAAAAAATTTCATCTACTTCCCAATTTATGGGTAGTCCATCAAATTTCCATCCTTTGTCATCTCAAAAAAGCTGAGAATATGTTGGTACAACCTTAGAGTTCATTTGGTTATGACAAATTCCTCTTTTAATTTATTTTCCCTCTAATTCCCCTTCTAACTCATTCTCCTTTATCTCCTATTTCTTTATTTCATAAAATGTGTTTCTGTACCAAGTTCTATGTGAATATATTCTCTTTTTAGTTCAGATGAGAGTGATGTTTGACTTCTAGCTGATTCCTTTTCTCTCTCCTCCTTACTCATATAGATTTCTCCCTGAGTACCCAGATTATGAGATAATTATCCCTACACTTCCCTTTCTCCCTATTCTCCTTCTTCCTCTTTCCTTTCTTTTCTTAAGATCAACAAGACATAATAGAGCCATTCCCAGACCTTGACTAATTTGATTGCCTCTAAAGTCCCAGATGATGATAGGGCTCAGAGGGTTCAGGATAATATATATATATATATATATATATATATATATATATATATATATATATATATATATGTTATCCTCATGTTTCAAGGTAAGTAGTTTATCCCTGTTCAGTTTTATCAACATTCTTTCATGTTTAACTATATATGTTTCTCTTCATACCTGTGTTTGAGCTTCAAAGTTTCTTCACAACTCTGACCTTTTCATCAGGCATTCTTGGAAGTCTTGTTTTTCATTAAAGGACTATTCCTTGCCCCTTCTCCTTACATCACTAGACTCAGTTTTGCTGGCTAAGTTATTCTTGACTGAAAGTGCATATCTTTTGCCTTCTGGAATATTTATCTGAAGAAATGCACTACTGGTGGGATGCTTCATCATGCATGCTTCTAATTGTGGATTGTCAGTATTTAAATTCTTTCTTTCTGAATGTTTGCAGTATTTTTTCATCGAGCTAAAAGCTCTGGATTTTGTCTTAGATGCTCATGGGAGTTGTCATTTGGTATTTTCTTTTAGGAGCTGATGGAAGGATTCTTTCTATTTCCACTTTTCCTTTAGTTCTAAGGGATCTATTCAATTCCTTTTATTATTTCTTGAAATATGATGTCTAAGATCTTTTTTTGGTCAGTGTTCAGATAGTCCAATGATTGTTAATTTTGGTTTGTTACTTGGGCACAATTTTGGACCCCTTGGGACAAGCTGTTAATTAATTTTCTTTCCAATTTTTTTCCATCTTTTTTCTCATTTCTTCTCCTTTACCTCAAGCACTTTCATTTCATGGATGAAAAAACATTTTAAATTTTTTTGGGAAAAAACAATCTTGCTTTCTCTCTTTTAGGAATTCAGGTTGAGTTTATTCCCAAACTTTTTTCTTTTTCTTTTTTTTGTGGGGGATGGAAGGGGGTGGCAATTCTTGCCAATGATTTGGAGTCATTCTCTTCTGTGTTTCTGTCTTGAATAAACCTTAATAGTTTATTACGTCGGGATTCTTTTTTTCAAAAAAATTTCCCATTCTTCCAGTCTACTACTTATCTTCAAGCTTAACATTAAGGCTAGTTTCTGCTACATTTCTGAAAGCAAGGTCTGAGTTGTTCGATGTGCTGATTTCTTGAGGTACTAAATGTTGCAATATTCTGGTATTTGAGGGACAGGCTAGATAGCAAACTTTTAGTAATCCCAAAGGAATCCAATCCATGGCAAAGTCTGATTGCTCACCTGCTCCTGTGATGACCAATACAAAAGAACAATGGCAAATTCTTGACCTGGATTTAGGTCTGTGCAGAAGTAGACTGCTTCTAGATTCCACCTCCATCAGCCAGATGGAAAGTTCTTTTGTTTCACAGTAGCAAAGCTGCAGGGTTTCTTTTGGTCTGGAAGTCCTTCCTTGATTATTTCTCTGCAGGGTGAACTAGAGGTTAAAAGAGGGATCTTCCTCTGAGCTTGGAGCCTGAAGAATACTGCTGATGCTCGCTGGTTTCTGAATTTCTTCCTTTCCTAGTTCACTACCTAATCCTCCCTTCATAGACACACCACTCCTCTGCATGGCTTCCTTTTCACTCCACTCATGATCTTTGATTCAGGCTAGATAGAGGGGAACAAAAATGGTACCCCCCAGGAATCTGGTGGAGGGCCAATATAGACTGGAACCTCCTATTGCAGTGGTGCATTGTCTCTCCCTTGGCCTGCTGGCATTCTCTATGTGTTGTGCACTCTTGACCAGGCCCTACTTCTAGTGTTTGTAGATCTCCAAGTTTGTCTCCGTATGCCATATTGGATTAGGTATATGACTCACTGTGATTTTACCTGGATTTCCTCATCAGAATTTGGTCTGGTGCATTTTCTCTTGTTGACTGAAGAAATTTATACCGGAAAGTCTACCAAAATTCTTCCTCTCATTCTGCCATCCTCACTCAGTTTTTTAAAAATGGTGAATTAACAGCTAAAGATTTTAATTAACTAAACTGTACATTTTATAACTAGGTTTCTACTTCCTACAAGTTGCTCTCCCCCTCCCCTTAAATTCTGGGTGATTGCCAGAGATTTTTCTTAAATAGAACTCTACATTTCTTTCTGCACTGTTTAAATATATTGTGAATACAACAGAGCAGTTTTTAAACACAATTACACAGTAGTTTTCTAACAAAGGGAAAGAAAAGAGACGGGTGAGGGAAAAATGATTGAATCTTAAATAGAGGCAAAAAGAAAGCTTATATTTTATGTTAGGGAAAAGGAATGACTTCTACAAAATGTCTCTGGCAAGATTTGAGGAAAGGAAGAGGAAATGAATGAGCACTATTGAGAAGACAAAATGGTGGTGATATATTATTAAATCTCATTATTAGAAGTGACTCCTATCAACTGAGTAGATAAAACTATTGAGATAAAAAATTATACTCTATTATAGACAGTCAACTCTCTTTATTCATTAGCTCCTTTCTGTAATGTGCAAATCCTTATAAAAATAAAAACAAACACAAAGTCCTTACATTTAACACGGGTAAGCCCTCAAACTATGATCTGACATCTCTGCTTCAATTTACATACGAAATAAAAAATGCCATTTATACGTATTGTCTCCTCTTCTCACCTCCCACTCATTTTTCCATCTTTTGTAATATGGATTATGATTCTTCCACTTAATTGAAACTCTTTTCTCTACATTATCAACAATCATACCATTGCTAAATTGAATAGTATTTTCCAGTGTTTAATATTCTTGATTCCTCTGTAGAATTTGATACTTTCTACTACTTCCTCATTTTTAATTTTCTCTACTTTCTGAGTGACAATACTACTTCCTGGTCCTCCTACTAACCTGATTCCTCCTTCTGAGTCTGCTTTATTGGTTCATCACAGTGTTCTGCCCACTACACTTCAGTGATCTCAGGGCTCTTGAACCTTTATTTCTTCTTTCCCTATACTTTTCTCTCTAGACGATCACATCAAGTTCCATGGTTTAAATTATCTATCGAATTATCTATGCCATAGATCCCTCATCATCAATGGAATAGATATCTCCAGCAAGATATTCTAAAGGTAGCTCCTACTTAAAATGTCCAAAGCAGAATTGTAACAGGAACCAGACCAACATACACTGCTACCACAGGTTATTAGATTTGCATTCATAAAAGAAAAGCAACTTCCAAGGAGTTAACAATCACTTTAATCAAGCACAGGTTTCAGAGAAAATCAAAATTAAAATTTGACAGAAGTTCCAAAACTGTCTGACCATTACATACATACATAGATAGTTACCAGAAAGGGAAGAATTAACTTCTAGGTTTTTGGGAGGGGGCTCCTTAGCAGCTTTCCAGAGTCTCTCTGGACAAAGAAACACTTTCAATCAGTAATTCCCAAAGTAAAACCTCACCCTCAGAGTATTTTTACACTTTTTAGTGCCAGAGGACATAACCCTCAGACCCAGTGCCTTAATTAAAAAAAAAAGCTACTTAGGACCCTTGTACAAAACAACTCCCCTAATCAAACTTCCCACAATAGGCAGGCCCATCAATGGGTTGGAAAGATCCTCCTTAATAACGTTATTCAATCAGAGGCACTGTTAGTAAAACAAAAACAGCAAAAGATCCTATTTTACTTGTCATTACAAGAACTCATTGTCTTTACCTGGAAACCTTTCTTTCTTTTTCACTTACCTATTTCTATAAAGAGCATCACTGTGTTTGGAATCACAAAGTTTATAATTTAGGAACCATCTTGAACTTTTCACTCTCTCTCTAAACATATTCAACCAGTCACCAAGTTCCACCCATCATACTTCCTTAGCATTTATCTTTTTTATGGACTCTAATCATAGAGATGCATCTTTTCTCCATATGTAACAGAAATTATTCCAATAACCCCAGGACTGATTTTCTTTGATCCAGTTTCTCTCCTCTCCAATCCACTCTATACAAAGTTGTCAAATTTGTCTGACTCAAGAACAGGTGTGACAATGTCTCTCTGCTAGTCAAGAAGTTCCTGAGGTACCTTTTGCTTTAGGCTAAATATGTATCACTCAGTTTGGTATTTTAAGTCCTTTATTTCCAGACTGATTTCATATTACTTCTCCTAATATATGCCACATTCTAGCAAACATTGTTCTATTTCCATGCCTTTCTTTTCACAGAATGTATACTATTCCTGAAACATTATCCCTTTTTTACCATCACAGTTTCACCAATGCCTAAATCAAGGGCCAACCCCTCCCTTTCCTCCTAATCTACCTTTCCTAATCCCCCAAATTAGTAGTTTTTCACAGAAACTGAGATTGTATTTTCTTATGTAATCCATAGCCCATCAGTATGGGATCCTATCCTCACTGTCAAAAATCAGTGCCATGTGGCTGGTAGGGTGGAGTTGATGAAAATGGAAGAGATGAAAGTTTTCAGTCTTCTTTGACTTCTCTTTGAGTCTCCAACCCCACTGAAGAACAAGATTCTAGATATGAAAGGAATTAATAATTCCAGCTTGCCTTTATGCTCAATTTGATACACTAAAGACTTCTGGAAATTTTCCTAAGGGTGACTTCTGGGACTGCTTTTCTTAGTGTAGCTACCTGATTCCCAATGAAATTACTGTGTTCTATATTGTCTTGGATATATTCTAATATGATATGGTCTTTGATTTCAGTTTTCTGCTACCAAATTGGATAAATAGATTCCATAGATAATTCCTACGTATATTTATTGCGGAACTAGTATTTGTTCAAATTATGAGTCAAATGAGTCAAATTATAGATGAAGTTCTATTTTCCCCACTAAATAATCAGTGACCAGAAGTTAGAATGAACCTGAAAATCCAATTCCCTAGACAAATAAATATTTACAGGAGCAAATAGCTATAATTTAAGCCTGATATTTCCGCTCCCCAAAGAAAGCATAGTGGTCAACCTCTGGCCCCAACTTCCTGCTTTCCCTCCTGACAAGAATTAAAGTTTCCTTAGGATAAGGGTGAGTAAGAAGAGGCTAGACTTTTCTATTCTGCCTCCCTTTGAAGAACACAAAGATACCCCAGGCTGCATGTGGGGAGAAGTCTTTGTAACACCTCATTTTGTGCTTGACTCCTCTCTCACATTGACTCCTCATATCCAATCTGTTTTCTAGTATTATCATTTTTACCTTCTCAGCATCACTTTTATCCTCCCTTAATTTGCCTCCAAACATCATTGAACAGGCCCTCAAACTCTCAGATGGATGCCTTGACTGTTGCAATATCAATCTGACTGGTCTTCTTTCTTTACCTATAACACAAGTATGACCACATCATCTCCCTAGTCAGTTATTTCTGTTAACTCTCATTCCCTTCAAGATCAAAATAAAATCTTTTATTTGGTTTTTAAAGTCTTCCACTATCTACCGCCATCCTAACTTTCTGAACTTCTTACTCATTACAACCCTCTACATACTCTCTGTTCTAATGATGTTGAACTTCTTGCTATTCCGGATACTCCATCTTCCTTACTATGTGCCTTATACCAGTTGTCTCCCATGACTTCCCTGTTTCTACCTGTTGGCCTCCTGGCTTCCTCCAAGACCCACCTGAAGTCTCACCTTCTTCAAAAAGCCCTTTCCAGTCCCTTTCCCTGTCCTCCCAAATGTCATTTCAAATTTCTTCTCTTTGAGATACATATATCTTAAAAGTATGGTTATTTGCATTTGCATGTTATCTTCCACATTGGAAAGGGAGAGATCATTTTTTTCCTTTCTTTGTATCCCCAAGGTTTGGCTCAGTGACTGACAAATAGTAAGCACTAAATAAATGTTTGTTTTCTGACTGTATGTACTTTTCCATGTGTATATTCATTTCTTTCCATGTAAAATATAAACACACACAGTGTCTTTTACTTTTTTGTGTTTATATATCTAGTGATTAACACATAGTCAGTACTTACTTAGGAAATGCTTATTAAATTGAATCAACTGGAATTGGAACAAACAGTAGGTCTTTGAAAACAGATCTCAGAAACAACTTATTGTACTCCAGGGCACTTAATTTTGAGGACGCTGAATTAAAAAAAAAAACACTGAAACAATTGTGCAGGCAGTTAACAGAGCTTACCAAATCACTAGAAGATTTAGTTAAAATGGAAAGCTACTAAATGGTAAGCTTGATGCAGCTCATCAACTTCACCTTTCAATTCCACTAACAAGGAATTTGGGTCTCTCTGCCCTCTCAGTAGTGCATCCACAATGTGTCACTTGTTCTTTTATTTTTCTGGTATGAAAATTTCTAGTTAAACCTCTTCTAGATTCTGATGTTTATATGTTATGGATAAGAGGATTGAAGCAGTGAAAATCAGAAAAGAGTTGTTTAAAGGATATATTTATTCAAGTCTAACTATAGGATGATCATCTACCACAGATTTTTTTTCTCTAATACACTATCAGTTTTTTAAAACTAATTCATGCTAATTGGACCTTTAAAAGTTATATAGCATTATAGTACAAAATATTGATTTTCATACTTTATATCTTACCTTGTTTAAAGTATTTTCCGCTGCTTCCTACAATTGGCTTGAAATCTAGGCAGAAGTTCACGTTTTTGTAAGTTTAAAAGGAATCACATGGGTTCCATAATTGGATATCACTCTATACACTTCATTTTTTCCTTCCTATGAGTCCTAATTTTTCTAAGATTAATGTAAGAACATGAACATTGTTTGAGAGAAATGAATGATAATTCATCACATAGATACTATGGTAAAAATGAACAGGGAACTGACAGTAACAATGATTTTCCAAAGTAGTTACTCTGTGCTCCCTATTTCCCACAGTTAGAATGTCTAATATATAAAAACAGACCAAAAGACTTTGTTAGAGCAGTTATATAGCTATACTCAACAGAGCACAGAGAACAACACTATCTGCTGCTGGTTTTTAAAAAATGAGTTCCCTTCTTATGTTGCTGAGAAAGACAAGAAAAATGGTAGAATAAAATCTACTGTCACTTCCTACAGTCAAAGCTTAAAGCCATTTGACACTGGGGTGTGTCAGAACAGTGGACAGCATTACTCAAAGTGCTAACTGTGAACACATAGGACAATTTATACTTAACAAGGCACAACAATATCTAGAAACATTTTCATTGTCATGAGTGAGATCAGTTACTAAATTGACATAACACTTCCCTGGAGATATGTTTTCAAAAATAATCCTTCTCTTACATTGACAGTTTCAAATTTTACACCAATTAGATATAACCTCACTCTGACTGCCCTTAATTGCCCATTAAAATGTTTATATTTTCAACTAAACACAGCAAAAAAAAAATGTTTCAAATCAATCAGCCTTTTTCCATCACAAATTTCTGAGACTTGATGTGACTGCTAAACAATGAATTATATCTCACTGTGATGTGAAGAACATCTTGAAAATATGATTTTCAGTTTCTTAGTTTATGACTGAACCCCATTGTTGTAAATTGAATGAATAAAGGAAAAGTATTACATATTTATAAATATAAGGATGCTATGGTCAAAGGGTTCATCACTATCTTATACGAGTTCTGTCTTCTTAAAGATGCTGTACTTGGAAAACAGATATAAGTCCATTACTGGTATCATAAATCCCAAGGAGTGATGGGAAGGGTCATTATGAATAGGAATATACATCAGCTTATTACCAACAAATAGATGCATGCAGAAGTGATATAAATGATATCAAGGTAATAGACAGCCTATATGCCCCATTGGTAGCCACATAATGTCAAGAGTTTTAGAAGAAGACACTCAAAATATTGGATAAATCATCTATGGTAGATTTCTATACTTGGATAGATTGGTACAAGTGGATCTATATTGAAACAAGTATCTATATCACTGAATCTTTGGTTCCACTAACATAAAAAATTACCAATATAGAGGTTATCTCCTGGAACTTTACCCTTTGGTGAACTTATATTACATCTGGCTTGATGCCATTACATACCAAATTGCTGCATAATGCTCTCTGTCATTGTTTCTTATATAATTTTAATATCTACATGACTGATACTTTGAGGAGTGTTTTTGAAGTTAGATTTTCCCCCTACTGACTGAAATGGACAAATACCAGGACAGTTGGACTGATAACTGTATCATCAGACTGTTGACAGATGGTGACAGTCATCATTGTGTGACAGTAAAAATATGTGCCCTGAGGGAGTCAGTGTCATGCAGTGGCACAGTTAAGATTTGAACTCAGGTCCTATGGACTCCAAATCCAGTTCTTTTTCTCCTTTTGTTGCACTTGGTTTCCACTAAAATCTGTTGCCTATCTCCCACATCAGGAGTGTCTGAGGAAGAAGTAAAACTTGATAATAGTAGATTTCAGGGAAGTCATAAACCACAGTGCTTGGCAGTAGGATTTCATATAGGAATAATTCTAATGTATCAATAATCTGCTAAAACTAAGTAGCAATTAATTAATGAAGCTGAAGGTACCAGACACTCTGAAAGCTATTGTCCTTTATAAACCCTTATTCATTTGTCCATATTTTGTCAGTTCTTACCTCCACATCATCTCTAGCATCTTCTCCCATTTTTTCCTACTCAGATGGTCTCCACTCCAGTTCTGGACTGCATCAGCTATGGAAACAATTGCTTCCTAATTTCTCTCCTGTTTCCAACCTCTTCTCTCTTTAGCCCATCATTCAAATAGATGCTAATATAATCTTCATGACATGGGTCTAACTTCTTCACTCAAAAAATTCCCTAGTGTCTCCCCTTCTGCTTCCAGGACAAAATACAAGCTCCTTAATTTGGTCACTAAGTTCATGTATGTCATGTTCACATAGAAATGAAACCTTCTCAGTGTTATCAGTGTTATTTCATACTTTCTTCCCTTTGAGAACTCAGAATTCCAGTTAAACTAGATTAATAGACCTTCTCCAAACTTTATATTCCATTTCCTGCCTCCATGAAAGATACTCATTGGGCTTGAAATTATGTCCTTCATTTTTAGCTTTCAGAATGTTTCCTCCTTCAAAGTTCAACTCAAGAGCTACCTCTTCCATGAAATCTTTTATTCCCTCAGTTATTAATGTTTAATCCTTCATTTGTCCTTATAGTATATTCTGTACATGCTGGATAGCAGCCTTCAGTGGACTTTAAGACTGTCACCTCCCTGAGGGCAGGGGACATCTTTGTTTTTGCCTTTATACCTCTAGTGTCTAGCAGTGGGCTTTGTATTTAAAAGTAATTAGTAATGTTGGTCAAATTGATTTCTATTTTTTCCCAATAATAATCATTTATTTCTTCACCTTTCTATATTCCTCCTCCCAATTAAAATAAATAAAAAGAGGAAAAAGGAAAACTTTCTTAATAAATATACCTAGTCAAGTGAAGCAAGTTCCTTTTCTGGCCAAAACCAAGAATACAGCTTACTTTGCATTTAAAAGTTATGTTCTCTCTGTCAGGAGTAGAGTGGCAGGTTCTCCGGAAACATGAGGTATCACTGCACTGATCAGAAATCTTACATCTTTCTGAGTCTTTTCTTTATAATTTTGTTGTAATTGTTATAAACTGTTCTTACACAGCTCACTGTACTCTGTATCAGTTAAAAGAGGTGTTCTCAGTTCCCTCTGAAACTATCAGATTGAATTAAAAGGAGAATTTTCCTCAGGTCTTCCTAATTAGAAAACAGCTCAAAAAACATTCCTTAATGTGAAACAAGACTTTGGCTTAAGATCAACCATAAGTAAAGCTAGCATCTATGCCAGTGAAATTAGAAATTAAGCAAAGGTTGATGATTCAAGTTAGACAGAACTAAGGTGAGGGAAGCCCCCCCAAAAAAGAGAATTCCAAGGTAGGGGGATATCAAGAACTAAGCGATTAGACCTCCTTCATGTAAGTGAACCCAGAGAAGCAATATTAGGGCAAGGTCTACAACATTTCAAAAGCCTAGAAAGAACTCCAATCTCGTGTATAGTTCATTGGCCTTCCAAGTGACTTTGAAAATGTCAAAGTCAGTAAGAAGGGTCTCTTTCCAGTCCCAATCTCTCAATAAATCTTGCTGATGTTGCCGAAAATTCTTATTCACCTTGACACAAAGCTAGCCATTCCACAATTAGAGGAAGGTAAACCATTGACAAAATTGGGAAAGGAAAACACATTTCCATACTGAGACATAAATTCAAGACATTACAATTCTTATTGGCAATATTTGATGGAAGAGGGAGGCACCCTATTCCTGAAGAAGGAAGAAGATCTTAGAAATAGAAAACTGGGAATTAAAGACAAAACTCTATGTGCTTCTGTGTCCTCATCTATAAAATGACGTGGGATTTTATTGTCTCCAAAATTCTTTCCACTCCTAAGTTATAATCCTTTGCATACACAAACAAACTATATATCTATACTTAGCATGGGGAAAATAAGACTTTGAAGTTAGGTGTTAGAAGGGATGGAAAACATGATAGCTGTCTTTACACACCTAAAGTGCAGTCCTATGGAAAAAGGACAAGATGTGTTACACTTGACCCCAGAGGGTAGAACTAGGAGAAATGAGCAAAATTTGCATTTGTTTTAAGGAAAGTCCCCTGAAAAAATAGGGCTACCCAAAAGAGGAATGTGCTGCTTCAGCAGGTGACAAGTTTCCCATCAGGAAAAGTGTTCAAGCAGGTGCTGCTCCCTAAATACTTGGAGGTGGGGTGAAAAATCTTGCAAAGTGAATTCTTGGTCAGATTCAGGTTACATATGATGGACTCTGAGGTCCCTTCCAACTTCTGCAGTCTGTCACGTATCTACATTTTAAATATGCACAAGATCTGTTATTTTTATAGCATATTATCAAGAGTAACAAAACTTTAAAATAGATGATAGGTTCGTAGAATCCCAATCTTAGGGTTGGAATGGGCTTTCATGGTGATTGAATCTAGCCTGATTATTTTACAGTTGAGGACCACAGAATTTAAGTAATTTGCTCAAGATCACTCAAGTAGGACATAACAGAAACTGAGTGTAAATAAAATATCCATATCTGCTAGAAACCTATAAAATGGAAGAAAGTAAGGATCATGTTTTATTTCATATACCTATGCACAATGGTTAGCACTATGCAAAGTACATAAGAGATATTTAATATATGTGGGGAGTTGTCTCAGTTATTTTTACTTTCATTGGAGAGAGGAGTAATTTGCATTGAATGAAAGTAAATTAAGGCACTCACTTGGAATACACAGTTAGATCAAATGTTAATAAGCAATTGCTGGCTTCATTATGACCTAACCATCTGCCCCAAAGAGATGAACTATAATTGGGGGAATGTGGATTTGTCCTAGTGACCTTATTTAGGAGTTACAGATAGAAATTATTTTCTCCCTAGGAGTAAAGAAGAGAAAGGATTCTTCCTTCAGTGACCTCCATAACTACTATATTTGTAATGTGGCCCTCCCTAGACCCTGTAACTGTCACTGAGGTATCCGTTTTTCCCCCAAACCTCTATAGGAACAAAAGCCATACTTCCTTTTTCACAGCTCAATTACATCTTCTGCCTGTCCCCCTCTTCCAAATTTTTTTATCCCTGATTAAAATAGCCTCAGTTCCACCCCTGCTGACCAATATGATAGTGTGCAACCATCTTTTGTTTGTTTTTTAGCCCTTCAGATCATTCTTTCCCCAGAGTTTTCCCTCTGTTTCCTCCTCATTGGAGGTGAGTTTACCTTTTTCATTTTTGTGGGCCAGCTAGGTGGTGCAGTGGATGAAGCAGGAGTCAGGAGAACCTGAGTTCAAATCTCATCCCAGATACTTGACCTTCACTAGCTTTGTGACCTTGGGCAAGTCACTTAACCCCAATTGCCTCATCCTGAGTCATCTTCAGTCATCCTGATGAACATCTGGTCACTGGATTCAGATGGCTCTGGAGGAGAAGTAAGGCTGGTGACCTACCACAGCCCTCCCTCACTCAAAAACAACCTTCTCTAAAGAATTACTCATTGGTGACCAATCTCCAGTTCATTGGTAACAAGAAGCTTCAGAGAGACAATACCTATTTGAAACTAGCTTTGGGAGAACTGGCAGTTTGTGGAAACATAGTACTAGAAGTGGTCTACTCACTTGCAGGAAGAGACTGTTTCCAGCTGCTTTTTGATTACCCTCATATAGATAATGGGAAGAAAAACAAAGAAAACAAGACAAGTAGACTTTATTCCTTGCCTACCCGAAACAAATGCTTTCCAAGATAAATAGCTTTGAAGGGGAAGTCAAGGTGAAAAGCTACAAGACTGTGGAGATTTGAGGACAAGAACTGAAGTCTATAAAAATCACAATGAAAAGAAAGGATTATGAGACAATGAGGAAAGTGTAACCAATATTATTCTAACTTGCCTTGAGTCATTTCACTATTATTTCACTTTAATTCCAGTGCTGACCCAGAAGCACTTCTCCTTTAAAGAGCCTTTCAAAAGGTTGAAATCCAGTTTTTTAATATAAGAACAATAGCATCCTTTTGAAAGTGAGCTCCTGCCTTAAATTACCTTATTTCATATTTGAATACCCAACTGCTTCCAGCAATCTTATTCTGCACTTAGTTCTCTCCAGTGATCTGAATCATTGCCCATCGATGCCTCCCCATCCTGTGTGACACTTGTCACGTTCTCTTGTAAGTTAATCCCAGGAGGTCAACCCATGTGCTAGACCCATATTTTGTATGACTGATGAATCTCTCTTTGACTCATGACAGGTTCTGGGCACTATCAAGGCAGAATAAGAAAATTCTTGTTGCTGTTATTAGTATTATAATTTTGGTTGGATCATCTTGACCATGATTTCTTTTGTAAAAGGGACTCACAGTTAGGAAATTCCCTCTAACAGTGCTGACTGATACTTGTGCAATTTATAATCTAAGAGGACTACCTGATAGGTTAAACTCAGGAGCACATTGTTTTTTGTTTTTTTGCAAAAATGAGAACCCAGAGGTCTTCTCTGTATTCATTAGGCTATGCTGTTTCTTGAGAAAATGTATTCACTCAATACGTATTTATTGATCACGAAGACTATGTACAGGAAAAAGCAATCAGCTTCTCACCTTAGCATATTTCTACTAGTTTGTACCAAGTAAAACGGAGCCTTGGCATTTGAGAGATTGCACAATAAAGCTATGTAACCTTGAGCAAATGTCTTTAGTTCTTTGAGAGTGTTTTCTTGTATTATTTGGGGAAATAACATCTGTTGTAGCTGCATCCCCATAGGGTTGTTCTGGAGAGAGAACTTTGCAAATAAAGTGCCATAACTGAGATAGAAGCTGTTACTATAACTATTGATGATAAGGTATTGAAATGAATAGAGAGAGATGGCCTTAGCATTAAGAAGACCTGGGTTCAAGTTCTGCCATTTGGCATATAGTTGCTGTATCACATTGGACAAATCATTTAACTTCTTATTGTTCCAAGCAGTTCTCTGAAACTATACATTGTTGAGAAACTGCTGATCTTCATTGGTAGAATTTCTCACCATGAGCTCCTGACATGGTGAAAATATTGGTCCTTTGAAAAGAAATATAAATGGCTATTACTACATTAACAACTAGTATTAACTCTGCCATTATTGCTTCTAACTAAAATGTCCACCATTATTATTTCTTTTATGGCTCCTGCTTTGTTGCCACTACTGCTATTAAAGCTACTAGTAATGGCACTACTACTAGGTCAATAAATCAGCATTTATTAAGCTCCTTGTATGTGTCAGGCTCTTTCCTACATTTTTGGGATCCAAAAACAAAACTTGATGCCCTTAGGGAGTTTATGTTATAATAGGGAGATGAACATAGGTATATATGCATATACATAGAAAAGTTTTAGTGAGAAGGTACTAGTAGTCTGGGATATCAAGAAAGGACTCAGGTAGAAGGTGGCACTTTATATAAAACCGGAATGTGACTAAGGATTTTAACAAGTAGATATGAGTAGGGAGCACATTCTAGGCATGATGGCCACTTGTACAAAAGCATGGAGGTGGGACATGGAGTACTGTGTTTCAAAAATAGTAAGAAAGTCAACTAGATTGGGATCCTAAGGAGATTGAAGCAAGACAATAAATGATGAGATTTAAAATGTAGATTAAAATGTAGAATAGAAGAAAAGAATGCATTTAATGCTGAGGATAAATAAGGAGTCAGTGGGAGGGTAGTTATTGAGAGGGGCAGGGTCGTTGCCAGACTTGCTTTTTAAGAAAATAATTTTGGTGGCTGTGTATTGGATTGGAGCTATTACTGTTCCTCCTCTTTCTCCTCTTTATTCTCTTTTATCTCTTCTATTTACTTCTCTTCTTCTTCCTCCCATTAATATTGAATGTGATGTCAGTGAAGATTTCTCAGGGACCTAAGTCTAAAGTAAGACAGACATGAGGCCTGAGTTTCAATTTATCAAAATCATATGATATGGGGAAACTTGAAGCTGTGAAACTGTCTGTCGCCCCTCTCCTCAGTCTTGCTTAATTCATTTCCTTATTTCTGAAATAGAGACTGCTAGCTCAGGCTGCTGATTCCCATTTCCTTATTTCTGAAATAGAGACTGCTAGCTCAGGCTTTTGACCAAAAGGGTAAGGGGGGGGCTGTGGTTTTTAGCTTTATAACTCAGCATCTGCTTCTGTAAAGATGCCTCCCTGCTCCAGGAAACTGGTGAAGGGATCATCTGCTTCTTCCAAGCACCAAATAAAGGACTTTCTGTTTGTACTTTGAAATGCCTCTGGGTAGTCAATTTGAATAGGGGTCTGGCCATCCCACACAATACTACCACTACTACTGCTACTACTACTGCTACTACTACTACGACTACTACTACTACTACTACTACTACTACTACTACTATCTCTACTATTGTTAATTCATGCAGCAAGAAGGAAATTAAATCCAGTTTGACTCTCCCATTATGAGACAGTTTCATATAAAAGGAATCCTTGAAATATTATAGCATGTTCACTGGAGTACATATATTAAAATTCACATCAATGTCTTCATGCAATGACTAAAGGAAGTAACAACTTCTTCCTCATTATAGTTTATACCAGCAGTGATATGACCTTCAAAAAAAAAAAAGACTGTCAGGTTTGTTAGAAATTAATCACCTTCCACATTTGTAACTTTTCTCCCATATGGTCTTAAACACACCATCTTCTAGCACACTGAAATGAGATCTTTCTGTTCTCTCACATGGCAACTTTCCAATACCACTTAAAAAATAGAGAAAACTCAAGGAATAAAGGAGAAGAGCATTGCCATAGGAAGAAGAGCGCTCTTCATATTTTATGTACTACTCATCTCTAAATGTGTCAAGGGAATATGGCAGGAGGGTGTCAGTGTTGGGTACTTTAATACCCAATGCCATCTACATCATTTGTGCAGCCAAGGAGGAAAACAAACAAAATCTTATTTCTCGTATTAACAGCTAGTGTGTCATAGTGCTTCAAAATTTCCAAAGTAGTTTACATGTACTATCTCAATGAATCCTCACAAGATGGGAGTTATTATTTTTATCTCCATTTTACAAATAAGGAGACTGAAATCTAGACCAATTTGCCCTGTGTCACATAGCTGATAAGCAAAGGGGATGAGGTAGATAGGGTTTGAGCTAAGGTCTTCTTGGGTCCAAGTCTAGAACTGAATCTACTCCAATACCTAGTTGTTTTAATGTGAAACCAACTTCTGGTTGTGAATATATTCTTATGCCTTATTTTTCCTATGTTCATAGCTGAAATCACTTTATTTACCACTGACTAAAGCTTTCCATTTGGAATGACCTTTCCAGGAATAGCAGGTAAATAGCAGCTCCCACTGAGCATCATCCTACAATCATTAGATTACAGAACTATAACAGTAATAAGAATATTTCAAGCTCTATAATAAATGTTAGCATTGATAAAAATGCTCATTTTACTTGTATATGTTATCAGGCCTTGAACTTACCTTCAACTTTTCTTTCATATTTTTCCCCAGTCCCCCAAAACCTGATAACAGCAAGAAAGAAAGGAAGGAAGTAATATTAAGAAATCTAGCATTTTTATTTTGCTGTATATGTTTATAATTTTAAAATTTTTACAATACTTACAAGAGTGGTCCTTATCTCATTTCTTCCTAAAGATTTAATTAGTAGACCTTTCCTATTTCTAAGTCTTTATAATTATTTTTTCAAAATGAAGTAAAATATATCATTACAAATCATTTAAGCTAAATTTTGCTCTTTAAAATAAATTACCACTTTTATATAAGAAGACTTGATATCTTATCCTTGGCAATTTTATAACTTTCAAAATGTACTTAGCTTTAATGGCTTTCCCTGTCAGTGCAATTAGCAAGGTCTTAGTAAGTTATTAATAAATTCAGCCAGTCAAGCAGAAAGAAGATTTTTTTTTACATAAAGGAACATTTACCGCTTTGTTTAATGAAAAGAGTTCTAATATACTCTTTTCTAAAAACCAACATTCTTTGTTTTATTTGAATATGTTGCTATCTACCTGAAATGTCTAGGTACCCAACCAGACCTTATTTAATGGTCCTTTTTTCTCTGTAGCATCTTCAATTTGGAACCAAATACTACTTAACAAACCATGTATTTTTAAATGACTAATATTTCTATTGGAATGAAATCTATTGATATTAAAGGATACTGAGAGATCATCAGAATTGGACCTATATTAGTAAGTAGTAAGATATGTTATACCAAGTTATGTTCCACTAGAGAAGGAAATGGCTAACTACCCCAGAATCTTTGCCAAGAAACCCCATGAAGAGTCAGACATGACTGAATTATGGGACAACAACAAGTTATATGCCTAGAAAACTATAATCAATTCATCCAGAATATTATGCATTGTTTAAGATCTTGCTATATCCCTCAGACAGTGAATCATCATGATTGAGGGAGGAACTTAAAGTCAGAAAGATCTGACTTTAAGTTTTACCTCAGACACTTATCAGCTGTGTGAACCTTCACAAATCACTTAACCACTCTTGGCCATGGCTTCCACTTGTGGTAGCAAGCAAAATGGGATTTTTTGCTGTTTTTGTTTGTGTAAAACCAAGTGCCTCTGATTGACTCTTGCCTTTATGAGTCAAGAGTCTTTACTAGGTGTAAAGTACAAAAACAAGAGTTTCTTTAATTAGAAACAGTTTATGTATTTGTATTGTAAATGTGATTAAAGATCTTTCCTATCCATTAATGGGCCTTAGTGAAGATTTGTAGGAATACCCACATCTTTTGTTAATGAAGCACTGGTTCCCAAGGGTTGGGATGCCCTCTGACTCTAAAAAAAGGTATAAATACTCTGAGGTTGAGGTTTTACTTTGGGGCTTACTAACTGGAAGTGTTTGGCCAGATGGGGACTCTGGGAAGCCACTAAAGGAGCCCCTGGCTTTGAAAACCCAGATGTGAGTGCTTCCCTCTCTGGGAACTATGGTAAGACAGTTGGATCTGTCTGTTGAATTCAGGTAGAAGAAGCCATGTCTGTTGACTCTTTGATTTCTCTGTATTTTCTTTGAAGTTCAGGGTGCTAACGCCCCTGAACTTGGTGAATGATACATGTACTTGGTTAAAGGAATGATATGTGTGCTTGATTTAAGTGAATGTTAACCCCTTGAATGCTGCTTTCCTTTTATAAATGCAGACCTAAGAACCTGTAATAGCAGCTTGTGCTATTACACCTGTGTATGTTGGGGTACTTACTGATACACCATTGTAAACTGGAGATAAGAACAGAACCTGCCTCCCAGAGTTGTCATGAGGTTCAAATGAGATAATAGCTGTGAATTGTTTTGCAAACATTTTATATATATATATATATTATATATATATATTAACTTATTATCTGAAAATACCCATTTGTTACTTTTGAAATGTATTTAGGCATTCCTTGTGTAAGGTTGCCTCTAATAGCATCTTTGCCAAAAGTACTATTTGAATTATTATAACTAAATACCAACCATAAAGTTGTAAAACTTTGCTACTGTAATATTCTCCCAATTGCCCACTCCTACTGGTGAAATTTACCTCCTCAGCCCTATGTATATATCTGCCACCTCTGCAATGTCATTTCATTCAGTAAATAGTTGTGGTGGTTGTTTTTTCCCTCTGTCATTTTCACCTTAATTATAAACATGAACAAATATTTCCCCAATACACTTTTGTGAAGTGAATAAGTAGTACTAGTCTGGATTTTACAATATAAAACAAAAATAGCTTCATTAACTATTGCATATGTAATGGGCAATCAATCATGAAACCAATTTGATTTTAGATTTTAAATAAAAATTTAAACAAGAACTTTTTTCATTAAAAAACTTTTGGGGGCAGAATTGTACATTGAAATATCAGTATACATTTTTTAAAGTTATTTTATTAATTTACATTTAATGTGAAAAGTCACTTGGTTGAAATCACACAGAATACTTTTTGGCTCTCTTACTACTTGAATTTACTTCCTCAAATGGAAAAATCAATTCTAATAGAAGTTATTCAACTCTTATTTCTCCCTTGCACTGAGGAGGGCCTGTGTTATGGCTGTTTCTATATAGACTGCTTATAAGAAGAGGTCAAGTCAGGACAATTTCAGAGTCATTTTAACTCCTTCACAAGTGGCTGTTACCCAGAGTGTAATGATTATTCTTCCAAAGCAGGGGAAAGATTATAAACACTTTGATGGGCTTAAAATTATGTTTTCTTCATCATTGTCAGCCCTCACCTTAAGGACACTGTTGGGAACACCTCACAACTCTCACCTTTAGCCAGTTCCATTTACCATAAAACAGGGACAAAGAATGGTTTTCTTCTGTTCTGTGCACAAGGATAAAAGAGAGTGACAGAAAAAAAGTATTCCTTATAACCTCTTTAAAATGAAAGGAGAAGGGCACTTGAAATAATAAGTCTCTTGAAATGAACATGAAGGGCTCATATAAATTAAGACATCCATTCAACTCATTTTCAAGGTTAATGAATGTCTTTTCTGGATAATGAGGAGGAGGATGAAGATGAGGTTGAGGATAGTGATACTCTTTCCAAAAATAGTCAACATTTATATATAACACTTTAAAGTCTATAAAGTTGTTTGCAAACATTATCTCATTTGATTCTTATAACAACTCTTATGAGATAGGTGCCAATATCATTTTACAGTTGAGGAAATTGAGGCAGATAAAGGTTCAGTGGTGTGCCCAGGATCACATAGCTACTTAGTGCCTAAGGTCATTTTTGAGCTCAAATCTTCTCTTCCTGACTCCAGATTCAGTGGTCTAGTCACTGTGTTAATGACTCTAATAAAAGGAATTGTTGAAACATAGATATTTACATGAAACTTTAAAATGTCGAGACTGTTTTACATACATTGAGTCTGTGAATTTGTTTACTGAAGGTATAGAAAATGAGGCTCAGAGAATTCATATGCTCTGCCCACTGTCACAGAGCTAAGAAATGTTTGGGGCAGAATTTAAATCCATAACTTATTGGGTGGGTAATGCTGACTCTTTAATTTTAAACGATAAACTTTTTAAAATATCTTAATTATAGATTTGTAACATTTATCTTCATACACAGAAAATCTCTCTTTAAGATACTACCAATTAATCATCAAAGATAAAACTAAACAGAAACCTTAAAGGTCAGCAAAAAAAGATTTTAGTTTTGTATGCCTTTCCTTTGTGTTTTTTGCCAACCTTTTGCTAATAGTAATTTCTCCATTGTTTTCCACTGGAGTTTTATGACAATGCCAGTAATCTTTCTTAATGAAATAGAGTCCACGGTGTAACTCATGGATAAAACAATGGGACAAATTGGGGACACTATTTGTTTTACTCATTTATTTATTAAGCATAGTAGTCTGTCTCTATCAATAATTCAAAAGCAGATCAGGAGAGTTCTTATTTTTGTTTTTCCTATATTCATATGGAGTTAGGAAATAGGCTCATTGGAGCAGGTATCATTGATCTAGAAATGGCAAGAACTCTAGTGGCCATGAAGTCTGACTTCCTCTTATTAAAGATGAGGAAACTATGAAGGTCAGCCAGGTAGAAAGAGGACTGAAATATGAATGAACCCAGGTGACTGGACTCCAAATCCAGTGTTCTTTTTTATTCTTGCACAGAGTTTCTGTTAACATAGCAATGCCCAGAAACACTATCAACATCAAGAATTTGGACATTCCAGAACATACAGATGTCTCAATTTTCAATTTTATTAAAGAAGAAAACTCAGTACTAGTGTCCAGGTGCATTGCCGTCTTCTCAGTCATTCCTAAGGGGCATATCAGTGAGGAACCTCATTCTTTGAGCGAATTGATATGATTTTAAGACAGAGCCAAGATTTACAGGATAGCTGTAGGAGCAGGAATCTAAGGAAGTAAAAATAATGTAACTTTATAGCAGCAATTTTTCATATCTACTCCGTCTTCCTTAAATCACTAAAGATTAGTGGCTAATTTGGGGGCAGATTTGGGTTGGTGCTGAATGAAAGTCTTTCTTAGAAGAAGGAGTTTCCAAAATGAAACCATATATGAAATTATATCAGTGATGATGATATAAAATAGACCTTCATCTCATATCAAATCTACTTGCATCTACATTAATAGTGTGAGCTCCTTAGGAGCAACAAACATCTCTTATTTTTCTTGTAACCCCAGTATGAATATAGTCTGGCACATAATTAGGTCTTTCTCAGTGATACTGATTGACAGATATATTGATATCACTCTATGTAATATGAATACAGATATATAGAAATATCTATATTACATCCATATATTACATCTATATTGTATCTCTAGATATATTTTATTCTATATAGATGAAATATATAGATAAAGATATAATATATGAATATATAGGCCTATTTGTATATATTATATATGATATAGATACAGTCATATGTAAACTTAGATATCTATATACTACATCTATATTAGATATAGATATTTTATATATACATATATATGTAAGGAAAGATATATATATATATATACATACTTTTATATACATATATAAAGATAGATATCTACATAACAATATATAAATACAACATATACATGTTTAGACAATTATGTTTATAAATAGACACATAAAGATGGGTAAAAATAGAGGTATTTTAGTTGAGTCCAAGTCCTGCAGTGATGGTGATAATGATGATCAAGATGATGATTCCATTTGTGCAATTATTTTGCAGTCAATTCTAAGGGTTATATATGTGTACATGTATACACAAAATATACTACAGGAAAGGTGTGCTGTTTATCAAGAATGACTTTTATAGCCTTCCCATTAAGAGTGGGGGGGTGAAGCAAGTACACCCATTACTACCACTATTATTCACTATAGTACTAGATATGTTAGCTGTAGCAATAAGAGAAAAAAAAAGAAATTGAGAGGGGGGCAAAACCAAGATGGCAGAGTAAAAGCAGGGACCTGCTAGAGTTCTCCCACCAAACCCAGCCAAATACCTGTAAAATATGACTCTAAACAAATTCTGGAGCCACAGAACCCACAGAATGACAGGGTGAAGCAAATATCCATCTCAAGGAAACCTGGAAGGTCAACAAGAAGCATCTATTGCTCCAGGATAGGGCAGAGCACAGTCCAGTGTGGGCCATTCTGGCATAGATGGGACCAGAGCAGGCGCTGAGGGGATTGAATCTCTAGTTCCTGGGGTGGTTTCCAGACTTCTTGACCCTAAAATTCTGAGGACAAATTGGAAAGTCAGTGGAAAAAATCCTATTGGGTATGTGAGAAAGTACAGTAGTTCAGTCCCAGCCTCAGGGTGGCAGAGGGGCCAGAGGAGCTCACAGCATCTGCAGCCTCAGCAGCAGCAGCAGTAGCAGGGGAAGTGGCAGTGGCTGTTTCTGGATGTCTGGACCCACAAAGTGGCTGACAGTATACCACCACACCCCACTGGAAGCAGAGAACTACTTTGGCAAAGAGTCTCAGAACGAGTGCAGGAGAGTGGAGTGGTTAGGGCAAGCCCCAGGTAGTGTGGGGAGGGGTGCAGGGGGAAGGGGCAGAGGAACTCAGGGCAGCCAGAGCAGCAGCAGTAGGGGAAGCTACAGCCACTCTTTCTGGAGCTCTAGGTCCACAGATTGTGGGGAGATCTAACAGATGACAGTATACCCTCCCATACCAATTGGAAGCAGAGAGCTACCTTGACAAAGAGTTCAAAAGTCAAGTAAATGACTGGAGAAATGAGTAATAACCAGAAAAAGAATCAGACTATAGAATCTTACTTTGATGACAAGGAAGACCAAAACATGCAAGCAGAAGAAGACAACAAAACCAAAGCTCCTCCATCCAAAGCATCCAAGAAAAATATGAATTGGTCTGAGGTCATGTAAGAGCTCAAAAAGGATTTTGAAAATCAAGTAAGAGAAATAAAGCAAAAATTGGGAAAAGAAATGAGAGTGATGCAAGGAAATCATGAAAAGCAAGTCAACTGCTTGTTAAAGGAGACCCCAAAAATACTGAAGAAAATAACATCTTTAAAAATAGACTAGCCCAAAGGACAAATGAGATCCAAAAAGGCAGTGAGGAGAATAAAGCCCTAAAAAGCAAAACTAGCCAGATGGAAAAGGAGATCCAAAAGCTCCCTTGAAGAAAATAATTCCTTGAATTTAGAATTGAGCAAATGGAAGCTAATCACTTTATGAAAAATCAAGAAATTCTAAAACAAAACCAACAGAATGAAAAAATAGCAGACAATGTGAAATATCTCATTGGAAAAACAACTGACCTGGAAAATAGATCCAAGAGAGACAATTTAAAAATTGTGGGACCACCTGAAAGCCATGATAAAAAAAAAAGATCCTAGACACCATCTTTCATAAAATTATCAAGGAGAATTGCCCTGATATTCTAGAACCAGAGGGTAAAATAAATATTGAAAGAATCCACCTATCACCTCCTGAAAGAGATCCCCAAAGGAAAATTCCTAGGAATATGTAGCCAAATTCCAGAGTTTCCTGGTGAAGGAGAAAATATTGCAAGCAGCCAGAAAGAAGTAATTTGAGTATTCTGGAAATACAATCAGGATAAGACAAGAACTATAAACTTCTATATTAAGGGATCATAGGGCTTGGAATATGATGTTCCAGAAATCAAAGAAACTAGGATTAAAACCACACCTACCTAGCAAAACTGAGCATATTGCTTCAGGGAAAATATGATCATTCAATGAAATAGAGGACTTTCAAGCATTCTTGATAAAAATACCAGAACTGAATAGAAAATTTGACTTTCAAACACAAGAATCAAGAGAATCATGAAAAGGAAACAGAAAAGAGAAATCATAGGGGACTTACTAAAGTTGATCTGTTTACATTCCTACATGAAAAGATAATATTTGTAACTTGAACCATTTCTCAGCATTTGGGTAGTTGGAGGGATTTTATATATACATATACATACCTACATACACACACACATACACACACATATACACAGAGGGCACAGAGTGAGTTGAATAGAAAGGGATGATATCAAAAATAATAAAATTAAGGGTTGAGAAATGAATATATTTGGGAGGAGAAAGGAAGAAATGGAATGGAGCAAACTATTTATCATAAAATAGACAAGAAAAAGCTTTTCCAATGGAAGGGAAAAGGGAGGAGGTGAGAGGAAAAATGTGAAGTTTACTCTCATCACATTTGGTATAAGAAAGGGATAAGAAGTACACTCAATTTGGTATGAAAATCTTACATTACAGGAAAGTAGGAGAGAACGGGTTAAGTGGGGTGTTGGGGATGATAGAAAGGAAGGCAAATGGGAAAAGGGAATAATTAGATGTAAATACTTTCAAGGAGGGAATAGTGTCAAAAAGAGAGAATAGAATAAATAGGAGACATGGTAGGATGCACAACATGATGATTATGGAAATCTTTTGCATAACTACACATGTGTAACCTATATTAAATTGTTTGCCTTCTCGGTAGGGATGGGTGTGTGTGTGTGTGTCTGTGTGTGTGTGTGTGTGTTTGTTCATCCTTTGTTGTCAAAGAAGACCATGCCATCAGAGAAATAATGACATGACTTGCTCTTGACTTTGTTTTGAGTGAGGGAGGGCTGTGCAGGTCACCAGCCTCACTTCTCCTCCAGAGCCATCTGAATCCAGTGACCAGATATTCATCAGGATGACAGGAGATGGCCCAGGATGAGGCAGTTGGGGTTAAGTGACTTGTTTAAGGGAGGAAGGAGAGAAGTCAGAAATCAAAGTTTTCAAAATAAATGTTAATTTTTTTTTACATGCAACTGGGAAATATGAAATACAAGTAGTGGGGCATAGAAATCTGTCTTGCCCTACAGGAAAATAGAGGAGATAGGGACAAGGGAAGGCAGAGGCGTGATAGAAGGGAAAGCTGTGACCTTCCTCTTTGGGTTGGGGGGGTCTTGGTCAGCAAGACCCTATGCTATTCTCAGAACGCAATGAATGAGGCAGGAGGCAGGGCATAAGGGAACTCCATTTATCATCAGTGAAGCAGCATTATTTATAACATAATAACCTCGTGAATTACTCAGCCAATCCTTTTGAAGGTCAAATCTACTCCTCCAACCCCTGCTTTGCATTCTCCTTGTATCCAGCTTGCTATTACCCACTTCCCCAAACTCCAGGAGAAAAATAAGGGTGGAAGCCCTGCCTCAGACATCATCAGTTCCAGGCACCATGGGTGTGGTCCTACAATGGTGTCCAAGAGTTCCTAGCCCTCTTACAGAAGGCAGATTTGGGCAATGGATAATCACAAAGCATAGTGTGTGATGTGCCGGGAGGGCAGAGGTGGGGAGAGAATTTTTAACTCAAAATCTTGTGGAAATGAATGCTGAAAACTAAAAATAAATAAAATTTAAAAATGCTTTTGTACAAACAAAAGAAATGTGACCAAGATCAGAAGGAAAGCAAAACACTGGGAATTAGTCTTTATAGTAAGGGTATAGATATAAGCCTAATTTTTTCAAATATATAAAGAACAAATTCAAATTTATAAGAATACAAACCATTCCCAACTGATAAATGCTCAAGGGATAAGAACAGGCAGTCTTCAGATGAAGAAATCAAAGCTATCTGTAGGCATGTGATAAAGTGCTTTAAATCACTTTTAATTAAAGAAATGCAAGCTAAAACCAACTCTGAAATGCTGCCTCACACCAGTCAGCTTGAGTAACATGACAAAAAAGGAAAAAGATAAATATTGGAGACGGTGTGAGAAAATCGGGACAATAATGTCCTATTGGTGTAGTTGTGAATTGATCCAACCATTCTGGAGAGATATTTGGAACTGTGCCTAATGAGGTAAAAAGTTGTGCATATTCTTTGATCCAGCAGTACCACTAATCGGTCTGTATTCTGAACGGATCATAAAAAATAGAAATGAACTTCCATGTGCAAAATAACTCCTTTCATGGAGGTAAAATATTGAAAATTGTGGTTATGCCCATAAGTTACGAAAAGGGTGAACAAACCTTTTTATGAATGTTTATGTTGTTTATGAATTTAATGTAATATCATTTTTGTGATAAGAAACAAGGAACAGGCACACTTCATAAAAATCTGGAAAGATTTTTAAGAACTGATGCAAGTGAAATAAACAGATCTAGAAAAACATTATATACAATATCATCAACATTGTGTGATGATTGGCTGTGAATGACTCAGCTCTTCTCAGCAACACAATGATCCAAGATAAGTACAAAAGACTCACAAAGGAAAATAGTACCCATATCCAAATAAAGAACTGATGAACCCTGAATACAGATCAAAGCATATTTTTTCACTTCATTCATTCTTGCAGTTTTTTTTTATGTTTCTTCTTTCTCAGTTGTGACTAATAGGAGAATATTATTTTTACATGATAGCACATGTGCAAACTCTATTAAACTGTCAAAGAGGGGAGGGAGAAAAATTTGTAACTCAAAATCTTGTAAAAACGAATGTTAAAAACTTTCTTATCGTGTAAGTGGGGAAAAAATAAAATACTATTAAACTTTTTTTTAACTTTACATTTTAGATACATATGAAAGTCAGAGGTTCAAGGGCAGCCCACTTTGAGCTTACAATGGATACTTAAAGTTCTTAACCTGAACTAGGACAAATAGATTCCCTAAAGGTAGTCTTTTGCTTTCCTCTTAAAAAAATAAATGAAAAATTATTGTGATGTACATAAGGTTCCTGAACCACAGAAGCTAGTCTGATCATTGCCTTTAGTTTCTTCTTCTGGGCTTATTTAAATTTGTCTGCTCCATTGGAGCAGCTGTATGTATCTTGTTCAACAAAACTATGATGCTTTAGGCAGGAAAGGAAGTACTTTTAATTAAACATACAGATCTGCACACACATATACTTATGCACATACATGCATGTAGACATTTATTATTTGTGTTATGTACACAGGTTCATTTATGCTTAAGCTTATAAATATGTTATTTTCTTCTTTGTTTTTTTTTTATTGCAATTGCTGGAATAGAATATGGCCCAATGGCTTGAAAAAGGCAACTGAGATGCAAAAGGGATGAAAAATCCTTTAGAGATTTATTTTTTTATTCAAAAAATGCTTAGCCTTATGTTTAAAGACAAAAACAGTTTTTATTTTCATTCCATGATATAAGATAGTCTGTGTATGGCATTCCAAATGCAACTGAATCAATGTAAGTGCCGATACTTATACTTTTATATTGTTAGTGTGTTATATCTGCCCAGTAGAATATAAGCTCCTTGAAGGAAAGAACCACTTTTTTCTTTGTCATGGTATTACAATGCCTTACATACAGTAGGTGCTTAATAAATGTTTGCTAATTCTAATCTAAAAAGAAGAATAATTTTCTATACCAGTGGATAGCTTAACCAGAGGGCTATAATCTCTGCGTTAGCCTAGAATAATCATATTTGTGATAATCTTCTCTAATGGAAAGATATCTTCATGAAGGTTCATTTTTATGCATATGTATAGCAGTTTTAAATCACATTAACTTGCTTAGTAAATTGCCACATTTATGTTCTTCAAAAGATAAACTGTCAAAGATTATCCACAGTTATTCAAAGAAGGAATGAAAATCACCAACGATATGAAAAAGTCCAAATTGTGTGTATATCATTTCACACCACAACAGTGTTTTGTGTGTGTATATCTGTGTATACATGCACATACACACACACACATATATGGACATATATACCCAAGGAGGTCATATTCTTAATAATGCTTTTATAGTAGTAAAGTACTGAGTTTTAAAAGTGAATTAATTGTGGAATCACAGAACAAGTTGTAGCATATGAATGAAATGGAATATCAGTGTGTGGTAATAAATTACTTATTATATGCCCATAAATATCACACATGTTCAATATATACAAACATGCATATGATGACATAAGATAATGACATACAGTGATATATCTATAATGACATACAAGATAATGATATACAAACACATGCATATACCACATATTAGTTGGATATACATGAATTGGAAAATGCCAAACAAGTTATAGTATATAATGTACTATTACTACACAGAAAAGAGAATAGTAGGAATTTTGAGGAACATGGCAACACATGTATGGACTTATTTTGTGTGAAGAAAGTGGAATGAGGAAGAAAGTGAAATGACTGAGGATGGTTCCTGAGAATCAAATTGCATTAAATAAGTATCAGGTGTTAGCAACTGGCCAGAAAATGAGGACTTCTGATCTGTACTATACAGTCAAAATAGACCACAGAAATTGTTGATACATTACTCTCTTTGTAATGTATAATGTTTCTTGATCAAATGTTCAAGTGATTCCTTCTAGCATGAGGATCTTTGAGAACCTTAGACATACCCATTTTTGCTCAATGGAAAGACCACTAGGCATAAGATCAAAAACCCTTGGGTCAAGTAATACTTTTCCCACTTACGTGAACTTAAAACACTGAAGCTTTCTGAGCCTCCATTTTCTTCCTGCAAAGTAAAGATTTCTGTCCTGCCTATTTCAAAAGTCTATTGTGATAATCCTTGAAATAACTGTGTCATACTGGACAAGTAATTTCACCACTCAGTTTCATTTTCCTCATTTTTTAAGAGAGGATTGTTTCTATATGAATGAGGCATAGGTTCCCTCCAAATTCTAAACATATGATTCATCTGATGAACAAATGAGAGAAGGCATATGAAAACATATGTGAAAACATTTATGAAAAATATATGAAAACATATAAATTATAAAGTACTATACAAAATAAGATAATTATTGTCAATAACAAAATTATTTGCTTATTAATGTCTTCCAGTGATAAGTTTTTGATAAATTATAAAGCACTGGTACTAACCACATACTGTTAAAAGAACACCACAAGGAAGTCAGATTTGAAGCAAGTAAAAAGGCCAGAGAACAGTGTATAAGAAATATTACCCTCTTCTCAGGAGAGAAGTAGAACACTACTAGACCAGAAAGTTATATACAATGTAGAAAAAGTCATTATTTTTTCTGTAATATTTTTCTTTTTAAAAGGAGATTTTTGTTTTCTTAAAAAATGGAGCAAGAGAAATTTCTAAAAATGACTGTTTAATATAAACTGAAGGCATAAATAAAATATACTTTAAAAAGTAAAGTGCAATGCAACATTTAAAAAGGAAAACAAACCTTAACTATGCATTTCATTGATTTTCTTCATTCACTATTTGACATTTCCCTGTAGAGATTCATTTGAGTATCTCAACTTCTGATGTTTTCTATGTATTTTGTGCTAGATGATCTTCTTCAAATCTATACCTTTCTTTCCAGTCTTCGCAGGCGTGTTCTTCAGGACACAGACTCTTGAGACCTTAGCACATAATAATTTCTTCTAAGAGCATTTGTGCCCACCTGAGTTCCTTATTTCCTCCTCAGGCTTTCGTTATGGGGTGCTTCAAGGTGTTTTCCACTTGCTTTGGGAAGATTATAACGCTGTAGTTTTTCTCTCTCCTATAAATAGTTCTAAATACAGTTGTATTGCCCTAATTGACATAGCCACAATCACCTTTTCACCAGGAGGCTGAAAATGAGTTCCTCACAGCTCAGAGGACAAGCATAATGTGACTGGAGAGCATTAAAATCAATCAGTAGTTGGACACACATCAGGAGACAGCATCTTTATCCTTACAGCACAAAGTCTATTGTAGAATCTCTGGAATCCTGGAATGTGCCTTTTGTCATAAAGTAATAAATAGTTTTGTAGTTGGATGAAAGTATTTTCCTTCAGTTACTTTATCCTGAAGAGATACTGTCCCTATCCCATACTCTCTAGTCTAGCTTCATATTGAGATTAAATCTAAAGGAGATGTTATTGTTTCTTCACTGGCCTTATGGCCAAAGCAAAAAAGTTTTGTTTTGTCTTTTGTTTTTTTTTTTCTTCTGAAGCACTTTCAACATTCTCTAGAAGTTAATCACTCAACAGATATTTGCTAAGGGTCACGCACTGTCCTAACCACTGAGGTTGCAAAAGGAGGCAAAAACATTCTCCGCCCTCAAGAAACTTGCAATCTAATGTAGGAGAACATGGGCTAACAACTATACAGGAAACAAAAAATTATACCAGATGAAAAGGAAATAATTAAGAGAGAAAAGGCACTAGAATTAAAAGAGAATGGGGAAGACATATTAAAACATAGACTTTTGTTGGGACTTATATGAAACCAGGGAGATCAAGAATTTGCATAGAGGAGGCTATCTCAATTAGGGCAATACAACTGTATAACTTTTTAAGCCTGGGGGAAAGCTAGAGAAAATGCCCTGAGCCAAGAGACAGTGTCTTTTTTTCTTAAAAATTTAAATTTATTTTTTTTTTGTTTTCAATATTTATTTCCACAAGATTTTGAGTTCCAAATTTTCCCCCCATCTTTCCCCTTCCCCCTCCCCCTGACATGGCATGCATTCTGATTACCCCTTTGCCCAATCAGCCCTCCTTTCTATCATCCCCACCTCCTTTGTCCCCTTCCCTCTACTTTCCTGCAGGGTGAGATACCCAATTGAATGTGTATATTATTCCCTCCTTAAGTCAAATCAAATAAGAGTGGAGTCCCCTCATTCCTTCTCACCTTCCTCCTCCTCCCCTCCATTGTAAAACCTTTTTCTTGCCTCTTTTATGTGAGATAATTTGCCCACATTCTATCTCTTCTTTTCCCCTCCCAATATATTCCACTCCTACCTTTTAATTTGGTTTTATAGATGTCATCACTTCATATTCAACTAACCCTGTGCCATCTATCTATCTATCTATCTATCTATCTATCTATCTATCTATCTATCTATCTATCTATCTATCTATCTGTCTGTCTGTCCATCTGTCTGTCTCTCTATTTCCTCCAACTACCCTATTGCTGATAAATAAAGGTGTCATAGTTTACAAATATCATCTTTACATGTAGGAATGTAAACACTTTAACATTAAGAAGTCTCTTATGATTTCTCTTTCTTGTATACCTTTTCATGCTTCTCTTGAGTCTTGTATTTGAAAGTTAAACTTTCTATTCAGCTCTAGTCTTTGCAACAACAATGCTTGAAAGTTCTCTATTTCTTTGAATGTCTACTTTTCCCCTCAAAGAATATACTCACTTTTGCTGGGTAGGTTATTTTTGGTTTTAATTTCAATGGAGTAGCTAATTTAGATGCACAACTCTTCTGTAGTTTTGAGCTTGACCTGACCTATTCATTGTTGCAAGTAGAGGGTGCTATGGCCAGGGTCTAACTTTTTTATAATAGTCAGAACGTGGGACATGTGACTGTCACTCCAGAGCTTACTTAGACTTACCTCTTTTGTTGGCATTTCAACCAACAATAAAAAGGTATATAGAGCACACCAACCTATACCTGTGATGCACTCTTAAAACATCTGATAGTTATTCTATAGTATCCATCAGTTTCTCTATCAAGTGGTATGGCTTTCTTTACTCTGTGGGTTGACATTTCCACAAATCAGGTGAATGGCTAAATCTTTTACTTCAGATCCCCTATATGTTATTTTAAAATATTCAAGAAACATGGTTTTGGGGTAGTTTAATCATTTTATTAATAAGATCAGCAGTTTATTAATAAAACAGTGGTCATTTATCTTAAACCAAAGGCAATCATGGCAGAGGACTCACAATTTATATACCCTTCAAACAGTAGGTGGTCCATCAAACAGCAATCAAATCTAATTGGTAAATATGGTAGGAAGTGGGCTATATAAAATGAACGACTGAGTATCCCTTGGAAAAAGAAAGTATTTCTATACCAGAACATCCATAGCTTTAGTCTATAAGTTCAAAAAATTTATATCCCATCCAAGTCTGAGCAGGACACAGTAGCTTCTACCATCATGGAGCCTTTAGCAAAATTGAGGAGAGCTAATGCAATCTAATTATTAGTAATGCCTGTCTGAAGAAAAATACTGAACCTTCAAGGGACTTCCAGGTGTTTGAAGGGCACTGGGGGAGAGCTCAGGGAAATCCCTGCTTTTATTCCACTCTCTTGGCTCCACCCCTCCTAAGAGACAGTGTCTTGTTTGTGGAACAGCCATGGGGCCAGAATCACAGAACTGAAAAAAAAAAAGCATGCATGCATACACACACACGTACATATATATGTATATGTGTGTGTATATATACTCACATATATGTATATGTGTGTGCCTATGTGTATGAATATGTGAGTGTATATATGGGTGTATGTGTGTGTGTGTGTAGAGGTTAAGAAGACTGCAAAGATAGGAAGGACCTAGGTTATGAAGGTCTTTGATTGCTAGAGAAATTTGTATTTGAGTCTGGAGGCAATAGGAAGCGAGTGAAATTTATTGAGAAGGGTGCAATGATTGGACCTGTTAAATGAACCTACTTCCAAAATAAGTTTAGATACATTGGTATCACACTTCTCCCTCCCCCCTTCTGATCCACTTGGAGAATAAATTGAAACAAAATCGTTTTAGTCAAGATACTACACAGCAGAAGCAAATTCCTAGAGGTTAAGGACTTTCAGTTTTGTCTTCATATTCCCAGTACTTGACAAAGTCTCTAGTAGGTGATAGCTTCCTTGCTCAATGAATGTCTGTAGAGTCTATTGTTCACTGTGACTAAGAAACACTAAAAATTACATAGAAGGAAAACAAAACTTCATGTTTCCATAGTGAGAAAGTAACAATAAATTTAAAGCAGACACTGATTCAGCTTTCATCATAGTTATTCAATTAAATTCAGCAAATAAGTATTAAGCACCTAGTATATGTGAAAGGGGCTGTACAGGCACTGAGGATACTAAGGTAAAATGGAAGGGAAATGTGGGGAAGAGTCCTTAACAGTTTGATTATATACATTTGAAAAGGTTTGGTGTGTGTGTATGTGTGTGCAAATTAAATCAACATAGAATTATACTAGGTTACAGGGTATTAACTAGGTTAGAGGGAAAGCAGCAAATTTCTCGGTTAAGAAATTGATGTTTAATATATGTAAGAAACATATATACACGTATATATACACATACATGTCTGCATATGGCTTTGTACAAATGCACATATGCAAATATGCACACACATAGACATATTATGCATATGATCTTATATGCATTTGTGTTTGTGTCTATGTTTTTTTCTCTAGAACCTAAATGGTCAAATGTCATGATGAGGCAGCTCTCAAAAGAAGAAAGACTATCTATCAAAGGCAAGCTATCAACAACCATACCAAAAACAACACCAACAAAAAGGACAATAACAAAATCCTACAAATCCTATATGATCCAAGTTAAAATAATTCTACAGTTCTACCTCATATACATTGGATAGGTAAAGATTACAAAAAAAAAAGGGAAAATGACAATTTGGGGCTTGTGGTGGACAACTCTTAATGGAGTTGTTAAGTGACCCTATCATTCTAGAAAACAGTTTGATATTATGTCCAAAAAGTCACTAAATTATGCATGTCCTTGTACCTCATGATGTCACTACTAGAAATTTCTCCAAGAGATATGAGAGAATGAGGAAAAGGACCATGAGTATAAAAACAAGAATGGCAGATTTTTTTTTTTGTTTTTGGTTAAAAAATAAGTGGAAACAAAGGGAGTACTGACTAGCTGGGGAACAGAGGAGAAGAAACAAGCATTTACTGAGATCCTACTATGTGGCAGGCCTTGTGCTAATCACTTTAAAGATATTATTTGATTTCTCCTAATGGCTGAACTAATTATGAAATAATTATCTAATTATTGCCATAAGAAATTATGAAAGGGATAGATACAGAGGAACAAGAGAAGACTTTAATGAACTGATGATGCTGAATGAAGTAAGGAAAACTAGAATAATGTACACAGAGATTTCAACATTATAAAGAGAAATAACTGCAACAAATTCTGATTCCCAAAGTCTAATAGTCAGTCTTACTTCTCACATTTAGAGGCAAAACATGAAGCATACATTTTCAGACACAACCAGTTTGTGAATTTATTATGTATATTTATATTTTTCTTTAAGGGAAGGTATTTATCTTTTATTAGTGGGACTTGGAGGTAAATAATAGGGATCCTAAAAAAGAAGGCAATTTTTTTTAAAAGCAGCAATGGAATTTTTTTTTTTAAAGTGTAGTAGGGAGGAGGAGCCAAGATGGAGGAGTAGAAAGATTCACATATGCCAGTTCCTAACCCACAGCCCATAAAATATCTGAAAAGAACTCCCAACAAACTCTGGAGCAGCAGAAGCCACAGAACAAAGGAGTGAAGGAGATATCCACTCCAGAGAGACCTGAAAAACCAACACCAAAGGTCTGTAGTGCATTGGACCCAGAGAAGAACCCAGCCATGTGACACTAAGAGGAGCAGCTCTGAGCAAGCTTCAGGGGCAGAATCTCCAGCTGCAGTGCAGGTCCCTCCACACACAGGTACCAGGGGTCAGTGAGAGGCTCTTTTCTGCTTGCCAAGAGGGGAGCAGGGTGTCTCCATAACTCAGGCCCCCTGGGAGGAGGGGGCAGCAGTGGAGGCAGCAGCAGACAGGAGCTCCCAAAGCAGGCAGGAGTCTGGATGTGAAGGTCTCCACATAAACACCCTGAGGGAACTAAGCCTCTTGTGGCTCAGGCCCCACCTGAGCACCTGAATTTAATATCCCACTAAATAGCAGCCCCACCTACACTGAAAGCCCTGAGGCTGGGAAGCAGCATTTGAATCTCAGCCCCCAAGCACTAGCTGGGCAGATCTGGAGGCAAGGTGGGTGTGGAGAGGAAACTCAGAAGTCAAGTAACTGGCTGAGAAAATGCTCAGAAAAGAGAAAAAATATAAGAGCATAGAAGGTTACTTCCTTGGTGAACAGATATCTCCCCCCATCCTTTCAGATAAGGAAGAACAATGCTTACCATCAGGGAAAGACACAGAAGTAAAGGCTTCTATATCTCAAACATCCAAAATAAGTATTCATTGGGCTCAGGCAATGGAAAAGCTCAAAAGGATTTTGAAAATCAAGTTAGAGAGGTGGAGGAAAAATTGGGAAGAGAAATGAGAGAGATGCAAGAAAAGCATGAAAAATGGGTCAGCACTTTCTAAAGGAGACCCCAAAAAATGCTGAAGAAAATAATACCTTGAAAAATAGGCTAACTCAATTGTCAAAAGAGGCTCAAAAAGCCAATGAGGAGAAGAATGCTTTCAAAAGCAGAATTTGCCAAATGGAAAAGAAGGTTCAAAAGCTCACTGGAGAAAATAGTTCTTTAAAAATTAGAATGGAGAGATGGAGGCTAATGACTTTCTGAGAAACCAAGAAATGACAAAACAAAGCCAAAAGAATGAAAAAGTGGAAGAGAATGTAAACTATCTCATTGGAAAAACAATTGAACTGGAAAATAGATCCAGGAGAGACAATTTAAAAATTATGGGACTACCTGAAAGTCATGATCAAAAAAAGAGCATAGACATCATCTTTTTATGAAATTTTCAAGGAAAACTGCCCTGATATTCTACAACCAGAGGGCAAAATAAGTATTGAAGGAATCCATCGATCACCACCTGAAAGAGATCCAAAAAGAGAAACTCCTAGGAGCATTGTGGCCAAATTCCAGAGTTCCCTGGTGAAGGAGAAAATATTGCAAGCAGCTAGAAAGAAACAATTCCAGTATTGTGAAAATACAATCAGGATAACACAAGATCTAGCAGCTTCTACAATAAGGGATAGAAGGACATGGAATATGATATTCCAGAAGTCAAAGGAACTAGGACTAAAACCAAGAATCACCTACCTAGAAAAACTGAGTATAATACTTCAGGGGAAAATATGGTCTTTCAATGAAATAGAGGACTTTTAAGCATTCTTGATGAAAAGACTAGAGCTGAAAAGAAAATTTGACTTTCAAATACAAGAGTGAAGAGACGCATGAAAAGGTAAACAGCAAAGAAAAATCATAAGGGACTTACTAAAGTTGAACTGTTTACATTCCTACACAGAAAGATAATATTTGTAACTCTTAAAACTTTTCAGTATCTGGGTAGTTTGTGGGATTACACACACACACACACACACACACACACACAAACACACACCACAGAGTATGAATAGTTTGGGATCGTATCTTTAAAAATGAAATTAAGGGAAAGAGAGAAATATATGGGAAGGAGAAAGGGAGAAATGGAATGGGGAAAATTATTTTTCATAGAAGGGGCAGGCAGGAGGCATTTTAGTGGAGGGAAAAAGAGGAGAGCTGAGAGAAAAACAAGAAGTTTACCCTCATCACATTCGACTAAAGGAAGGAATAAAATGTACACTCATTTTGGTATGAAAATCTATCTTGCAATACAGGAAAGTGGGGGAGAAGGAGATAAGCAGGGTGAGGGGATGATGGAAGGGAGGGCAATGGGAGGAGGGAGCAATTTCAAGTCAATACTCTTGGGGAGGGACAGGATAAAAAGAGAGAATAGAAGCAATGAGGGGGCAGGATAGGATGGAGGGACATATAGTTAGTCTAACACAGCACGACTATGATGGAAGTCATTTGCAAAACTACACAAATATGGTCTATATTGAATTGCCTGCCTTCCCAAAGGAAATGGGTGGGGAGGGAGGGATGAAGAGAAGTCAGAACTCAAAGTTTTAGGAACAACTGTCAAGTACTATTCTTGCTACTAGGAAATAAGAAATACAGAAAGTTTTTAGAAAGTTATCTGGCCCTACAGGAGGGCAAAAGAGAAGATGAGGACAAGGGAAGGGAGGGATGATAGAAGAGAGGGTAGATTGGTGACCAGGCAATTAGAATGCTCGGTGTTTTGGGGAGGGGGGAGGGGACTAAAGGGGAGAAAATTTGGAACCCAAAATTTTGTGAAAATGAATGTTAAAAGTTAAATAAATAAATTTAAAATAAAAAAAAGAATCCGTTTTACATACTGGAACAAAAAAAAAAAACAAGCAGAGTAGAGATAAGTCCAGAAGGGATACTAAAATGTGGGGTCATTTTGGGACTATCATGTTAAATATGAAAGGTATAAGAAACTCAATTGTACCTAGTGGGAGACTCCCAGTTTTACAAGTAATCCTTTTTTCTTCCTCTTTGTAAATGGAAACATTAAGATTTGTTGAGTTCATAATAATATGGAAAGAAATTAAATTTTAAAAATCTAGAAAAATTAAATCCCTGCATTAAAAGAATATTCATTCTATTGGTACTACTATATTATATCTGTTAAGTTTCACAGGACAGACACTAGAATTATCCACAATAAATATCAGAGCCTGTTTACTCTGAGATTTCAAAATAAGATTACGTTTTGATATAGCTATTCTACAATCAGCTTTATCTAACAAATGAACAGCCTGCGTACTCTGTTGACATTCTCTCAATGGTAAGAGAAAGCAAAGTTTCTCAATACATGTTGTGGACCATCGGTGGGGAAACTGGAGAAGGGCATGCACCAAAGCTACACAAGATGGGTAGGCATACTATCCAGTCATGGATAGGTTTCCGTTTCATCACTGGAGGGAATACTCCCATCACTGAGATCATGGACCCTTGGAGTACTTACATATAAAACTGCTATGTTTATTTTAGTTTACATCCTTTGATGATATATTGGGCAATGAGAATTGATTTCAATTTCTATTTCACTGATGTACATAACTAAATTCTGCTGAACGAAATATTCTTCAAAACAGTTCCGTAAAGTTCCTTTCCATTTATTAACATTTCCAACCTTTCCCATTATTTCAATATAGTTTCCTATATTCCAGCTCAACTATACTATTCAATGTTCTTTCTTTCTGTCTTACTTTCTTTTCTCTTCATTCCACTAGTCAGTGCTCCATGCCTCCCTCTCCAGTTGTCTATAGGCATGTCTCTCTTTTTTACTCTAATTTCTCATAGAACTTGTTTTGGAAATCTCCTTTGTACTTATCATCCCCTTATGTAAATTATAGCAGTTTACTTGCATTATAGTTTTTATGCAACTTAATACCTGTGAGACCTTGGTCAAGTTATGAACTCTCCAGAATACAGTTTCTCCATATTTAAAGTGAGAGGCTATACAAATGATTTCCATGGTCCCTTCTGGCTCAAGATCTGTGACACAGAAAATACACAAGTGCCATTTCAATCACTTCAGAGATGTAAAAAAATTTGTCTAAATTTTTATCCCTTCACTAAAGCAAATCATAACCCCTCTACATATGGGAAAACAAATGCACAAAATATATAAATAACAAACACTATAAGAGTTACCAAAGAAAACAAATGCACAAAAGATATAAATAACAAACACTAAAGAGTTCTATCTAACCACTGAGCAAGGACTTCATGGTGAGATGTTTTGTGTTAGATTTTAAAAGATGGGTAGGATTTCAACAGCTTAGGGTGATGAAGGACTCCAAAGGCCCCTGGTAGTGCTTGGGATAGAGGGCTGGGGCTGGAGTCAGGAAGACTTAAGTTCAAATCTAGCCTTGCACTTACTAGTGGTGCGACCCCAAGCAAGTCACTTAGCCCTGTTTGTTTCTCTTTTCCTAACTGGAAAATAGGAATAATAATTAATAGCACCTACCTCTTAGGGTTGCTGAAGAAAAAATGAGGTAATAATTGTGAAGTGCTTAGCACAGTTCCTGGCACATAATAATCACTGAGTTGGTTGGTGGTTGTCCGCTCTCAAAGAGGAACAAAACGACATCACCATGATAAAGTGAAGTTTCAGAGCGTCCGACTGGGGCTGACCAGCCCAATATGAGCTCGGAATGCTCTACCACAGTTTGGGCCCAGATGGTCCGCGCGAACATTTGGGATGGATACTCCAAATTTGCACATCCTATATTTGCTTTGTGCTATCTCAATTCTGCTTTGCTCATAGAGCACAGCACCCTTTCTGATGTGGGCATCTAGCTTAATCTCCATAATAAGACTCCTGGTAGATGTTGTTCCTAAAATATGTGATAACCTTTGTTAAGAGTATATACTCTTGTATGTATGAGAGGACTCTTTCTTATTAATCATGCTATCATGTTTAATTTAGAGACCTTTAATTACATGTTAAATTAATATTTCTTCTTAGTTGGTTAAAGAAAAAGCCCTCTATGAGGGCTCATTAGCTATTCTTTTGAGTGTATGCTGAAACATATGCCTAATTACATTGATTCTGGAGTTCAGGGAAGGATGTTATTAAGGGGAAAACTGAATGGTACGTTGTATAACCTGAAAGAACAGGGCCTCTTTGTGAGCAATGAGTAGTTCAGTCTGGATAAGACACAAAGCGTAGAGTTCAGAATAAGATCAGATGAAAACAGACAGGTAAGGCAACAGCAGATTTTAAATATTAAACAAAAAGGTTTAATCTTGATTGGTAGGAAATAGGAAGACATTACTAAATATTATGTACACACATGTATATGTGCATATATATGTGTGTGTGCACACAGAGAGACAGAGACAGAGAGAGAGACAGAGATAGAGAGACAGAGACAGAGAGAGAGAGAGATTATTATGATAATGATAGAAAGGATGGACTGGATGAAAAAGAAACTGGTTCAGTGCCATGCAGGTAGAGGCAGAATTGAAATTGAACTCTCGATTTCTTGACTTAGATGCAGTGGATGTTGAGTTAAGAAAGCTTGATGTGAATCCTGGTTTCTGATGTGAACCTAAGAAGGTTCATAGCTACTTAATTTCTTTGGCATAACCTCCTTTGGCTTTCATTTGCTCATCTATAAACTGAGGTAATTGGGGTAGATAAGCTTCTTCTAGCTCAAAAATATATGTCATATAATCATCCAGTGTTTTGTATTTCCCCTTTCACATATTACCACCACCCCCATATTCTGTCTCCTTGTCTATTCATTCGCTCATTTCACCTAATGCCTTACAGTAAATTCTATAGGTTTTTTCTTTCCATCTTAAGCAAAAAAATTACCTCTTTTTGAATATTTCTCTATAGTTTTCAAATATGAAGTCAATTTAAATTCATAATTGCATATTTGAAAATTACTATGTACTCTACATTTGACTAAATACTGTAAGAGACACCAAAGGATTGAAACTCTTAACTCTTATACTCAAGCAATTTTTAATTAAGAAACTTAGGAAAGACAGACTTGCATACCTGGAGGGATTGGAGAACAATATAAGATTTTCCTGAGACAGGTGCAAATGTTTGTGGAATCAACCATGAATCCTAAAGAAAGTATCCTTTTCTATAGATACCTTTGCGGACTCTTGAATTATACAGATGATCAGGATATGGACTTATTATCATGGAACTTGTGTTGTAGGGACATGGGAGGTAATCTATTCCTACCCTTTCATTTTATAAAAGAGGAAATTGAGACCCAGAAAAATTAAATGATTTGTCTGAGGTCACAGAGGCATGAAGGAACACAGTAAGGATTTGAAGCCACATCCTTTGTCTCCAAATCCAGCACTCTTTCCAAAGCATCTAAATATTTTATGACCTTGAGAAAGTCTTAGGGCTCAGCTTTCTTATCTGTGAAATGAGTGTGTTGGATTACATAATGTCTATGGTCTCTCTCAGTTCTAAAATCAATGATCTATAAAGTATGCAATAAATAAATATTAAGAAAAAGGAGCCATCATCCAAATGGCATTTCCATATTTTACATTTTTTCAACCTTGTGAGGCATTATGATAACAGTCACTAATAAAACCCTATTTCAGATTACACAGATTCATAAAACATTAATGAGGAGCCTAGGAAAAAGGTACACTTTTCTTACTCCACTTCAAATATGCATAGCAATCCAACTTCAACATTCCTTTTGTATAACCTTGCACATCATTTGCCACTAATTGTCATGCAAATAATTCAAATAATTACAGGGACAAAAAGACCTCAAGAAGTCATCTGCTCCATTAGCTTGTCTCCAGTCAGTACTACATCTAAATAATTTAGGGGGGGAAATGGCTATCAGTCCTCTTTAGTCCCATATCTCTAGAGATGAGGGAATTCAACAACCTCCCATTTCAATAATTATTAACTATGACAGCGAAAATCTCTTCCTTATAGCTAAACTTAATCCTTTTTTCCCTGCTATTCCCTTCTATTTGGGCATTAAAAGAGAAAGAGAACAGATGGTTACCATGCTCTTTACAATAATACTATATTAAATTCAATTTAACTAGTATTCATTAAGCTCTCACTATGTGCCAGGAACTGTGTTGGGCCCCAGGGACAGAAGGACAAAAATGAAAATGGTTCCTGCAGTCAGAGAGCTAATAATCTGTGTACTTCATGAAAAATGACATGTACTAAGATAAATAAATACAAGCTACATAAAATGTAATTGGAAGAAAAGGATGGAGGATGAAGGGGAAAAGGGTAAAAACTGAACAGGTGTCTGGGAGGGCTCTGCACAGGGTGTAGATCTGCAATGATTCTAAGAGCTTTCCAATCCTGTAGGACAAAGACCTTTGGGCAGGAGAAGGAAGATTTGTAAAAGGGGCCTTGAGCAGACAGGGAAGGTGGTCAGGATATGATGCAGAATGTGTAAGTAGGAGGGATGTGAAATCAGCTGAGCCAGATACACTAGAATCACTTCAAAGGACAATAAAGGCCAAAGAAAGGAGTTTGTATTTGATCCCAAAACCAATAAAACACTAAACCACTAAAGTTTCTTGATCATGTTTTACACACCATCATGCACAGATTATGGTAATGTTTTCTTTCAGCCTTTTTATTTCCATCATAATTTTTTTTAAACCTCTATGCAATTTTCCTCAGAAATCATCTCAAATTTCTACTATAGGATATTTCTCACTTGCACCCACCACTCTTCACCAATATACCTATATGGTTCTGATTTAAGAGAAGAATTCATTCATTAATTAATGAGATAGGGCTCAAACAAGTTTTCCTGGCTCCAAGGTCAATCTACAGCCCCTGTACCATGTCACCTCTCTATCCCTAGTTTACAGATAAAGATTCTGAGGCTCAGAGACATTAAGTGACCTGTCTATGGTTGTATAACTATAAAGTATCAGAGATAGAATTAATATTCAGGACTTCCAAAGATAAGTCCAAAGATACTACCCACTCTGTCTCTATAGTTTTAAAGCACATTCTTGAGCCCTGCGGTCAAGTAGATTAGGATGTAATGATTGCACATAAATAACTACATTACACTTTCATTCTAAGAATTAAGACAATGATAAAGGAGTTCGCTCATTATGTACTAAATATGAAAGTCATTTGTGTCATTAATTCTCTTATTTTAGAGAGGAGAGCCAATATGTTGGAAAAAGAAATGCTTACCTTCGACCATCTGATGACAGCTAAGCTGCCTGACGATCAGCAATATTCTTGGCCTGCAGCTGGCTGTTTGCTTGGTAGGTACATTTTTTTCTGGCATGTACACAACTTTTGAATACTTTTTGAGGCTGAAATATGTTACATGTTTGTGCAACTGAGCTGTCTGAAGCTTGTCAGTTGTAAGCCTCCATCTGTAATGAAACAGTGACCCTATTCCTTAATATCCCCTATGGGGTGGATTGAGTACAGCATCAAACAGGGGCTGGAATCTCAATCCTAACAGAACAATTCAACAGATTGAATCTCAACAGGAATATTTTTCTTGAATTCAATTTTAATGGAGTAAATAATGACATACACACATGACTTCCATTTTCAATTATTACCATTGTAGCAATGATACATGATGTAAGCTATCTACCTGGAAGATAGCATCAACTGTTTACCCTTGTCCTTGTTTAATTTTATTCAAACCATTCCTACTAAGCTAGAAGAAACCATATCTTATTTTTATTTTTTTCTAATTATCTTCCTGGTATTTGCAGAATACATAGGAGACACTAATTGCTTGGTAAGTCAATACAATTATGAAATGCCTACTATGTATGCTGCAGGCACAATTCTAAACATTGGGGATACAAAAAGAAAAATAATACAGTCCTTGTCCTCAAGATGCTCACAATATAATGGTAGAGGCAACAAGTAAATGCCTAATGTAGTGAACAGAGGATAAATTTGGAGTCAGGATAATGTGGGTTCAAATCCTACCTCCAACATTTACTGTTTGTATGTTCATGGGCAAGTCTATTAACCTCTCAGTATGCTAGGCAGCTTTCTAACACTAAGTCACAGAGGAGTTGTGAATTCTCCTCAGTCATTCATTCATGGCATTTTATAAAAAGTTAGTCCTGATGAATGAGAAAATTTCATGTCAGGGAAGCCAAAGAGACAAAAATAGTATTAACATGTTTGCCACACTTTTTATTATGTCTTATGTCTCCATGCCTTTGG